>JAQHUG010000491.1:470328-509506 GCA_028555095.1 Dicrostonyx torquatus | reverse complement strand
CTATGTCTGTGCTGTGTATATACGCATGCTCTATGTCTGTGCTGTGTATATACGCATGCTCTATGTCTGTGCTGTGTATATACGCATGCCCTATGTCTGTGCTGTGTATATACGCATGCCCTATGTCTGTGCTGTGTATATACGCATGCTCTATGTCTGTGCTGTGTATATATGCATGCCCTATGTCTGTGCTGTGTATATATGCATGCCGTATGTCTGTGCTGTATATATACGCATGCCGTTTGTCTGTCTGGTGCTGTGTATATACGCATGCTGTATGTCTGTCTGGTGCTGTGTATATACGCATGCTCTATGTCTGCTGTCCACAGAGGCAGAGGGGGCATCAGATGCCTTGGACCTGGGGTACAGGCAGCTGTGAGCATTCAGCCATGTGTGTGAGAATTCAGACTGGTTCTCTGCGAGAGTGCTCTTAACCACTCTACGCCCCATTATCTTTTTTTGTTTGTTTATTTTTTGTTTTTTTTTCTTTGAGACAAGGTTTCTTTGTGTAGCTTTGGAACCTGTCCTAGAAAGCGCTCTGTAGACCAGGCTGGCCTCGAAGTCACACAAATTCACCTGTCTTTTCCTCCTTAGTACTTGGATTAAAGGTGTGTGCCACCACCGGCGTTTATTTATTTCTTTAAATCTGATTGTTTATTTCTTTAAGAAAGGTCTCACTGTGTGGCCCTGGCTAGTCTGGACTCACTTGTACACTAGACTGACATTTAGCTAAGAGATCTGCCTGCCTCTGCCTCCCGCCCAGAGAGCTGGAACTGGAGGTGTGGCTCTTTCAAGGTCAGAATTCCCGCCTTTAATCCCAGCACTTGGGAGGCAGAGGCAGGGGGATCTCTGTGAGTTCGAGACCAGCCTGGTCTATAAAGTTCCGGGACAAGCTCCAAAGCTACAGAGAAACCCTGTCTCAAAAAACCAAAAAAAAAAAAAAAGAAGAGAGATACTCTATATGCTAACCTAGCATAAGTTTGCCGGGCGGTGGTGGCGCACGCCTTTAATCCCAGCACTCGGGAGGCAGAGGCAGGCGGATCTTTGTGAGTTCGAGACCAGCCTGGTCTACAAGAGCTAGTTCCAGTGCAGGCTCCAAAGCCACAGAGAAACCCTGTCTCGAAAAAAAAATAAAAAAATAAAAAAAAAGGTCAGAATTCCCATCCTGTCCCATCGCACAAACACATTGGCAGGCTTGAGCTCGGGACATCTGGGGTACCATTCTGGGTAACATTCAGTCTAAGAATGATGCCCCAGAAGGGAAACTGAGTCGCAGCCATAGTCATAGTGGTCATAGTCAGGCCTGTGAAGTCAAGAGGTCCCTGCCCTGGGCTGAGAATCTGGTGTACTCTGACTCCAGTCCTGCCTGAGTTCCAGGATGAGTGGAGGAGGGGGAGCCAGCTCCTGCCACCCCTCCCAGTGGCCTTTTATGATGGGGTCTTCTCATTTATGCCCATGACTCATACCTCCTCCCGCTTCCAGACAGTTCTGGAAGGTGCTGCCTGCCCACCCACACGCACCATGTAGTAGCCCGGCAGCAGCTTCTGCAGAAACTCGGCCTCCTTGTGCATGACAGTCTTGATGATAAACTCGTCGTCGCTGGTGACATAGAAGACGGAGCCGCTGGCACCAGGGTTGGACAGTTCAATGAGTGGCTCATTGCACAGCGAGTACTGGGGGGCAGAGGTGGGAGGCATGAGCAGCTGGGGGCTGTCTGCCTCGGTGGGCCACACAGTGTGTGATGGGTTTGAGCCTGTTCCCGTTGGCACCTCGCTCCCTCCTACCTATTCACCACCTGGAACCTCAGCATGACAGCCGTGGCTATTATGTAGCTGGGCCATCTGTCTGTCCTTCCTCCACCCACTGCTGTGAGCCACCGATGTCCCCAGAGGCAGGGACACTCACACCTGGCTGCATTACTCTCCCATACTGCTGGCCCCTGAGTTTCATGGTGCCTGAGTGGTCAGGACCCTTCTGGGAAGCCAGGTGCCTGTCCTATGTCTGTCCACTGTAAACCACACAGAGTTCACTTCCCACAGGGCCCCTCAACCAAGGCTTCTCAGGGCATGAAGCCCAGCCACTCTCTATAGATGAATCCACAGCCTACTGGATTCAACAGGAGCCAACAAACAAGGATCATGAAAGGGACCAGGGCTGCACAGGCTGCCTCCCTGAGGAGGCCCATGGGTGGCAGCATCAAGGCAGATCCCACGGCTGAAGACCGTATGCTCATGGATGGTGGTGGAGCCTAGGAGAGGTGGCCAGGAGATGCGTCATTAAAGGGGCCATGGGCACCCAGGGGAGCCATACACTCCAGGCCCTGGGAGGTGGCACACAGCTGCTGTTCTCAGCATCAGCCTAGGGTAGTTTGTTACTGGGCAACACTAACTGATACACTTACCAAATAATCGTCTGGCCGGATGCCAAAGAGTTCCCGGAAGTAACGGAAGGCAACAGGTGCATAGGTCTTGAAGCGGAAATCCTGGAAGTGGTGGGCAGGGGTGAGGTTGCTCCCTTCGCTGCGGAGGAGGATGCAGGGGGATGGCTGTGAGGGATGGTGGCTTTTTGCAGTGCCTCTCCCCATTAGTACCACATGCACACATAGAGGTCAGAGGTCAGTCCCCTTCACCTTATTTTCTGAGGTCCCTGATTTGGCCATGAAATCTCCGCCTCCCCTGAGCTAACATTATAGACATGTACCAGGACTGGCTTGAGTGGTTTTGGGGCACCAGAACCCAGAAAGGCATGCTTACGTGGTGGCTATGTGACCCGCAGCCCCCTCCCTTTCTCACTGGCACTGGAGCCCAAGACAGTTCCCAGGACAGAGATGGTCAGAACAAGACAGGGTTGTCCAGCTTCTCTTGCAGCTAGCTAGTCATGTGACCAATTCTGGCTAATGAGATACAAGCAGAGCAGATGTCATGTGTGCCTCCTTGCCCTAGAGGGTGGATGTGCAGGCAGGAACCAGGCAGTCTCACTGGCAACAGCCATGTGAAGGTGGAGTGGTGGCACAGGGCATACCTGGGGAAGAAGATGCTCTCCACCACATAGAAGTCCTGCATGAGCACGTCACGCTCCGGCTTGGAGCTGAGGTTGCCCACTGTATACCCGATCCCCAGCTGGATGGCACCCTTCAGGGTGGACGAGGTGGTCTGAGGGGAGAGTTGGTGGCATCAGAACCCTGAGGACTCTCTGCTCTGCAGCGAGAGCCCGGCATCCATCAGTCAGCAGCCACCCTGACAGCAAGGCACCTGCAGGCCACGACCACAAGGAAGTGGATCCTTGGGGACAACTGCTTCTCATGGGCTGGGCGGGGTTTTCTTTGGGGTAACACAACACTCTGAACCAGACAGCAGGACAGCGCCGCATCTCTAGCAAACTCAAAGGAACTGCCCATCTCACCGAACTGTGTGTGTAGCAACTGTCATCGTGGGGAGGGAGGCCACAGCCCCTGGTGACCTGCAGGGCCTGCCGGTCAGCCACAGTCCCTACCTCCCTGGCCACCCATGATGGCCCCCAGCCACCTTCTTATACGTGGTCTCTCCAGATGCGTCCACACCTCGATGACCCAGCTTCTTCCCATGGCCAGGGCCTGGCTGCCCCGTCACTGAGGGGGCCTGGGGAATATGGAGCAAAAACAGGTCGGGAAGGTTGCCAGAAGGTCCATGAAGCTCAGAAAAGGGCTTGGGAGGCAGAAGTCACTGGTGCTGTGGGCTGAGGGGACAGAGGCTGCAGTTCTCCGTATCTGCCACCAGGGGGAGGACTGCTCCCAGACACTCAGATGGCCGTACATCCCAAAGCCTGGGGCCCATCCTCCATTGATTGCTCTGCAGCTCTGGGTGTCCCTGAGACCCTCCCTTATGAGGACTTGAGGAAAAAACGGTCCCCAGCTAGGTGGACAAGGTCTTCCAATTCCTCACCATCGATTCAGGACTCGGGCCTGGAGGCAGGTGGTGTCCTAGACACCAGGCTCAAACGGCCAAGGCCCCAGCCTCTCTCCCCACCACTCTCTCCCTGACAACACACTGGACAATATCTGGGCCCAGAGAAGTGCTGTGCCCAGTCTGAGGACACAGCAGCTGCTCAGGCCTTTGCCTCCTTGGAGAGAAGGGTAGGCGGGACTCACCTCTGCAAGAACAGCCTTCTTCTGCGTCCCACCTGGAGGGAGAGCACAGTTAGAACTTGTCTTCCATGGCATACCTCAACACCCAAACGGAGGCCAGAGGTCCAGGCTGGTGTCTTCCTCAATTGCTTTCCACCTTGGATTTTTGTTTTGAGACAGGGTTTCTCTGTGCAGCCCTGGCTGTCCTGGAACTCACTCTGTAGTCGAGGCTGGCCTCAAACTCACAGAGATCCTCCTGCCGCTGCCTCCTGAGTGCTGGGATTAAAGGCGTGGGCCACTACAGCTGGCCGCACCGTGGCTTTTGAGACGGGGTCTATCGCTGAGCCGCAGCAGAGCCCCCATCCATCTCCTTCTCCCCAGTGCTGGCCACAGGTGTGCTGCAGCACCTAACTTCTCACTTGGGGGCCGGAGGTCCAAACTTGGTCCCTCAGCTTGGACACCCACCAAGCTAGCCCTGGTCCACGAGGGGTGTGCATGCCCGTGCCAGAGGGTGACTTCCTCCCCACCCCAGGCTCACTGGGGTCCCTGGATCCAGACAGAGACAGGGACCAGGTGACTGTGCTCACATGGGTTTCACACCCTGGACTGTATGGACCGCAGTGGTAGTGACACAGGGGCTGGAGACTCGGAGGCTGTGGGATCTCAGAGTGGATGGAGATCACAGGGTCACGGAACTCGCAGGAGGTCCTAGAAGCTGACCTGATGCTTGCCCTGGCCTCTCTGCAGCAGAACAGCCTGTGGTTTTGTGTCTGGGTGCCCCAGGAGCCTCAG
Source organism: Dicrostonyx torquatus (assembly GCA_028555095.1). Lineage (NCBI taxonomy): Eukaryota > Metazoa > Chordata > Mammalia > Rodentia > Cricetidae > Dicrostonyx > Dicrostonyx torquatus. The sequence continues at coordinate 504,612 of JAQHUG010000491.1, read as the reverse complement.
GGAGACAAGTGTTCACAGCAAGGAGCTGCTGGGACCAAGGAGGTGTGAATGGAGTCGCTCGGTGATGATGACAGGGGTGGCGGAGGCAGGTGGCTCTGTGGGAGGTGGACTTGGATGGGGGTGATTCCTAGAACCCAGCATCACTGCAGGGTCCTAGGGAAGGAAGCAACTGTAAAGACAGGGTACAAGCTCCATGTGCACCAGGTGGGCCTGGGAACGATGTTTGGCATAGCTGGATGACACCCTGGTCCCAACCCTGACTGGGACTGGGGACTCTGAGCAGCTGTACATGGGTGATAATGGTAGCCATCTGACGGCTGAGCACCTGGAGCCAGCGAAGGTTCTAGAACAGCATTTGCCTTGATAGTGGAGCAATCTGTGGATGCATCTGGAGCCCAGAGAGGGGGGAGGAAAGGCGGAGAGGGGGCGGGGACAAAGGACTGGGGGGCTGGAGTGAACTAAGGCAGAATGTTCTAGGGCTCCTAGGAGGCTCCTGGGGTTGAAAGGAAGAACTCAGCAGCTCCCAGGGCTGCAGGTGATATTCTGAGGTTATGAGTCCCCGACCCTGCCTATAGCCAAGCTAAGATCCCAGCACGGCTCATGGACTCTCTGACCTCACTGGGCTTCTGCCTGAAACACGGTGGCCAAGCAGACCCTGGTGACATGGTCTGGAGGGGTATAGCATCACTCACGGCCCTGACTCAGCACAGACGCCCTCTCCTCCCAGCCAATTATCTTCTGAGTGAGCAGCCCCATTTTCCAGAAAATTATGTTTAAAAATAGTCAGGGAGGAAGGGAGGTGGGATACCAGCTGGCTACGGGTGTGGTACATGAGCCCCAGTCAGCCCACATCTGCCAGCAGCACCCAGGCAGGTGGACGACTCTGTCTATGTGGAGCCACGCAATGACCCCTCCCCCTGCAGGCTGTGGTCTGCTTTCCCAATGCTGTGTGACCTCAGTTAAGTCTACAAACTCTCTGAGCAGGTTGGGAGCTGTGTGACCATCCGTCACAACCACACAGCCGCAAAAGCATGCTGCTTGGGAACACCACCGGGACACACCCTCTACTCCATGAGCCTCTACCTCTGTAGACCTGACTGTGCCTGTCACCTGGAGACAGGCCTCACTGGCCACCCTCTACCTCATTAATGCTGCCCTGCTCTGAAGCTGCCCTCTGCATCCTCCTGCCTCAGCACTCTTCCAGTCACCGTTTGCTGTCAGACGGCCAGACAGATGGCCAGACGGATGCCACACCCTGTGGGCCATGAAACTGAGGCAGGGAACAGGTAAACCGGGCCATCCCAGCTGCAAACCCCAACCACACCAAAAGAGAGGCCTGCGGCACAGGAAGGGACGGTGCTAAACTGCGGCCAGGGAGACCCTAGAGCCTCCCAGCCTGGGGCAGGAGAAGAGGAAGCATGGATGGGGGAGGGGTCTCCATCAGCAAGTGCTTCCTGTCTACAAGCTTCCCTGTTCCGCCGGGGGGCCTTTGCAAGGCTGTGTCCCCTGAAGCTCCCTCTGCCAGACTCCTGCAAGGCCTGCCCCATGGGCACACTGGACAACCCTCGTGTGCAACTGTTAAGGGCCTGGTGGCTGATGGCTGGGATGCAACAGGCATACAGGCCTGCTCTGTATCAGAGAAAGGGTCTTTGAAAAGCTGGCGTGTGGTCCTGGAGGTCCCAGCAGCTCGGCCACCCAGGCACCACACCCAACCACAAGAGTCGGCTCACAGCGCTTCACCCCGGCTGAAGGCACAAGTGAGGTGCAGAGTCCCCACTGCCCAGCACGACTCCTCACATGGCAGTGTATCCTGTCGTCCTGCTCATCCGCACACTGGAGACCACACAGTCAAGGACAAGAATGAGCCCTGACACTGAGGACACACACTCAGAGAAACCCAGACACGAAAGTCACAGTGTGGTCTGTGTCTGTGGGCTAGAGGCTGCCTGAGGGGGATAAGGCTTCCTCTAAGGGACAGATAGATGTTCTGGAAAATATAGCTATGCTGGCTGCATAACCAGTGACCACCCGGACATCATGCAGGTGGACACCGTTAAGTAAGTTAAGCAGTCCACCAATGAGAGCTCAAAAAGCCTCAAATCCAAGTACAGAAGAACCCATGGCTGTGAGCACACTGCCATGCCCAGCCTCATGGGACCTGCAGACTCCAGCTGCCAGAGCTCAGGCCTGGTCTCCGAGTAGCCAGGGTCAGGACAATATGTCTAGGTTTTGCAGACAAACCTTTCACAAAGAGCCACCACTTTCCCTCAGCAGCTGCACACCTCGCCCCCCACAACCCACTGCTGCAGTGTGCGAGGGGACAGGCCAGTGTTTCTCTGCAGGACTGCGAGAGAAAGCTCAGCTTCCTGAGAAACAGGTGCGAAACACATCATGAGCTTGACCATGCACCTGGTCTGTACAAGGCTGAGCCACCCTGTGCTCACTTGGTGCACTGAGGGGTTCAATGGTCTCTTTTCATGACAGCTGTTTTAAGGGACTTCACAGATGTCAGAGCCACCCAGTCCCATATTTAGAACTGCCTGATCCAGCACCAATAAAAATGTCTACTGAAAGAGGGACTGGGGGCCATGCAGGTCAAAGAGATACTGCAGGGCACCCACAAGCCAGGACTGCAGAAATAGAAAATAAGGGAAAAGATGGAGGAGTAGACAGGAGGAGATGGAGAAGGAAGAGATGGAGGAGGAGGAGGAGATAAGAGGTGTAGGAGGAGAAAATGATGGAGGAGGAGGATGGAGGAGGGGGAGGAGGGGGAGGTGGAGGAGGTGAAAGAGATGAAGGAGGAGGAGGAGGAAGAAATGGAGGAGGAGACAGAGGAGGAGGTGGAGGAGGAGATGGAGGAGGGGATGGAAGAGGAGATGGAGGAAGAGATGGAGGAGGTGGAGAAGGAGGAGAAGGAGGAGATGGAGAAGGAGGAGATGGAGGAGATGGAGAGGAGATGGAGAAGGAGGAGATGGAGGAGGAGATGGAGGAGGAGATGGAGGAAGAGATGGAGGAGATGGAGAAGGAGGAGATGGAGGAGATGGAGAGGAGATGGAGAAGGAGGAGATGGAGGAGGAGGTGGAGAAAGAGATGGAGGAAGAGATGGAGGAAGAGATGGAGGAGATGGAGGAGGAGGAGATGGAGAAGAAGGAGATGGGAGAGATGGGAGAGAAGGAGATGGGAGAGATGGGAGAGAAGGAGATGGAGGAGCAAGAGGAGGAGAAATAAAGACTCGGGCAAGGAAATGACCAGAACTGGTGGTCATCTTTCAAGGACTCTGGAGGCTGAGGTAAGAGGACAGTGGTGAGCTGGATGTCATCGCACTGCTGAGCTGGTGTCCCAGGCTTGTCATCCCAGCACAGGGAGGTAGAGGCAGAAGCACTACTGTTTACGATCAGGGGGGCTATCCTTGGCTACATGGTGACCTTGTCTCAGACAAGAAAAGCTGCAGTCTCTCCTGTGGGCTACATTGCTGGTGCACCCTGCCACTTGCCAAGAAACTGGGTCCTAGAAGCTGCTATGAAACAGGGAGGGTCTAAGGTCGCAAAGAAAGAGAATTTACCAAATCCTGGCGGAGCCACCTCCTGGGCCCTAGTGCAATGGTGCTCCCACCCTCTACCTGTTAATCTTTATCTCACACAGTAGACAGCAGGGCAACAATGGACCCTTGGACTCCATGGGCTCCCAGAGCTGCTGTCGCCACCGCTGTGCCACTGACAACTCTGACAGGCAGAAAGGAAGAACTCAGCCAGGCATCCTGGAGGCTGAGGTAGGGGGATGATGTGTTTCAGGCCAGGCTGGTTTACAGAACAAGATGGTGTTTCCTGTGGTGTGTGGGCAAGGGGAGGGTGTTGAGACAGGCAGGGTCTTACTGTGTAGACCAGACTGGTCTGGAACCTACAGAGATGCCCCTGCCTCTGCCCCTTAGTGCTGGGGTTGGAGGCAGTGCAAGCCAGGCACTCACTCTGTCTCACCTCAGATTTTACCTGAGGACTCGGGGAGGCTGGGAACCCTGGGTTAATGTTCTCAAGAAAGCAGGTCACGGTGGGAGCTGAGCACTGGGAGGCCTGGAGACCAGACTGCACTCTGGATCACGGGATGGGTGGAGGATGGACAGGACAAGGGGCTGCTGTCCGGGAGGCCGTGGCTGCACAGTCCAAGTCTACTCATTCCCCAGGGGTTCTGAAGCTTTTGATAATCAGATCCCTCCTTGGGTGCCAGAGACTCCACACCAGGGCCTTCTGGTTCTGGCTTAGGAAGAACTCACGTCTGAATGGGTCCTGTCCCGGATGCCTGCTGCCTGCCATGTACTGTCCCCATCATTACCCCAAGCCAGGGTTTCTGCCACAGGATTCCACACAGCCAACAGCTCTATGCTGCCCGCCGCTGCTGCTCAGCTCTCAGGGACAACACGACCAACAGATACCTTTCTTGGCCGGCCCTTCTGTTTCAGTGACTGCAATCCTTTTCTCCTGGCACTGTCTGTTCTGCACATTTACCCTCTAAATGTCCCTGAAGGGTGAACCACCTGTCGCAGGACTCACGGCCACCTCCCAGCTGAGACTTTACTGGTTTATCTCAGGGACACTTGCAGGTGCTGGCACATTTGACGATTAAAACAAAACAAAACAACAACAAAATAAAAAAACAAACAAAAAACCCTATGCAGAGGGAACTGGCCATGCCCAGAGGGGATGCTACTCAGAGGCCAATTAGGGACACAGCTCACCATCTTGCAAGACATCCTGGGCTCCCCACTCCATAGAAGGCATGGTAGCCCCCACCTGTCATCCTGGCTCTCAGGAGGTTGAGACAGAGGATGGGGAGTTTGAGGCCAGTCTGTCTAAAACACAGACAACTATGAGCTGGAAAGCAATGTGATAGTTAAGAGCACCGGCTGCTCTTCCAGAGAACCCGAGTTCAATTCCTAGCACCCACATGACTAGCAACCACCTGCAACTTCAGTTCCAGGGGATCTGTGGCACCCCTACACACAGGTCGCTACAAACCCACACAGACAGGTGTGCATACACATAAACAAACAATGAAACAACCCACAATGAGATGCCTCCTCGCGCAGGAAACAGGCAATGTGGGCCAGCAAGGGGATTCACTAGGTGAAGGCACTTGCTGCTGAGCTGGATGGCCTGAGTTCAATCCCAGGACCACAGGGTAGAAAGAGAAAAATGACTCCGGGAAGCTGACCTGTAACCTTGACACCCGCAGGGCAGCACATATGATAGGTATATACATAATACTAAAAATTAAAAACAACCACAAACATCAGTGGAGCTGGTCACAGGAAGCCATCTGCCATTAGTCCGCAGCGGGCAGGGAGGGAGAAACAGCCGCTGGCTGTGGGCAAGCCTGGCTTTTCTCAGTCGGACACAGCTTCTCAGGGACTCAGTGAATCCACACTCCACAGCCACAAGGGGAAGTAAAAAGCTTGGTCCGCCCAGAACCCTGTGTGCACACTCCCTACATGAGCACCCGAAACAGTCGGTGTCAGGGAAGCACCGGACAGCTGCCCACACGGTTAGCCCCAAATGCAGTATTACTCAGCTGTGAACAGGAGCAAGGTTCTGACACCCCACAGGTGTCACAGGGACCAGGACGTGAAGGACACAGGGTGTGTGTTCCACTGTAGGCCAGTCTGAGACAGAAACTGGGTTCCAGGGAGGTAATGAGGAGGCAATGGGGTAATGGAAGATTCTGGAAGGATACAGAGATGGAGACTGCAATTCTGATCTATCAACACCACAAGGGCAGCATGTAAAAGCAAAGAGGCCTGAGGACCTGAGTTCACTCCCCTGAACCCACATGAAAGGAGAAGATGGCTCAGAGCCATCCTTAGACTGCACCTTGGCACACACACCACAGGTGGCTGCTAGCCACCTCGGGGATGGCAGGATGGTGACAGTAACTGCAGCCTGAGCTGCGGACTAATGGCAGAGAGCACCGACAGCGCATCAATTTCACCCGGAGTTGAGAGGCAGGCTCGAGCGCAGGTGTCAGCCTATTAAGGGTGGCAGGTGGGCGACCTGTAAGCACACAGGGACACCCTGTGCAGCCTGGAGGCTGGGCGGGCCTGGGCTGCACTTCCTCCTCTCAGTCCACCCACTGTCCTGGGAACAGAAAGAGGAAATCACGAGGTGACTGTGGCAGGAGAGGTGGAGGCAGCCACACACACCGCAGGCCCTTAGGGGCCCTGGGGACCATCAGGGCAGGGATGGGTGAAAACCCGGGTGGTACTCATTCTCCAGGGTGACTGTCCCTATGGCCCTCCCACCACACTAGACAACGGTGTGCCTCCCTGTGGGTCAGCTCTGGCAGTAAACAGGAAGCCAGGCAGGGCGACTAGGCCACCCACAAACTACAGGAGTGGGACAAGGCTGAGGTCCAGTGGTGGAGAGAGGAGAGACAGCTATAGAGTCTGCCCTGAAGAACTACTGTGTGTCAGGCAAGGCAACTACCATCAAAGTCCCAGGTGGGAGGCCGGGCTACCCCACCAAGACACGTGGCCAGGTATCCCCACAGGCAGTGTCTACCAAGGTGGTTGTGTCCCCCATAGTGTCCACCCAGGCAGAAGCCCTAGCCATTTTTCCGCTCTGTGGCTGGGGCTCAGCGGGCAGAGCACTCTCCCAGCATGCACCAGGCCTGGGCTCCATCCTCAGCATCATGTGAACCAGGTGTGGTGGCACACACCCATCACCCCAGGAGGCAGAGGCAGCAGAATCAGAAGCTTAGATCATCCTCTACTACATAGTGAGTTTGAGGCTAGCCTCGGCTATGTGAAACAAAAACAAAACACAAAAGAAGGAACTGAGAGGAGTGAGAGTTAAAACCTCAGGATGGGAAATTTCTATCTGTGATGTCAAACTGGGAACAGACACATGGACACACTTGGCAACAGAAAAACTACAATTTGGGGCTGGAGAGATGGCTTAGTGGTTAAGAGCACTGCCTGCTCTTCCTAAGGTCCTGAGTTCAATTCCCGGCAACCACATGGTGGCTCACAACCATCTATAATGAGGTCTGGTGCCCTCTTCTGGCCTACAGACATACACACAGACAGAATATTGTATACATAATAAATAAATAAATATTTTTTTAAAAAAAAACTACAATTTGCTGATGGTCAGCGGCCACCAGAAGAGCAGTGGGATGCACACGGGCGAGGCAGATGTAAGAGAAGGATCCACGAGGTTCATTCAGAGAACTTCCTACAAACCAACAAAATATCACACGATTGGAAGCAGAAAAGATGCAGTTTCCAGAAAATCATAGGACCAAAGGCAGGTGCATAGGGGTGAGCAAGGAAAAATGGGCAGGAGGCAAGATGGAGGTACGGTGAGGATGAGAGGGCCATCATGGCAGAAAACTTCCAAACCAGAGGGTCAGCACCATGTGGTTAACCACCCAGACAGACCCCAGCACCCTCAGGAAGCTGGATCCAAAGCTTGCTTGGTGCCATGCCCCACCTCCACCCGGTGCCCTGCTGCTGCAGGCTGGGGATTATGTGTGCCCCCACATTCTGCTCCCCCGCACCCTGACACAGACGGACACGCAGAGTCACTGGCAGTGTTGGGAGTCAAGCCCCTTGAAGGCCTGTCAGCCTGTGAGGCCGCAGCTTTGTGGTGGCTCTGAGCTAATTCCTGGCTCAGGCTAATCCCATGGCAGGGTCTCCACCTGCACCGTCACCAGGTACGGGTGCCACTTGGCCCAGCAACAGAAGAGCAGGAACCCAACAATTGACTCCTGGTCCACTCAAGATCCACCAGAGCCCTCGACTGTCTCTCCATATCCGTGAGAACCCACCACACTCGTTCTCAAGGGACGTAGCCACTCAAAACCAATGCTGGTGTGGCCTCAATCGAGTCCAGGTTGCCAAATTTCAGGTCCCCAAACCTGCAGCATATACATGTAACCACAGACAGCTCGGGGCTCTGGGCCAGCTGGGTCACAAGTCCTCTGAGACCCTGCCTCCCAGAGGGAGCAAGAACTCCAAGCAAGCCCCAGCCATCTCAGGCCCTGACGCTGCCCCTGGCCATCACAGCCCCAGTGAACATAGCACAGTTGTAGCTCCTCAAGATAGGTCAGTAGTGGGCCTGCAAGATGGCTTGGTAGGCTGAAGGAGCTTGCTGCCAAGCCTGAGGACCTGACACCACCTCTAGGACCAAAAAGATAGAAGAAAGAGAGCACTGACCACTACACGTAGCCCAGGCTGACCCTCCCACCTCCAGCTCTCGAGTGTTGGGATGGTAGGTGTCTGCCTGAGGAAGGGTCCCAGAGCCTCTCTCCATTGGGTAGACTGAAGCAGCAGTCATCCGACTGCAGCATCTCAAGAGGACACTTAGGGCAAGACCTGACTGAACCTTCAATCTCTAGGGTCAACAGTTCTGACCCTCACATAGGTCACTGCCTCTTCCTGGTACACTTGGCCTGGCATGGGCTAAACCGGCACACCTTGGCAGTCGCAGCACACCTGTTGAATGCCCCCTGATCCTGCTGCCATGCTGTCGGAGGAGCACTCAGGCTCCTGTGGTTGGAGCTGAGAACGAGAGGCAGAGAGGAGGGAGAAGGGAGGTGGGAAGGATGCAGGGCTGTGGGCAGAGGGAGGGCCCTGAGCCAGTTTCTAACAGGGCTCCGTCTGGACCAGGAGAGCTGAAGGACGATGAAGCTGGACCAGGTGGAGGAGACGTGGGCAGACTCCGGGTGATTTTAGAAGCAAGGCTGACATAACTGGCTGCAGTGAAGAAGGAGGAGGCAGTGGCAGGCTGAGAACGAAGGGGTTTAGGAACAGGCTCACACTATAGCCCAGGCAGGTCACCAGCCTGGTTGTCATGAGTACCAAGCCACAAACCACATAGGGACCCCGGCAGTCGCGGGAAGACATGATGCAGGCAGGTTTTGGGGCCAGGCCTCTGGAGCAGAATACTTAATGTAACTGGACTCTAAATAGCACGGAGATGGGTTAGTGCCCCATCAGATTGGTGGAAATTACCAGAGCAGATAGCAGGCCAGTTGGCCAGGAAGCAGGGGAAACGGGCACCCAGAGCACTTAGCCTTTCCAGGAAGGACCAGCAGAGGCCTACTCCACCTGCCTTTGACCTCCGCGCCCCCCACCACGCAGGACTGACCGGACACCACACTGTGTTCACACATTTAACAGACAGAAGCCCTCAGAGCAGGCCACAGTGGGGCTGGAGAGGGGCAGATATGCAGTTGGTGGTAAATAAATGCTAACAACCAGCCACACTGACTCCTTTAAGGTGGTCAGGGGTGTGGTGCTCCCCAATTTACAGCTGGGGGCACGTGGAGAAGCTGGACTGGAGGGTGGGACCCACACACGGCAGCTACGGGATTCTGTGTGGATGACTAACTTAACAGAACTCCAGTCAGGAAGAAGGACTTCCGGGAGGAACAGCCCCTGGGGGTCTGGAGTCAGGCTTCTCTGTTCTCAAGGCTCCATGGGGAGGACAGGGAGAAAGGGACCCTGGACAGCCCTTCCAGCACGGCAAGGGACTGACTGCCAGAGCACCAGGAAACAGTGGAGAAAGAGGGCAGGTGGCAAGAAGCAGGTTCACTGCCACTGGGTTCCAGATGGCACAGAGGAAGGCACCGAGAGCCTGGGGCTGGGGACCACCAGCTGCTTGGCTCCTCCTCCCTCCCTGGTCTCTAACGAGGACAATTCAAGAGACCTAACTGCACCAGTGAGCCATGGGATACTGCTGAAGGCATCTACGGATCTGTGAGTCTAGAAAGTTCCTGTGCTCTCCATGGAGAAGGGAGAGCTGTGTTCTCTCAGCTGTGCACATCCCTGTCTGCAGAACGTGCGCCCTGAGAGGCTGCTCATGATACCGACTACGCTAGCAGGAAGAAGGGTTGGGAGGACTTCGGCTCACGCTGCCAGGATGAAGAAATGACCTCAATATCATTCCAACGACAGGCGCTCCCCCCCCATTTTAGAGGGAGGCAAACTGAGGCCCACAAATGGGTGACTGATGGTGTGTAGCAGGGAGGGACAAGAAGGTGACACTTGCAAGACTGACAGCCCAGCATGGTGGCCCCAGAAAGAGGGTCGGGGTCGCATGGAGAAAGGACATTTTCGGTCTTCCAAGCCAGGCAGGGCCCACAGGTAGGGTCCTCTCCCTAGAACAGGGTGCTCTAGCATCCCACGCACTGTGGAGAAGCCACTCTCCACACACGCAAAGAGGCAGGTTTGGAGGGCTGTCTCCATCACCTGCAGCAAGACGATGACCCCAAACAGGTCCCCTCTGCCTCCAAACCTGAGGACCCCTAGCCTCGCTACCGCAAGCATCTAAAAGGAGCTCGCCCCCTCCACAGGCTGCCAGGATAAAGAGCCGCACCCACGCACTTCTACGAATCGACCGTGTCACCCAAGGACCCTAAAACCGGCCGTGCATCCGCGGGTGGGGCGGTGCAGCCTCCCGGCCCAGCGCTGCCTCCCCCCGCGCACGGAATGGGCGAGCGCGCTCCCCCCCGCGCTGCGTGTGCGAATGGAATAGCCCGGCGGGCCGCAGCGCAGCGCGGAGCCAGCGGGCGAGGCCACTGCGCCGCGGCGGGGGGGAGCGGGGCGAGCTCATCGCGGCGACGGGGGGGTTGGATTTACCTGCCTCCGCCCCGCTCTCCGTAGACCAGGCCGCCTCCGCCGTCACGGCCCCCGCCTCGGCGCTCTCCGCCTCGTCCGGCACCTCCAGTTCCATGGCCGAGCGCTCCGGCGGCGGCGGCGGGCCCGAGGATGCACCCGAGCTCAGCCGCCGCCGCTGAACAACAAGCGCCGCCGGCACCACAGGGCGGAGGGAGGGGCGCCGCCACACGGGGGCGGGGTCTGGGCGGAGCCTGACGTTGACGCAGATCCCTTAACCAATCAGAAATCGGGGCAGGGCCCACTCAAGGGAGTCGCGAGCGCCCTCAGGCGTCCGGAGGCAGAAGAACTCGTGTTCACGTGCAGTTCGGGGGCGGAGGGAGGAACTTCGGTAGGGGCGGGACCTAACCAATCAGCGATCAGGGGCAGAGCTAAGGTGGATTACGACTCACCAGCGCCTCTAAGCGTCCATAGAGGGAAGAACGGAGCAGTGAATATTAACCAGAGAACATAGAGGAGGAAGCCTGCAAGGGGCGGAGACAGGAGCGGGGCTTGAGGGTGGAACTTAGTAGACAGGAGGCTCAGGAACGCCAGGGCTACATAATGGTATCCTGAAATAATATAATATTATTTATATTGATAATGTACGTTATAGTGTAAAGCGATAAAAATAATAACAGTAAAGAACACTTCCACTCATGAACATAATAAATTTCTTTGAGGCAGAGACTCATATAGCTCAGGCTGCTGGGATAATAACCCTGACTCTCCTGCCTCAGCTTCACCTGTGCTAAGGCAACAGGTGTGGCCACCCTTCCTGTCACTAAAACTGTTCCACCAGAAAGAGAGCATGGATAGAACCGAGTCAGCCTGACTAATGCCAGTGCTTCCAAACGTCCTGGAGCCGCAGAATCAGCGTCTCCGGATAGCCGGCTTGAACCCTGAATCTGAAGCCTTCCTGCTACAGAACTATATATAGTGGGCATCACCAACTCCTCCAGAGATGTGGACGTCCGGTAAAAGCTGAGAGTCTTGGGGAATCACAGGAAGGAATGAGGTCATGAGTACTCAAATCAAGTGGAAGCAAATTAAAAATAAAACAACAACAACAATTTTTTTTTTTTTTGGTTTTTTCGAGACAGGGTTTCTCTGTGGCTTTGGAGCCTGTCCTGGAACTTGCTTTTGTAGACCAGGCTGGTCTCGAACTCACAGAGATCCGCCTGCCTCTGCCTCCCGAGTGCTGGGATTAAAGGCGTGCGCCACCACCGCCCGGCCAACAACAATTTTTTCCACCTGAAATTGGAAAGTCTCGAAGGACCAAGAGACAGGATCTTAGACATAGTGAAGACAATACTGATACAAAGGATAATGATCTTGGGAGAGGCTCAGGGGTGGACTCTCCCTAGAATCCCCAGTGAGGGGCTGGGGGCGTGGTCAGGGTGGAGCCCAGCCTAGAATCCCCAGTGAGGGGGCTGGGGCCCTGGTCAGGGTCTCCTGGACACAGCTCAGCTGTAAGTCTTGATCTATTAGGTGTCACCCCTGCAATGAAAGGAAGTTTGACAGCGGGTGGGTTGCACAAAGGGCAAGTCCCCCGATCCCTTAGTGTCCTCAGTGTTTTCTGAGCGCCTACTCTGTGATCCCCGAGGTTGGTGCCATAGGGTGCATTTCTAGGTAGGCCTCTGGGTGCTCAGGGGTTAAGGCCTGTCCTGCCACGTGAGAGTACCTTGCGACAGAGCCACACGCCCTCCCACCTGCGGGCCGGCCTCCTGCACTCACCATTGCCCAGTGTCGTCGGCTCCACCCGACACAGGGATGCGCCCGCGCGTTCGCTCGGCTCTGCCAGGGCACCGCGGTGAGCAAACAGGTCATTCGGCCTGAGCAGCCAGCTTGGGTCTCCTCCCTGCCACCCATGCCAGACGTGCATCCAGGACCCGGCTGCTACCACCCACCCTGCCTCCGCTCAGTCTTCCAAACAGGTAAGTCTCCAGCCAAGCTCACCCGGAGGGCCATATGCATGCAAGTGACGCCGCCTCGGGCTCCCGGGACCCCCAAGTTGGCTCTGAGTGCTCCTCGCGGGAGGCGGAAGCCGCCATCCTGCGTGGGCATCTGACACAGTTTCCGAGGCTTTGCGCGGCTGCAGTTTCTGCCCTGGCACGGTGCCCGGGACGCTGCAGCCGAACCTTCAAAGGGTCATTGTGAGCACAGGTGCTGGCCAGGGAGGTGGGGACAGTGAGCTGGTCCCTGATCCCCTAGTCCATGAGGGAAGTCTGGTGGACTAAGTCCGAGTTTTCCTGGAACTCTCCAAGGCTCACCCTGAATTCCCAAGGCAGAGGGGTGCCACCTGTCCCGGGTTACACACTGTGAGGACGCTGACAGGATGGGGCTCGAATTGTATGCTGAGGGGCATGGCAAATGCCTGACAGGGAACCAAGGGGGCGACAACAGGAATTGCTTCCTGGGTCATTTGCCCCCAAACAAGGAAGGAATGAAACAATTCTTTCTGGAGGGTGTGTCCAGCCACCCGAGGTGACTTTATTCTGGACCAGGAAGGCTCAGGTGGCAGGGTGGGTCTGGCGTTGTAGTTTCAGCTGTTGGCCACAGTGTAAGCCCAGCCTCAGTTTCTTATTCTGCACCACAGAGAAGTCAAGGCTACACTCACAGACGCTGGGGCAGGCGGTCCCCATTAGCCACAAAGTGAACTGAGAGGCCCAGAGATGGTCAGCCACTTCCCTGGGAATGCACAGTAGAATAAGACTATTCCCGAAGGAGACCTTGGAGTTGATCCCTAAGACACTGGCCCATGCTCGACATCTAGAAAAAGTCCCTGTCCCCTCTGTTCAGGCACTTCCGTGTGGCCTGGAGTATGGGGAAAGTCCATGCAGAGAATTTGGGCTCTGTCCTTCTTCCTGGGCCTGGCCGGGTGCCAGGGAGGCAGTGTTTGCTCAGGGTAGAACCCAACACCCTTGGGCACGGCCAGGTCAGTGGGGCACGCAGCTATGGGGACAGGCTGCCTAAGCAATGACATGCGTTTATTGAGCGTTTACTGTATGCCAGGTATATAGGGAGCAAGGCTCAAAAATTCAGTTTTATCTTTTCAGTTTTTTGGAGACAGGATCTCAGGTAGCCCAGGCTGGTGTCTGTCTCCCTAAGTAGCCAAGGGTAACCTTGAACTTCTGACCTCCCTCCGTCACCCCTGGCTGCACACACAAGACCCTGCCCAAAAGTTTAATTTCTGAAGTGCCGCTCAAAGCTACTAACCGATTTTGAGCTAGAGACACTGCCCGTCAGGCACACGCCCATGAGTCCCCCTTATTCCTCAGGGGCCTTTCGTCCAGCTGTACCCCTGAGCTGTGCCCACTATTCAGAGTAAGATCTGGCAAACAGCAGACACTCCATAAATGCACAAATGGCGCGGTGGTACAGACAGCTGCAGACTGAGGGGACTCCCCCTACCCCCAGTTCTACAGTGAGCTCTGGGCCAGCCTGGCCTACGTAGTGAAACAACAAAACCCCCAAACAACATGGAGCTGAAGAAGCCCGCAGACTGATGACTATTGGGGGGACCTGAGACACCCCGTTCCACTACTGGGCTCCGTATGCCCCCTTCTGGCCGAAGCTGGAATTGCAGCCCCAAGTGCTAGCCTTTCTGAGAAGGGGAAACTGAGGCAAGGAGTGACGCGGCTGGGATTCTTTCTGGAGTACCGCTTGTTCCAGGGTTGGTCTCCGGGCTCGGCGTCCGGGGCGCACGCTTCCAGAAGTCCCTGGGACCTCCGTGAGGAAGTCCCACCGTGCAGCCCGGGTTCCTCTGGAACTGACGGCAATCCCCTGCCCCAGCCCGACCCGCCGCCGCGATGACACCCCAGCTTTTAGCACAGTTGAAGTTGTATTTATGCACGTGTGGCAGGCGCACGCGGAAATAGGGAGGCTCCAGGGGTGGCGAGGGTGGAGGCTCAGCGATCCGCTCTGCCCCGGGGCTTTGCACCTCCTCCCTCCCGTCCTGTCCTCCCCGTGGCCTTGGGCTGCAGCCGCACCCCACCCCGGCGGCTCCCACGCCCCACCCCCCTACACAGCCAGACCCTGGCCAGAAACGAGAGAATCTGCCCTAAGTGGCTCAGCTTCGTAAATGTTCCTTTAAACCCTTGGAAACAGGTGTAACTAACATTCCCATTTCCAGATGGGGAAACTGAGGCACAGACCCACAGTCCACCCGCCCACCCTGCCGTGCAAGACGTGGTCTTTGGTTTTAGCTCGGAGACCTCGTGGTCAGCTCCACACCGACCCCACGGTCTTGGCCTCTGTCCGGATGCGCCCTTTGACCTTGGGCTAGGCGGCTCCTCCGAACGCGGGGAGCCGGGGAGCCTGACGAGGATGGCCTGGGCTCACTCTGTCCCGAGGGGTCTGTGCAGTTCCCGGAGCCGCCCGTGGGCGAGGGGGATTCGAACTCAGGTCCTCGCGCTCTCACAGCAACCCCGCCGAGGGGGCGGGAGATCATCGCTGCCCCGTCTCCGCAAACTCTTAACCGAGCTTCAGAACTCCATCTGCCACATCCCTGCCCGCCACCCGCCGGCTTCCTCGTCCTCTGCGTCCCGCAGACCCGGGTGCACCCCGAGCGCGACGCGTGACCAGCCCACGGGTGGGACACATCAGCCCGGGCCCCTCCGCCCAGCCCCTGCCGCCCGCTCAGCGCGGCTATGTGGAAAGCCGGGACCGGATCTCGAGTGTGGGGACCGGAGTGGCGGAGCTGGCCCGGTGGGGCGTGTCCGGCGGAGGTGGGGCCCGGTGGGGCGTGTCCGGCGGAGGTGGGGCCCGGTGGGGGCGTGTCAGGTGGAGGCGGGGCCCGGTGGGGGCGTGCCGGGGTCTGGAGGGCTGCGGGGCGGGGCCGGGCGGGGCCGGGCGGGGCCTGGCGGGCGACCAGGGAGGAAGACAGGTGCGGCGGGAGCGCCGCCCGAGCGGTCTGCGACCCTCCTGGCCCCCGGTTGGGGCGGACCTACGGTCTCCAGGCCCCTCCCTCTCCACGGTGGGTCGCTGACTGTCGGGTTCCAGGTCCCCAGTTTGCACCATGGCGGTGAGATTCCAGGCGAGTAGCTCCGGAGCTCGGGGGAGGGAGTGGGAGTACGACCCAGGCTTTCCAAACCTTGTCTGCCTGCTTAATAGCCCGGGAAACTGAGGCCCAGAAGTGGGGCCTAGCCTGGGGCCGCGTAGGGCGATAAAGGTGTGATCCCGCCCCCGAGTTCGAATCCCACCGCGACTGTGAGACCCGTTCGCACGTGATAGATAGGGCTTTGTTCTGTTCTTGGCTGCTGGCATTTATAGAGCACCGACTGTGTACAGACTTTCAGGAGCCTGGAGGGCGGGGTGATTGTAGCCGGCTCTGGGGAATCCAGGGGACTTTGTTCTTCAGGCGTGGAGGATAAACTGAGGCAAGCAGCTGCTGCTGGGTCACCCTGCTGCAAGCTTTGTGTCCGCCTGGGAGGAATGACCGCCCCCCGGCCCCGCCAAACGGGCCTGTTCCTAGCCCTGCCCCTTCCCCCTGCCACCTGGCCCGAGGGGAGGGACGGGCGGGGAGCCAGTGTCGTCCCACACCCCCATACCCAGGCCGCCGTGCGCGTCTGCAGGTGACAGGGGCGGGGCCGAGGGGCTGGGAGCGAGCGGGTTTAAGCCCTCCTCTGTTTTTCAAGCCGTCGTCCCACTCCGAGAGGACGCCACTCGGTCCCTAGCCCCCCTCCCCCAGCCCAGCCTACCGCCAGAGCCCAGAGTCCGGGCATCCGTAGAGGAAACGAGATTAGATTGTGACACCCCAGACTCCAAAGGGGGGTATCAGATGTGCGTGTGGGAAGCAGAGAAAGAGACCGTGGCCCTGGGGCTTTGAAGGCTGAATAGGAGTTTGCGGAGGGCTGTAGCTGCTTGCAGGTCGCCTGGGCTTCCTGATGGCTGGGTCCGGAACTCACAGCTAAGCGAAAGGGCGAGAGCCTGCGGGGGACTGCGGAGAAATCCGTGGGAGCTCTAGGGACGGGCAGCCAGTCTCGGGCTAATCCTCACGGCCTTGGGGAGCCCCCGGAGGGTTTTAGGAAAAGCCTGGCTACCCCCAGGGGACCGGCCCACACCAGCGGGGACAGGCTCGGCAGGTCGGGACAGGCCCGGCCACCTGCCTCCCCTCCCCCAGCAGCCCAGGCACCCTCTGGAGCCTTATCTTAAAGGAAACCAGAAATAAAAATTCCACAGCCGGGGACCTTTCCCAGCGCTTGAAGAAAGTCAGCCAGGATTTGTAGTGCCTGCATCACCCAGGAGCTGAGGCAGGAGGATGGCCATGAGTTTGGAGCTACCTAGGCAACGGAGCAAGAGTCCCACGCCCGCCCCATCCCACAAAAGCAAACTGGAGCCCAGGGATCAGAACTGGGGAGATGTGGGGGGGTCACAGCTCAGCAGAGGGGGTCACAGCTCAGCAGAGGGGGGGTCACACAGATCCACAGAGGGGGTCACACAGACCAGCAGAGGGGGTCACAGATCAGCAGAAGGAGTCACACAGACCAGCAGAGGGGGGTCACACAGATCAGCACAGGGGGTCACACAGCTCCTCAGAGAAGGGGTGTGGGTGGGGCAGATTGGGTTATGTGACTTTAAGATGCCATCCTGAGGGTTTTAGCTCTTGGAGGGTGGGCGTACCTCGCCCAGAAGCCTGGGAGGCAGATCTGTAGGAGGGGCCCAGCCTGTGAGCAGGATGGAGGCTAGTGTTAGGGGCAGGCAGGATGCTCTTGTGACTGCAGCTGAGGAAGGTGGTCTTCTCAGGCCCGACGAGCCTGTCCATGTCCCCATAGGTGGCAGACATGGAGGAACTGACCATCTGGGAACAGCACACGGCCACGCTGTACAAGGTGAGCTGCGGCCTGCCCCTGACGGAGGGGGAGACCCTGGGCCCCCGGGAAGTAACGCCCTGTCGCCTGTGTCCCTCAGGACCCCCGCCGCGGCTTCGGCATCGCCGTCTCTGGAGGCCACGACCCCGCCAGCAGATCTGTGATCGTGTCCGACGTTGTGCCCGGAGGCCCGGCTGAGGGCAGGCTCCAGTGAGACTCGGAACGCGATGGGGGTGGTGGGAGGGCAGCATTAAGGGCCAGAAAACACCCGGCACCTGCAGCTCGGTCAACAGGACCTCCTGTCCCTAACACTTCCTGGTCCCAGAGGCATGGCAGCGCCGCAGGGCAGGATGGCAGGGAACTGGAACAGAAAGATTGCAAGCAGGGTTCCTGGAATACGGTGGACAGACCCATGAGTGATGGAGGGCGGGAGAAAAAGATACACAGAGAGAGACAGAGAGAATACACCGGAGAAAGCAAAACATCTACTTAGAACCACTCTGGATGCACCAAGGAATGGCCACGGGGTGGGTGCAGCCCTGAGCTTCCTCACTTGGGCCACTCCCTTAGGACCGGGGACCACATCGTCATGGTGAATGGGGTCTCTGTGGAAAACGTCACTTCTGCCTTCGCCATCCAGATTCTGAAAACCTGCAACAAAACGGCCAACATTGTGAGTGGGCATAGGATGGGGAAACTGAGTCCACACTCAATGGGCCAGAAGGTCCTGTGATACTGGCGGAACCATATATAATTCCGTTTGCATATTTTTCTGGGGGTACTGGGAATGGAACACAGGATAGGGCACATTGAGTCTGTGATCAGCCCTGACCATGCCCCCAGCGCCTCACTAAGGATTCTAGGCGGGGCTCCACCCTGACCACGGCCCCAGCCCCTCACTGGGGGATTCTAGGGAAGGCTCCACCCTGACCACGGCCCCTGCCCCTCACTGGGGATTCTAGGGAAGGCTCCACCCTGACCACGGCCCCTGCCCCTAGGGCACTAGGGATTCTAGGCGGGGCTCCACCCTGACCACGCCCCCAGCCCCCTCACTGGAAGAGTTTAGGCAGGCACAGCTCTCTTTTTCTTTTTTATTTTTTTCAGTCTCTATTTTCCAGAATCTTTCATTCCTTTTTAAAAACTTATTTATTTTACATATGCGGGTGTTTTGTCTGCCTGGACATCTCTCTGCCCTCCAAAAGAGTACACACCATGAGACCACAGTCACAGACAGTTGTGAGCTGCCATGTGGGTGCTGAGAACTGAATTCGGGTTCTATGAAAAAGCAGCCAGTGAGCTAACGGCTGAGCCCCCTCTCCAGCCCCTAATTTTTAAGTCCTGATCCCCCTGCCTCAGTCCCTTGTATAGTCAGAGTGGCCATCCTGGACTGATGGGCGAAGGATCTCCTCCTGCATAGCTGATGTGCTGGGGAAAGAGCCCACAGAGTCACACACTGGCCCAGTCAGATGACAACTTTGGTGCTGAGCCCAGAGAGGAGCTGGATTCCCTAGGGTCCACTCTTCCTGCCTCTTCTGATGTCTCTCCTCCCTCCCACAGACAGTGAAGCGTCCTCGCAGAGTGCAGCTACCTGCCACCAAGGCCAGCACATCACCGGGCCACCAGCTCTCAGACGGGGAGGAAGTTGACCATGGCCGGGGCTATGAGGGCGACTCCTCCAGCGGCTCTGGCCGATCTTGGGGTGAGCGTTCTCGCCGGACCAAGGCAGGACGCCGTAGCCGCGTGGGTAGTCACCCGCACCAGAGCTCGGGTGGTAGATCTGAGCCTAACGGACTGGACCTGGTATCTGGCTACAAGCGCTTGCCGAAGCAGGATGTGCTCATGAGGCCGCTCAAGTCCGTGCTGGTGAAGAGAAGAAACAGCGAGGGTGAGGAGACTGGGTTGGACCCCAGAACAGAAAAAAAAAAAAATCCTCGGGCACTGGGAACATGGTGGAAGCCCCCCTACCCTTCCTCCACCTAGAAGCCTCCTGTCAGGGGGTGTGGCCAGGGTGGAGCCATCACTCAATTGGGGCGTGGTCGGGGTGGAGCCCCGCCCACTTTAGGGGCTAAAGCAGGAAGTTTTTGCTTTGTTTTGTTTTTTGTTTTTTCGAGACAGGGTTTCTCTGTCTCTTTGGAGACTGTCCTGGAACTAGCTCTTGTAGACCAGGCTGGCCTTGAACTCAGAAAGATCCTCCTGCCTCTGCCTCCCGAGTGCTGGAATTAAAGGCGTGCGCCACCACCGCCCGGCCAGGAATTTTTTTTGTAAGACTTATGAATTTATTATTATGTGTGCAGTATTCTGCCTGCATATGTCGCTGCAGCCAAAAGAGGGCATCAGATCCTATAGAAGATGATTGTGAGCTGCCATGTGGGTGCTGTGAATTGAACCCAGATCCTCTGGAAGAACAGTGCTCTTAACCTCTGAGCCATCTCTCCAGCCCCTAAAGCAGGAGGATTATACGGTACTTCAAAGTCGGGTTAAATGACCTTGGTCTCCTGGCTAAAGAGTTCCCTCTTCTCCCCTCCAGAGTTCGGAGTGAAGCTGGGTAGCCAGATCTTCATAAAACACATCACAGAGTCTGGCCTCGCTGCCCGGAACCGCGGGCTGCAGGAAGGAGACCTTATCTTGCAGGTGAGGCCAGGATTGTGCTTCAGGTGGGGGAAACTGAAGCCAGGGCGGGCAGTGCCATGCTCCCAGCACCAGGAATTCTTTCCAATCCTCCTGTTGTCTGTTTTCAGATTCCCCTCACCAAGCCAAATGTTTCCAGTACCCCCCTCAATCCCATGCTGCTTCTTGACACTCTTGTTGCTTATTTCTGCCCGGCCCCTTTCAGATCAATGGGGTGTCCAGTGCGAATCTGTCCCTGAGCGACACACGGCAACTCATCGAGAAGTCAGAGGGGGAGCTGACGCTGCTGGTGCTGAGGGATAGTGGGCAGTTCCTAGTGAACATCCCTCCCGCAGTGAGTGACAGCGACAGCTCCCTTATGGAAGGTGAGGAGGGCAACTTCAAGCTTGGCTCCCGGAGACTCAGAGAGGGATAAGAACTGACCTCAAGCCTCGCAAGTCCACAGCAGCACACTGGCTCTTCAGGGCCTGCGTGGTTCCCAGTGTGACATGAATGCCATGACTAGGTGTGACCCTGGCTGACCTGCTGCCCCTCCTCTACAGACATCTCAGATCTGACCTCGGAACTGTCCCAGGCGCCCCCATCCCACATACCTCCGCCACCTCTGCAGAGTCAGCGGAGCCCTGAGGCCAGCCAGCCAGGCTCTCCTATGTGAGTGCAGGGTGGTGGCTGTGAGAGGCCAGACCCACCCACGTCTGTGCCCTTGCTCTGCCTAGTTCCAGGGGTGACCCTGTGTCTAGGGGGGGGCCATGCAAATGCACCCCAACTTACTGGGTTCTCATTTCACCCAGGGAGAGCCCTCAGCCCCAGAGGCAGGAACGGTCAGTGGATTCAAGAGCCATTGCTGAACCAGGTGAGTACTCATGGCTGGACTCTTCCTCACCTGCAGCAGCCATGCTAAGCCAGGCAGGGAGGGGAGAGGATGTGAGCAGCTGGTGGTGGGGAAGCCCAAACCCTAAGGGTGAAAGGCAGGGCCAAGATTATTGGTATAGCCCTACAATAATGTGCTGGGGTGTGGTCAGGGTGGAACCCCGCCTAGAATCCCCAGTGAGGGGCTGGGGGCGTGGTCAGGATGAAGCCCCACCTAGAATCTAGAATCCCCAGTGAGGGGCTGGAGGTGTGGTCAGGGTGGAGCCCCACCTAGAATCTAGACTCCCCCAGTGAGGGGCTGGGGGTTTGGAGCCCCATCTAGGTTGGCTCTTTGCTCTGTGCAGTATTTGTATTCTCTGAACAAATGAAGGCTGCCGGTTTCTTGTAGAGTATCCTGGAGAAAGTCGCTATGACATTTACCGGGTCCCCAGCCAGCAGAGCCTGTCAGATCGCGGGTAGGTATATCAGATGAGCATGTGATTATGGAGGTCCCACATCTTGCAGCCAACCTCCCAGCCCACGTAACCCTAACTCCCTGCTTGTGGAATGTCAGCAACTGTCATCTGGACTGTTTGGGAAACCGAGGTCTCTAGGGATGAGGGCACCCACCACCACCATGGCCTGATCACCCTCCTCTCTGGTAGCTACAGCCCCGACACGCGTGTCGTGCGCTTCCCCAAGGGTGCGAGCATCGGCCTGCGGCTGGCTGGCGGCAACGACGTGGGCATCTTCGTGTCTGGGGTGCAGGAAGGCAGCCCAGCTGACGGACAGGGTATCCAGGAAGGGGACGAGATCTTACAGGTGACATGGGGACAGCTGGTCCCGGGAATATGTCTCTGGGTCCTCCTGGTGTTCCCCCTCTCATGTATCATCCTGTAGCCCAGAGTGGCCTGCAACTTCCTATCCCTGAATCGTTGGGGTCACAGGCCTGTGCCCCATGCCTGAATTTTTCCATGGATGGCAGGGATTCGAATTAAGGTCTTCATACTTGCATAGCAAGCAATTCCCCACTGAGCTCTCTCATGAACCCCGAACCCCGAGAGTTTTTACATGGTGGTGGGATGGGGTTGGGCCCCTCGACATGGCCTGAGGTTTTCAGACTTGGCTTTGTATGCTAAGCCTGGCTCCTCCCTGAGTCTGTATGACACTCAGCCGTCGGGTGAGATCCGGTCACAGAGATGAGACACTAGGGAGGCAGGTTGTGGGGTGTGACACAGTGGCTCAGGTGCCAGCTCCACCCCTTTTCTGGCAGGTGAATGGCATGCCTTTCCGGAACCTGACCCGCGAGGAGGCTGTGCAGTTCCTGTTGGAGCTGCCGCCGGGGGAGGACATGGAGCTTGTGACGCAGAGCAAGCAGGACAGTGAGTGTCCTTGAGGTGTCCCCGCAGGCACCCGGACCCCACATGAAAAGCCAGACACTAGCCAGGTGATGGCGGCACACCACCCAACACTTGGGAGGCATGGGCAGGCAGAACTCTTGAGCTGAAGGCCAGCCTGGTCTACAGTACCAGTTCCAGGGCAGCCAGGGCTACAGTGAAACCCTGTCTCAAACAAAACAACAAACAAACAAACAAATAGCCAGACTCTAAGCCCTGGACCAGCTATGGGGATGTGGAGACAGGAGCATCCCCTGGGTCACGGCCAGCCTGGGAGAACTGGTGATGAGTCCAATGTCAACCTCTGGCCTCCACCCGCCACCGTGATGGCGCGCACCTTTAATCCCAGCACTCGGGAGGCAGAGCCAGGCAAGTGGAGACCAGCCTGGTCGACAGAGAGAGTTCCAGGACAGCCCGGGCTACACAGAGAAATCCTGTCTCGAAAAATAAAACAAAGGGGGCTGGAGAGATGGCTCAGCGTAACCGGCTGCTTGTCCTAGTTCAGTTCCCTCCCAGCACCCACATGGTGGCTCACAGCCATCTGCAATGAGATCTTTGGTGCAGGCAGAACACTGCATACATAATAAATACATGAATCTTAAGAAAGAAAGAAAGAAAGAAAGAAAGAAAGAAAGAAAGAAAGAAAGAAAGAAAACAAAGACCCAAAGCTCCAGGCCTTGCATGGACAGCGCTCTGTGTCTGCCCAAGCAAGGTCCCCAGGGAGGGATGGGCCCCTGAGGAGCTCACGAAGACACCCTCCTCCCCCACCTCTGTCCTCAGTCTTCAGGAAGATGGTCCAGTCCCGTGTGGGTGACTCCTTCTACATCCGCACGCACTTTGAACTGGAGCCGAGCCCACCCTACGGCCTGGGCTTCACTCGTGGTGACGTCTTCCACGTGGTGGACACTTTGTACCGTGGCTCGGGGTCTGGCTACGGTGGTCGTGGGGGCCTCTGGCTGGCTGCCCGCATGGGCAGAGATCTCCGAGAGCAAGAACGCGGCGTCATCCCCAATCAGAGCAGGTGGGAGGAGCTCCCCAGGCTTGCATCTGTTTCCCCATTGCCTAGGGCTCCTTGGGGTGAGTCACAGTGGTGTGGGCGACGGAGTGTGCTGCAGCCACTGTATACTGAGCGCAGATATTGGTTTCTGAGGCAGAGTTCCTTCCCAGTATCGAACCCCTCCCGAGTACCAGCATCCACAGAGAGGCTCCACATCCCTTGGCTTGTGGCCCCATCCTCTCTTCAGAATCAGCAGCGCAGCCTTTCCTGCCTTCCTCTAAGGACCCACCCCGGACGTCCCCAATTCAGGGTCCACAGCTTGACTCGGTCGGTGGTCCTGCCTCTCTAGACCGTGTTCTGCCCCTCATGTCCCCTTTGCTCCCCAGGGCAGAGCAGCTGGCCAGCCTGGAGGCTGCGCAGAGGGCAGTGGGCGTTGGCCCAGGCGCCCCCTCGGCCTCCAACCCACGTGCCGAGTTCTGGCGGCTCCGGGGTCTCCGCCGAGGGACCAAAAAGACGACGCAGCGGAGTCGTGAGGATCTATCGGTGCTGACCAAACAGGGACACTACCCGCCCTATGAACGCGTGGTGCTGCGAGAAGGTGGGTGGTCGTGAGAGGGACACTTCTCCCCAGGCCACAGGGCCTCAAGGCCATTACCTACCTTCCCCTCGGTTCTGGTGGGTGGCACAAACCTGTGCGGGGCCCCCCCTCCCCTCAGGCTGAGGCAAAGGGATTTCTGTGAGTTCGAGACCAGCCTGATCTACAGAGTGAGTTCCAGGACAACCAGGGCTACACAGAGAGACTAAATAAATTCCTAAAAATCTTATCTTAAAAAAAAAAACAAAAAAAAAACAAAGCTCAGGCATGTTTGACTCTCGGCCCAACTGTGCTCAGTTGTGGCTGCGTACTGGGAGAGGCACATAGATGGTATCTCAATAAAACTTTATTTATAAAATCAAACTAAGGGGCAGACACAGTGTGACTGTAGTTACCTGTCAGTCTGTTCCACATCTAGCAGTGCCAAAAAGGATCAGAAACAAAATAGAACTTCCTTTGTTTGCTGGCCTTGAACTTGCAGCAATCCTCCTGCCTCAGCTTCCCAGGCTTCTGGCTTGAGCACCCTGACCCCGAACCTGACCTCGCCACTTTCTCCACTTCCCAGCCAGCTTTAAGCGCCCGGTGGTGATCCTGGGACCGGTGGCCGACATCGCCATGAAGAGGCTGACAGCAGAGATGCCCGACCAATTCGAAATTGCAGGTAAGACATGGCGTGAGAGCAGCCATGAAGGGTGTCCCACCCTCTCCCCCACCCGTGCCTGGGCCAGACAGCATCCATCGATGCCAGCTCCCACCCACCACCACCACCCATGCCCAGGCCAGACAACATTGATTAATCATAGCTCACACCAGCCACTGCACTCAATGCCAGGGCCAGACATTATCAATAGATATGGATGCAGTCTGTTGGCCTCTGGGAACCGAGGCAAACACCACCTTCTCATTTGGTGAAGAGTGGTTCAGTTTTTTTTTCTTTATTTTTAAAATTCTGTTTCACTTTTAACTATGGGCACGTACATACATCACCCCACCTGTGATCCCTGCTGTTTCAAGGCTGAGGCAGGAGGATGGCAGGTTTCAGGACAGCCTGGTCAACATAATGAAACTCTGTATTCAAATCATGTCTCCATCCCAGCATAAACTGGGTCTGTCACTCCAGCGTGGAAGAATGAGGCAGGAGAATCAAGAATTCAGGGTCAGCGCTGACTACATAATTAGAGGCCAGTTTGGGCTACATCAACTCCATCTTTTAAAATATTAAAAGGGGAAACCGAGGCCCATGGGTGTGTCTCAGGAGTGAGCGTTTAGCAGGTGGGGTGGCTCTAGGGGGCTGGGGAGTCTTAGAGGACTCCTCACACTGAGAACCAGATATGACAGATTTCAGGCTGCTCAGAGAGGAGGCCCCTGGAGGAGGCTGGGTGGCATTCAAAGAGCAAAGTCACCTACCACCCCATTACTCATCAGGAAATACAATCGCTGGGGTTGATGTGCAGAAGAACAGAAAGTCGGGCCCCAGACAAGCATCGCACAGCTACACCAGACAACCCTTGGTGGACTATTACTCAGCCAGGAAAAAGAAAGAAGCCCTACGGGCGGTGGGGGAGGTCCCTGTAGTAGGCAGAGCCACAGGAAGTGGGAGGGTGGGAAAGGGGCTGGAGTTGGTGTGCACACCGTGGTGGGGGTACTGGGCTCTGTAGGGGTCCTGGTGCCGGGCCACCGTGGATGACATCAGCCGTGTTCCCTGCCTCCCCAGAAAGCGTGTCCCGGACTGACAATCCATCCAAGATCATCAAACTGGACACAGTGCGGGTGATCGCCGAGAGGGTAAGCACGGGCCTCGGGAACCTGCGGGCTCCTGCCGGTCGCGGGTCTCAGATCCACACCCCTGAGCCCCCACTCTAGAGGCTGAGGACCCGAGTTCGAATACCCGGAGCCGTACACTTGTGGTCCCGGCTGCGGAGGCGGAGGCCGGGGGATCCGGGTTCCCAGCCACAGCGGACCCCTCACCTGTCCCTTACCCCGCCCCGTGACCCAGGACAGGCACGCGCTTCTGGACGTCACCCCCTCAGCCATCGAGCGCCTCAACTACGTGCAGTACTACCCCATCGTGATCTTCTGCGTCCCCGAAAGCCGCCCGGCCCTGAAGGCTCTGCGGGAGTGGCTGGCCCCCGCCTCGCGCCGCAGCAGCCGCCGCCTGTATGCGCAGGCGCAGAAGCTCCAGAAACACAGCGGGCACCTCTTCACAGGTGCAGGGTTGGGGAGGGCAGTGCGCAGGGGGGGGGGGAGCGTATAGAGGAGGCGCCGGAGTGACGTCTGCCCCCGTCTTCGTAGCCACCGTCCCCCTGCACGGTACCGGCGACTCCTGGTACCAGGAGGTCAAGGCCGTGGTGCAGCAGCAGCAGACGCGGCCTGTCTGGACTGCGGAAGACCAGGTGCGGGGTGCGGAGAAGGGAGGGCATAGCCTGGGTGAACCCCATAAGTAACCAGGTTGTGGCTTCTTAGTACGCAGTAGTCAAGATTTTGCATTAGCAAGCTCCTGCCCTTAGGGCTGGACTTTGGATCCGGGACTTTGTAGGATGCATAGAAGTTGGCCAGAGCTGAACCCCAGCAAAGGTGCCGATCAGACATCGTGGCTGGGCATGAGGTAGTGGAGCTGGCATTCGGGGCAGGGGCCTTGGTTTCCCCTAGGGTCACAGCATCCCGTTCCCCACAGCTGGATGGCTCATCCGAGGACCTTGATCTGCCGGGCCGCGGCCTGGATACCAGCTCCGGGGACCTCAGCTGTGACAGTCGGGCCAACAGCGACTATGAGGACACGGACGGCGCCTACACAGACGGCGAGGGCAGCGGGCCCCAGGACGCCGATGAGGAGCCCCCGGTCCCCGCTCTGGCCCGGTCTTCGGAGCCTGCATGGTTGGAAGACCACGAGGGGCTGAGGGGTCACGGGGGGATCACCGCCGAGTTTGAGATGCAGGTGGGCACGGCCCCGCGCGGTGGGGGAGTGGGACTCTCCTGTGCGCCTGGTCACCCTCCCCCACCCCCTCTGCGCATGTCAGCGGGTCACAGCCTTTCTCTTCCCTCCAGGCTGGGAGCCGCCACCCCCAGGGCCAGTGGCGCAAGGACAGCATGCGGTAAGCGCCCTTGAGGGATGCAGGGCCGGAGAGGCGCCCCCCACAGGGCCACTCCGCACCCCACGCAGTCAGGACTTGAGGACAGAGTCCTCAAGGATGAAGAAGGCCTAATCAAGGAAGGGCATTGGGGCTGTGGCTCCTCAGGATGTGTAGGAGTTTGCTTGCAAGTCCCAGCCCACAGTTAAATATCTGGCCCTGCCTGGAGGGGTCGGCGGGACAAGGTCACCGCGCACCTACACCCCCTCCCCACCGCGCACCCACACCCCCTCCCCACCGCGCACCCCATCGCCGCCCTGCACCCACTTCTGCCCCCAGGACCTACGAGCGCGAAGCTCTAAGAAAGAAGTTCACAAGAGCCCGAGATGTTGAGTCCTCCGATGACGATGCCTACGACTGGGGCCCAGCCACAGACCTGTGACCTCAGAGGTCACAAGCCCTGCCTCCTGCTCCCTGGAGCCTCAGTTTCCCTTGTAGGACCCAGAGCCTCTGACCATTTAATAAACCTTTAATTTTCTTTAACATTAGAAAGTAATATAAGGCTGAGGATTCTGGGGTCCCCGTGGGCCGTGAGAGGTGGTGGCCGGGACGAAGGCACGTGTGGGCGGGGCGGTCACAGGTACACCGGCTGTTCCTGCCCCGTGAGCAGCCGGTAGGTGGCAGCTGGCATCGTCTTGATGTGAATCTAGGGGGCAGGGGTGATGTGTTAGAGGTGAGGTCTGGGCGATGGGGCAGAGGTGAGAGGTCGGGTGATGGGGTCAGGGCGATGAGGTGACAGGGTCAGGTGACGCCCCCTCTCGCACCTCTCGTGCCTCGGTGAGCAGCTGGATGATGCGCGCGTGGGGCATGGCCACCACGCTTTGCCCATTGACCTCGATGATGCGGTGTCCCACGCGGACACCCCCGCGTTCGGCCGCACCCCCACGCAGCAGACTGCAGATCTGGGGGGAGACACGGCGCTCAGGACCCATCCCTGGGCTGTGGGCTAGCCTCCACCCCACACCCGGCCCTGAAGTCCCGGCCTCACGATGCCATCTTCCACGCAGAAGCCCAGCTGCTCGCGCACATGGGGCCGCCGGATGACGGCCGTGGTGACCGGAGGGCAGTGGATGATACTCAGTGTCACTGATGAGTGTCGCCGCACCTCCTGAGAGACCCACTGTGCTGTTTAGGCCTCCGCAGGCCTCAGTTTACCCACCCGCCTATCCCCCGGGCAGCATGGGGCTGTGATCAGTGAAACCATGACGAGGCCTTGTTACAAACCCTGGGGCCCGGTCCCCACAGAACCGCGACTCACACGCACGGCGGCCTGGCAGGCGGCCAGAGACAGCCCCACCAGGCTGGTCCCGTTGATGGCGGTGACACGGTCCCCGATGCTGAGGGCCCCGGAGCGCTCGGCAGGGCCCCCATGAAGCAGGTTGGCGATGACAGCGGTGGGCAGCAGTGAGCCCCAGCCGGACTCAACCAGGGCGACGCCCAGGGCCTCTCCAGGCCTCTTCTGGATACAGACCTGGGGGCGGGGCCACATGGGCGGGGCTCAGAGGGGCGGGGCCAGACTTTGGGTGGGGTGGAGGACTTGCCTGGGCGGGGCCCGAGCCCTCGCTCACCTCCCTGCAGTTCTGGCTGTTGAAGAAGTGGTCCAGGTCGCCATTGTGCGGGTGGCTGGCAGTATCCGAGGGCCGCGTGCCCACTTGGCTGGGGTCGATCCCATTCTCCCGCAGGAACTGGCTGTAGGCAATGCTGAAGGCCTGGCCGATGGCCTGGGCGATAAGCTGGGCCTGTGGGAGGGCAGCAAGCTCCTTCACATACTACAAAGCCCCAGTTCCAAGGCCCACACCTTCAAGAAACCTCAAGGTTTCTGAGTCAGATTCAAGGAGGGGGCAGGGATCGGCTGCTTACATCCTCTGAATGGAAGACATGGCACAGCATCTTGTAGAGACGCCGACTGCGGTCCTGGGGAGTGGTACTCCTGGCCATCCGTCTCCGGGCCATCACGACCAGCACAGGCCCGATGTCCGCAATGTAGGAGATGGTCTGCAGGGCGTGATCCATCAAGGCGTCCTGTGGAAATGCGATGAATGGGCTGGGGACCTCTGGAGAGTCCCGAGAGTCCACGACAGCCAAAGCTTGTCCCTCTGGGTACCTGTGAGTCGGCGGCCAGCACCTTGACCCTCTTGGTAGAGATAAAGATGTCCACCTCTGCCATTGGTTGGGTCTCACCTTCGGGGGCCTGTGTGGAGGGGGTGGGACACGGGGATTCGTGGCCATCCAGGACACCATGCCATGCAGCCCCAGGAACTCCACCCTGGCTCACCTTGACACGGTCCACAGCCTCCTGCGCCTGTGCCATGCGCGTGCTGGGCGGCGGGCTGCGCTCCGACAGCAGCTGTGTGGAGCCCAGGTATTTCGCAGTGAAGATGACACCGTCCACGAGCTCCTCATGTCCACAGGGACCTGGAACTGTGGGTGACAGAGAGGGGCACCTTCAGGCCAGGCCCAGGAATTAGTGTAGGCTAGACCTGCAGTGCTCCATCACCTGTTCTAGAAGGACCCACAGGACTCCAGCCCCAGTGTACGCTAGCCAGCTGTGTAGCTGCTGCTCTCAGAACTCCTGGGAAGCATCACCCCTACTATGAGGCACCCTCAGCAGGACCCGGGGCTCACAGACTCCTCTTCTAGACTAACCTTCTGACTGGGCTGAAAGCCAATGGCCTCACTGTGGTGTCTCAAACCCCTAACATTCCAGAATTGGGCAGGGGCCAGCAAGATGTCTCAATGGGGTACAGGGCGCTTTCCAGCCAAGCATGACAACCTAAATTCAATCCCTGGGACTCCACATGATGGTGATGAGAACCGCCTCCCACATGCCGTCCTCCAAGCCCCTTCTTTGTCATAAGCAATAAATAAATGCAAAAAGAAAAAAGGAGGAGGATCAAGGTCATTTCCCTTTTTTAAAAAATTTTATTTATTTATTTATATATATATTTTTTTGGGACAGGATTTCTCTGTAGCTTTGGTGCCTGTCCTGGAACTAGCTCTTGTAGATCAGTCTGGCCTCAAACTCACAGAGATCCGCCTGCCTCTGGCTCCCAAGTGCTGGGATTAAAGGTGTGTGCCATCACTGCCTGGCTTCAAGGCCATTTTTCCATAGTGACCTAGAATTCTTTCCAGACAGCCCAGAAAATCCACAGCATCTCAAAGCCCTGGTCCTTGACACCCCGCCACCCAGCAGCCGGAACACTCACTCTTCCACCCAAGCCGTAGCAACTAGTCTTTCTTGGCTCCTGACTGCCAGGATCCCTTTCCATACGAGCTGCAATGCTTACAGACCCTTCCTCAATTCCAGACCACTTTGGTTTTTAACTTTTGTTTAGCCCTGGGCCTATGGAGCTCAGGCTGGTATGGAACCTACCATCCCGTCCCAGCTTCCTGTGTGCTGGGATCAGGTAGGTGCCAGCATGCCCAGATGCTGATCTGCAACTTCCAGGTCACCCTGAAGCTGACGTAGGACCCTGTTTTCTTTTTGTGGTTCTAGAACGTTCAGGCCTATGCAAAACTGGGCAAAACCATCAGCTTGGATTCTCCTGAGATAAATCATAGCATCAACTACAGTTCTAGAATCTTCTGTGATGTAGGGCCGCACGGGCTGCCTGGTTCCTTGAGTGGGCAATGAGGATTCAAACCCAAGTTCTCATGCTGGTGTGCCAAGTCCACTTAGATGCCTCTCCGGATTCGAACCCAGGTCCTCATGCTAGTGTGCCGTGTCCACTTAGATGTCTCCCAGCCCTCAAAATTTAGCACAAAACTATAAATGCCTTGCCAAGCGGTGGTGGTGGGAGGCAGAGGCATGCGGATCTCTGTGAGTTCGAGGCCAGCCTGATCTACAAGAGCGAGTTCCAGGACAGGCTCCAAAGCTACAGAGAAACCCTGTCTCGAAAAATAAAAAACAAAACAAACAAACAAAAAAGCCCTGTAAATGTCATCTTTAGGCCATAGGAGCACCCTTCCCCAGCAGTCCAGAGCTGGCCTTTGCTGTGGACAGTGGTTTCTAGGATACTTTCCATCCTATATCACATCTCTAGCCATCTAGGGTCTGCTCTCATTCAGCCATCCTCTCTAAGCCTTCATCCTCACTGGCAAACGTGTCAAGTTTGGGAGTCTAGTTGTGGGCTGTTCTAGAACATTCTGGTCCTGTGTGAGAACAGACACTTACCCTCTAAGACAGCAGGGCATGAGGCCAGGGTCTCGGGGCTCTGGAAGACAGAAGAGGGACAGGGCTGGGTCCCCGGGCTGTGCTGCAGGCCACCAGAGTCAGGATTCACGGGTCAGGGTGTTACCTGAGCACCCACAGGTGGCTCCCGCTGTGTCACCAGGGGTGCTGTCTCCAGCCAGGGCTCTGGGGAGCTGCTGGAACTCCTGCTGTCTGCTGTCTCTGCCGACACCCCCTCCATCCACCCTGGGGATCCTGGGTCCCTCTCTGGCTCTTCAGGCGGCTGCAGCAAATGGGGTGTGGTCTGTGGAGGATCTAGGGGTCCCGGTTGGGCAGGCAAAGATACCTCACACCTCAGCAGACCCAGAAGGTCATCCCCGCCCGCGTCGGCTGACAAGAGCCCACCAGCGTCTGTGCTATCCTGAGTGATCAGGCCTCGGCCAGTGGCAAGGTGCAGGGGACAAGGCTCTCCATCTGGGAACGGGCCACCCAAGTCACCAGGCAGAGCTTCCAGCTGCTGCACCAGCACCTGCACACCGGATGCATCCAGCTCCATCTCGCTCAAGGTGACAGGTCCTCCGGGTCCAGAGGCCCACTGGGTACTGGAGGGGTGGTCCTCAGGGGGCATCTTGGGGCCTTTGGGCTCCTCCAAGTCCATGGCTGGGAGTCCTAGGGGGTCCTGGGGGACTGACAGGAACTCCATGTCTGGGACCCAGGTTCAGGCTGGCATCGTCACCAGGCTGATGAACAATGGTGCTAGGTGTAATCTCTTAGGCAAGCCACGATCATAAAGGTGACAGGTTCAGTCCCCATGGGGCCTGCACAGGAAAAAAGTCCCCTCTTCACACAGGAGCCAACCAAGAACTCAGGCTGCGGCCCCCAGAACTCAGGCACTGACCCTCAGAACTCAGGCTCCGGTGTCCAGAACTCAGGCTCTGGCACTCAGAACTCACGCTCTGGTTCCCAGAACTCAGGCACTGACCCTCAGAACTCGGGCTCCGGTGCCCAGAACTCAGGCTCCGGTGCCCAGAACTCAGGCACTGACCCCCTAAAACTCAGGCACTGGCCCACAGAACTCAGGCACTGATCCCCAGAACTCAAGCTCCGGCCCCCACAACTCAGGCACTGACCCTCAGAACTCAGGCTCCGGTCCTAAATCTCAGACACTGGCCTCGGGTCGCCCCGTCCGGTCCCGCGCGGGCGCAGTACCTGTGCCTCCGGCCCGGGCCGGGATTAACCAGGTCCGCCCGTCCTTGCTGGAAACTCAGCAGCTCTCTGGGATCCCAGCTTTGGATCCGGATCATCAAGCTGTGCACCTCCCAGGAATATTGCGCACGCGCAGCCTCACGCTGCCTGCTGGGAAATGTAGTCCTTACAGGCTATCTCGGCAGACCGGGGCACAGTGGGGTTGTAGCGTAAATAATAGTGTAGCACGGGTTCGAATCCCAAGATCCCAGGCAAACTGGCTTTTTCTCTAAAATGGGGTTCCGCAGCACTTCCAGGCGCAAACAACTGAGGTGGGACAAGGGAAGAGACATGGCAGGGAACTAGAAAATGGAACACGAAGATCTGGGGAGAAAAGACTATTGTGGGCAAGTGTTGGTGAGGGCAGACTTCCGGTTTGGGTCCCAGGAGTGACACATAACGTCGCAATCTAGATTCGAACTGACACTGGAGCTTATATCACGGTCCGCAATAACAGTCCCTAAGCTTGACCAAAAGAGGGCAGCGGGTTAGGGTGTAGAAATGAGTCTATTTCTTCTTGAGACATACATAGTCTTATGTAGCCTAGCCTGACCCCGAACTCCTGATCCTTCTGCCTCAGCCTCCCAAGTACCGTCAGCCTGGAACAAAGGACTTCTACCGAGCCCCCCAGTCACCACCTCCACCTTCTTCTTTATTACAGGCCTGACTATGTAGCCCAGGCTGGTCTAGAATTCACTATGTAGACCAGGCTGTCCTAGAACTCACAGGGATCCACCTGTTATGCCAAGATCATTGGGTTCCCCCAAAACCAACTAGGAGACCGAGTCCTGTATGTAGAAGCAAAGAGCCTTTATTCTTACACAAGTTTGCAAACTCCGTCTCTCCGTGTGTCCAACGTAGTGGAGTGAATGGAGAGCCCCCGGCTCGGTTAGGGTTGGGTTTTTATAGTAGTAAATGTGGGGGTGAAGGGTTTCTGAGGTTCAGAGCCTCTGACTGGATGACATTTGTCTAGGGGTGTCCTGGTGAAAAGTGATGAGTGTCTGCTGGCAGGTGATCCTATCTACAGCAGTTGGAACGTTGAGAATTCCTTTGGATGGTCTGTTTAGGTGGCGCCTGGGTGGTCTCAGTTTGTGGTCTTTTTCGGAACCAGGGTAAACTACTGAGACTCAGACCTCTATTGAGCTTGCCATGGCTGGGTCCTACACCACCCCCCACTCCCTCCCACGCCCTGGAATTAAGGTGGAGGTCACCACACTCAGTCACCCTTATGTTTAAGCCAAGGTGCCATGTAGCCAGGCTGACCTCAAAATTGATGCGTAGCAGAGAGCTACCCTAATCCTGATTCTCCTGCTTCCATCTGTAATGGATTTTAAAAAAATGCTGCAAGTTCCTGAGTGGCTGCAGCAGGCAGCTGGCCATGAGACCATGCTGCAGGTCCCTGAAGACGGCTGGTCCCTGGCAGGGAGACATGCAGCTGCATGCAGAGACATTGATAGGCATGCCATGCGGAGTGAGGTTGGATATTTATTTAGTGAACTATGAAGAAGGGGAGGAGAGCAGAGAGGCAGAAAGAGAGGCAGAGAGAAAGAGAGAAGGGAGAGAGAGAGAGAGAGAGAGAAGGGAGAGATATAAGCTGCCTCTTTGAGAGGGAAACAGAAAAGGAAGAAACTCAGGTTGCAAACAGGAAGATCTGCCTGCCTCAGCGGGGGACGGAGTGGGCGTGGCTTGTCTCTTAAAGAGACAGATCATTACACCATTTCCAACGGCAACTAACTGGGTTTTGGTTTTGGGTTTTTTTTGTTGTTGTTGTTGTTGTTGTTGCTTTGTTTTGTTTGTTTTTGTTTTTCGAGACA
>JAQHUG010000491.1:428886-465893 GCA_028555095.1 Dicrostonyx torquatus | reverse complement strand
AGTGGTGAGTATGGATGGCCACCTGGCCTGCAGGGACACCCCAGGGTCTACTGGTCTCATCCACCCTGGTCCCATAGCTTCTGGACGTCAAGCCCTGGTTACTCCTGCTTGCAAATGGGGAACTGGTACACAGGACCGTGTGTCCCTGAGGGCAGAGGGGGCAGGGTAGGTGACTTTGTTTTCCTTGACAGAGATTTAAGGCTATGTCTGTTCCTGGATCTCCAGACCCTGGTATCTCCTGGAATGAGCTGGGAACCAGACAGTTAGCTGCACAGACCTGTGTGGTGGGGCCACATTCCCAGGACACTGGTTGCAGCCTGGACTGTCAGCCAGATTTTAAGTTTCCACACAGAGCCAGGATCAAGTGGCTGGAAGGTGTGGCCTATGCAAAGATCCTGGAGCAGAACACAGCCTGTTCTGGGGCAGTAGCGAGAGCCTGTGGCTGGAACAGACCTGGGGACCAGGGCAAGAGCCAAAGCCCCAGCTCAACACTACCTATACCCCAGAGCTGTGAGGTGGCCATGAAATTTTGACGATCCCCCCAGGCTATTCCAGATGAACTTGGGTCCCCCCAAAAAGCTGGAGGAGCTGGAACCTGAGTCCCGTGAGTACTGGCGACTGTTGCGCAAACAGAACATCTGGCGTCACAACCGGCTAAGCAAGAACAAGAAGCTGTAACATGAGGATGGAGCATCCGGAGAGAGGGCTCGGCAGGGAGCGGCACTCACTGCCCAATGTGAAGACCCAAGTTCAATCCCCAGAACTCACATGGTGGAAGGGACAGAACTGATTCCTGCAAATTCTCCCACCTCCACGTGTGTACTTGGCAACGCAGGCCGTATGCACACAGACATAGACACACACACACAATAAACAAGTATGGAAACAAATGACTGACAGGTACCTGTGGCAGTGGGCTTTGTCTAGGACGCCTCAGCTCCAGACCTTGATGGGCAGGCATGCTGCTCCTGGCCTGGGCTCCAGGCCTTCAGGCCAAGGCTAACCCCAAATGCTTCAACACCAAGGTCTGTGACTTGGCCTGGTCTGGGGCCTCCGGGTGGAAAGGGCGGCATAGCCTCCCCTCCCCTCCCAGCCCAGCCAGCCAAAGGGAGCTAGGCACAGGACTGAGTCCTGTTGCCTTTCACCTGGGATGTGTCTTGCTTGTCCCTCATTTGACCCCAGAGCTGAACCTGTCTTTGCCACCTGGGTCATGAGCCAGCTTCATGTGGCCTGAGTTCCCCTCAGCTACCCAGGTGGCTCTCTGTCCAGCTGAACTATGAGAATGGGTGAGATTGTGTTCGGGGAAAGTCCTGCACAGGACAGTGCAGCAGGGCACATAGACACCAAGGTAACAGGGACTGCTCTCTGGGACCAATCAGGTGGTTCTGCTGTCCTCCTGTGCTTCAGTGTTTATGCAGTAGGAGTCTGTGGAGCCCTTTCTTGGCAAGAGCCATCTTACCCCAAACACCTTGTGGCTCCCTGAGGTTCTCCAGGATCTATCAAAGTTAGAGTAGAGCCAGGCTGGTGCCCCTGATTCCCCCGCCTGTCTCCAGGCTCTCAGCAGTAGCTGCATGGGCTCCAGCACTCTTCCACTGGGGACACAGCCTGGCTTGGGGCTTTCATTCAGGCCATGCTCTCTGCCTGGAACACCTGGACCTCCTCCTTCCCCTTGGGTCAGTGTTTGCCATACTGTTGACATGGCAACACCAACATGGGCCAGAGTGAGTTCCCCAGCTCTCTTGTAGTTCGTTCTTTTTTTAAGATTTATTTATTATGTATACAGCGTTCAGTGTTCTTCCTGCACACCAGAAGAGGGCACCAGATCTCATTACAGATGGTTGTGAGCCTCCATGTGGTTGCTGGGAATTGAACTCAGGACCTTTGGAAGAGCAGCCAGTGTTCTTAACCTCTAAACCATCTCTCCAGCCCTCTCCCATAGTTCTTGCTGCTGCGTGAAGATGCCACTGAGTTTAAGAGGGAAATCTTGTGTCTCCTTGACTGCTTGGTGTCAGCACAGTATGTGGTTATGTGCCACACCTGTAGATGGGCCAGCAGGGGCGTGGGGGGTGGTAGAGTTGGAGGGTGCACGGTTGGATGGGTGGTCTGGAAGGTGGGGAGTGGATGGTTGTGTCAGTGATGGGCCTGGAGGTAGGTGGGATGTGAAGGTAGACAGTGTTCTGTCTGCTACGCTCTCAATGTTACTGACACAGCCTTTGATCCCCAGCTTGGCTCTACTTTGGTGGTTGAAATTCCATGGAAGAAAAACCACCTTGGCCTTGGATCCAGAAAGTCTGGGTCCCCTCTGCACCCTCTTACCTTCGCTATGGGCAAGAGACTTGCTGTCTTGGTACCTGTCCCTTCTGTGACATGGACATTGCTCATTCACCCCACACCACGAGGATGTGATCTGAATGCCCCAACCTAGTGCTGCTACATGGGGGCCCCTTTATGCTCTCTTCTGTAGCACCTTCCCAGCAGGTGCCTCTGGGTCCACTGAAGATAAGAGAGGATGAAGAGGGCAAGGCCCTGGGGGCTGTTGACAAGCAGATCCTCAGCTCAGCTATTCCCCAGAGGCCCCTGGCCTCACAGGCTGGCAGGGGCAAGGTAGAGTAGGCAGGGACTTCGGCCAGCATCACAGGTATCAATAATCATGTGGACTCAGGACAATGGGGGCAGGTGAGGTCTGCCACAACCGAATGCAGGGAGCTAGCTGTGCAGGGCTCTGATGGCCTGAGCAGTGGGTGGCAGACACGGGCTTCACAGAGACACAAATGTACCAGTCCTTCCTATCACTCTTTATTGGGTGTCCTGGGTGTAGGGGTTCCAGGAACTTTGGAGTCTGCACACTGACCCATCATGGTGCTGTGACCATAAACCTGTGTCCTCTTGCTCCCTGCTTCAGGATCAGGGATCCTGGCTCCGTGGGGGAACTGAACCCTCAGCTTCCTGCCCCGCAATGGGAGCTGTGGTGCCCACACTGCGGAGCTCGCGGCCCAGCTTCTCTGCTATTTTGCGGAAGGGAGGTCTGCGTGCCGGCTCGGCCTCCCAGCAGCTACCCATGAGGGTGTGCACAGAGCCTGGGCAGCCGTCGGGGGGCTCCATGCGGTAACCCTTCTCCACAGCCTCTGAGACCTCCTTCAGCGACTGTAGTAGACAGAGCGTGGTGCGTGGGTGGGAGGTCACCAACATAGGATGCACAGGGTGCCCCTTCCCAGGGCGCTGCTCACCATCTTGGGGTACGGAGCTCTTCCATATGAGAAAACTTCCCACAGCAGCACCCCAAAACTCCAGACGTCCGATTTGCTGGAAAACCGCTGTGGGGGCAGAGGTCAGGGTGAGCAGGAGCCCTGAAGCCTCTCTGGACATGCTCCTAGGCTACTTTCCCCTCCATACTAAGTCCATGCCAGCTTTAGAGACCTGAAGTGCCGGAAGGGCTGCCCTGTGCCCTGGGCTCACTGGAGGACCCATTATCCCTTTGAAGCTCAGAGAGGTCAAGGGATGTGTGTAGGGTCACACAATAGTCACAACATCAAGCTCCCTCTGAGGAACCCCAAAACCTCAAAACACTGCTCACCCCATTCTTGAGAGCTTCAGGTGCTGACCACTTGACTGGAAGCCGGCTTGAGTCCAATCCCTTCCGCTCAGCCTTGGCTAGGCCAAAATCACTGACCTTGGCCACCAGGTCCTCAGAGACCAGGATGTTGCGAGCAGCCAGGTCCCGGTGTACCAGCTTCTTGCTTTCCAGGTACTCCATGCCTTCAGCAACATGTCTAGGGACAGACAAAGCCCAGTCACCCTGCAGTCAGGCCTCAGTTTCCCCTTCAACTTCGGGACCTACCTTCCCGGAAGGAATGTCACTTACAGGGAAAACTGCAGGAGCTGAGATGTGCTCACGAGGGCGCGGCCCCGCGTGCGCAGGAAGTTCACCAGGTTGCCCTGTTTAGGGGGGGAGGGACCTGGGGGTCTCCAGGCTGTTGGGCCACCCCGCCCATCCACCCATCTGCCACCCCACACACCTTGCTCACGTGCTCCATGACAATGTACAAGCCGTGGTGCAGGATCACGCCTAGGAGCCGTACCAGGTTCCTGTGCTGCAGCTTTCTGGGGGCGTGGGGCAGAGCAGGATGTGGAGGTGGTGGGAAGTGAGTACAGACCGGCACCCCAACCCTGGGACCCAGCCCCACCCGGCCACTCACGTCATCACGGCCGTCTCATCCAGGAAGGCCTGGGCTGTGACATCACACTTGATGTTCTTCACGGCCACCTTCTGCCCCAGGTACTCACCCTGCAGGACGGCTGTAGGGAGGGGGGGATAGAGCTCAGGACCCACCAGCAAGACAGACCTGCTGACAGTCCTGCCTAGAATCCCCCAGTGAGGGGCTGGGGGCATGGCCTGGGTAGAGTATTGGTTCTAAATTCAGGAGGCCTTGATCTATCCCCAGTCCCAAAAAGAGAAATAATTAATGCAAATATAGTGGCTGTCTCATTATTCAGAATTCAAATTTCTGTTCCATGAAGAAGCCCACAGGTCCTGCCCATGTTTGCATAGTTTCCTGCCGCTCGGGACGGACAAGGCATGGTGACAGTGGTGTGCTTACTGTCCTCTGGTCTAAGTCCCGGATAATGCACACAGGGAAGGCATTCTGAGGCAGAGCTCCTAGGTGGTGAGGGCGGGGCTGCAGCACAGCTACCTGTGCAGCCTGGGAGGTGACAGCATTGCCTTCTATGCCCCCTCCTCACCTCCAAACTCCCCCTCTCCAATCTGTGCTCCCAGAGTTAGGTGCTGCAGATCGAGTAGCCAGCCAGCTGCAGGGGCAGAGAGACCTGGTCAGAGCCACAGCCCTTCCCATCCCGCTTGCATCCAGTGAGCTGTGGAACACTAACATCCCAAGAGCTACGCATGTGCCCACCCAGCAGCTGCCCCAAAGCTGTATGCGGACACCCCACCCCTGGTGCCAATTACAGTCCTGCAAGCCATGGGCTGTCCCAGGAGGTCATCTGAATTCAGTCCCACCAGGTTTCCCAGACTTTAGCCGTGGCTTCAGGACCTCCCTCAGGGATAGGAACTGTGGCTGCCTGTGCCCCTCCAAGCCTCTGGGAAGGTCTTCCCATTACTGACCTCCCAGGGACACACAGGTTCTGGAATATTCCTGATCCTGTCTCTGGCAGGCTTTTGCACTCTATACACACCCGCTTCTGAAAGGCCCCCTCCTTCCCCCAAAAGCTCTCCAATCCCCAGCTCTGAAGAGTCTAGCAGGGTTTGTCTCTGGGACTCCAGATCCCATAGGAGACTTGTGACAGTCAGGCTTGGAAGACTCAAGGGCTTAACCAAGCCATGGCAGGGGCTTAAGGAGGAGAGATTGATGCTGAGAGAGTGGGAGGTGGGAGGCAGAGGTTGCATCTGGGCTGGTGTGTATGAGATCTCTCCTGGGTGACTGCCGTACCCTTTGCAAGCTCCTCCTCGGCCGACTTGGCACCCTGTTTCCTCTTGGGCTTCACCAGCTTGGTGCAGATGGCCCCCTTGTCCTTGGTGTAATGCTGTGGGGAGTGGGAGCCATAAGCCTCTGCCTTTAGGTACCCCTGCCCCTCACTCCTCTCAGCACGATCTCCACAGTGGGGTAGACAGAATTAACCATGTACCAGGCTAAGGTGACTGGGTTTCCATGGCAATAGTGGGGTGCAGAATGGAAGGTGAGGGGCGGTTGTTGTCCCCATGGGGCTCCCTGGAGAAATGACCCCAGTTCTAGAGACAAGTGAGGCTTCTGGAGACCCCCCACTCCATCTTGCCACCCCTCCTGCTTCAGCTGTTTCCCACAGGTCACCTCCACCATGTCCATCAGATTACAGAAACACACGGCCTCATCGATGGTGAGGTGGCCATCTCGATGCAGGACACGATAGTGGATGACATCTCGGCCAAAACTAACACACAAGACGTAGTCCCCTGGGTGACGAGCCGACTCCCGCACGAGAAACAGCCCGTCCTCGGGTGGCTGCAGCTGCTGCACGGCTTCCTGGCCCGAGATCTTACCGTGGAACCATCTGTGGGGACCCGTGGGGAGAGGATACAGTGTGGTGCAGGACGGCTGGGACCCTGATGCCACCCACCCCACCAGGGCACCACTCACGGCATGAGGCTGAGCTTGGGGTCTGCAGAGAGGGCCTCCCGCTGGCGCAGAGCAGTGGCCGCCAGCAACCCCTCCTGCCCGCTGCCGTGGTGCTTGGCGCGGTACCAGCCCTTGTCCTGCACAGGGAGGAAAGGAGCTGTTGGGAGTCTGTCCTGGCATCTCTAAATGCACCCCAACTACTCTTCAGCGCCCCCCTCACCTCACAGGCCTCCAAGATGGTCACCATGTCGCCCTTGCGAAAGGCCAGCTCACCAGGCTTGGGGCGTGAGTTCTCACACTTGGTCATACATTGAGTCCCAGGGGCCCAGCGCCTCTGGGGATGAGACAGAGGCCGGGGGATGTCAGGGACAGAAGGGAGCTGGGAAAATTGGGGAGGACAGGGAGACCTGGGAGAAACTGGGAGCTGATGAAGACAGGACAAGGGAATGGCGAAGACATGAGCCAGTAGCCTAGCACTCAGGTGGCTGAGACAGGAGGATTCCAGACCTGTTAAAGGCCAGCTTGGGCTGCAGTGAGACTTTTCTCAAAAGCCTAAAAAATAATTCTGGGGTGGTGGCCCGCATCTGTAGTTCCAGAACTTGGGAGGCAGAGGCAGGTGGATTTCAAAAGCAAAATAAGTAAGTAAATAAATAGATAAATAAAAGCAAACTTGGAGTGGATGGAAGGGAAACTGAGTCAGAGAGAGAGAAACAGAGAGACCAGAATCACAGTCACATGTAGAGGCCTGGGTGGCCAGACTGGCCCAGTCCCTGGGGGAATGTCAAGGGTGGGAGCTTGGGTCCCCAGGACAGTTGAGGATGGTTTGGTGACTCACGGTTGGCATCCTAGCTGCGGCAGGCGAGGGGTGCCAGGCTCGGAGGAAGCGAGGGCTCACCTGTGGAGGAGTCAGTGTCATGCTTAGGAGATGTCCCCAAGTCCAATTCCTTCCGCTGGGCCTGGCCAGGTGGAGGCAAAGAGCCTCCTTGATCAGCCCTCGGGTGGCTTAGGTAGTGATCCCCTCTGCAGCCCAGGCTTTGGGAAGTTATCTTTACCCGAGGGAAGTCCTTAGACTCCCAGCCATCAAAGGCCAGCCAGGAGACCCCGGAGCCTTGCCCTGCCATTGCTCCGGAAGGGAAACTGAGGCCTAACGGCAGGAGTGTAGGGATCCAATGACTCTGGTGGCAGCCAGGGTTGTGTGTGGGGAGGACGGTGCCAGGAGCTGGGCCCACAGCTTCCTCTTTCCTGGGCTGTGGGCAGGGGCGGTGACTCAAGGTCATTCCTGGGAATCTGACCCTGGGTGGAGTCTGGGGAGGCTGTGCTCCTACGTGGCTCCTCGGG
The DNA here is from genome assembly GCA_028555095.1 of Dicrostonyx torquatus. NCBI lineage: Eukaryota > Metazoa > Chordata > Mammalia > Rodentia > Cricetidae > Dicrostonyx > Dicrostonyx torquatus. The sequence continues at coordinate 458,448 of JAQHUG010000491.1, read as the reverse complement.
TTACCAGGGGTCACCAAGGAAGCATCTGGAAGGACCCACACGACCCCAGCGCAGACAGCGCAGGGCAGTGACTGCTGGGGTACCCAGCTGGTGGCTGGCAGGGGCCAGGGTAGGAGGTTGGGATGCGCTTCTGGCCTCGGGCTCAGTGGGGTTGCAGGGCAGCTGCGCGAAGGCGGAAGCGCACGTGCATCTGGGCACAGGTGCCACCCTGCCATCCGTGTGTGCGCGACACGGGTGCCGGCTAGACACGGGTGCCGGCTAGACGCGGGCACCTGTGCGTGTGTCTGCAGCACACATGGGCCCTGCAATGACCACCAGATCGCGCGCACTCAGAGACGCGCACGCCGCACCCAGAAAAAAAAAAAAAAAACAAAAACCCAGCCTTGGCACCTGACGTCCCCGGATCCAGGACCGTTTTGAGGGGCGTCCCCTCTCCACCCGCGCGCACGCGCTCACCTGCTCAGGGAGCAACCCCGGGAGGGTGCCCGCCAGCGGGTCGTGCGCCCCAAGGCTCAACTCGGAGCAACTTGCTCCGCTTCCTCATTTTGGGGCGAGGATGGAGGGGACCCGGCTCGGAGCCCCTGCGGGTCCTAGCGCCGGCCGCACTGCGGGCTTGGCTACCGCCTCCTCCCGCTCCGCCTCCCGAGCAGGATGCTGGGTGCCTGGTGCTTGGTGCCGGATGTTCTCTGGGTCCCTGCTGAGTCCCGGCCTTCCGTAGACCACCCCGGAAAGGCTAGGCGCGCGGAACGGCTGGCGCACGCGCAAGTACAAGTAATTGAAAGGAACTCCCTGCGTGGGGAGGCGATCAAGGCAAGCAGCTCACAGCACAACGACCTCCACGCTGCAGCCATGGCCCCTCAGTGGAGACTCCCCGCTGCGCTGTGAACCTGGACCACGCACATACAAGTACTTTCAGAAATGCCAGGCTCATTCTGTTATGGGGCTCTTCAATGTTTTCCCAGAACTCAGGAGGCAGAAGCAGGCAGATCTCTGTGAGTTCAAGGACAGCCTGGACTACTAGAAAGCTACGTAACGAGACCTTGAGTGGAAAAAAACAAAACAAAACCCCCAAAACAAAAAAGAACAAAAAAAAAAAAACTCCAAAAACACCAAACAAACAAAAACCGAATAAAATAAAATAAAACCTATTTAATTAAAAAGAGAGCAGGGGTGGGTAGTAGCAGGCAAGTCTGCACAAACGTGCCCTCACGGATGGCTGTGAGACTTCTGGAAGCCACAGGTCTCCAGCCAGGTGTGGGTACCCACCTAGGAGTCACGGGCCAGGGAGGACCAGAGACTGCAAACCAACTTCTGCTCTTGGGTTATTGCTGAAGACACCACATGTCTGAGTCACAGGAACTGACCTGGAGGCTTCCTTCCTACTGTCGCTGTCACACAGCTCCCACGCTGCAGGAGATACCCACTGGTGCAGCAGTAGCCCGAGGTTATGCGGTAACCGAACTGCTTTCTGATCAGATCTGACCCACCCTGCACAAGCACCATTCATGCTGTGCTTGGGCCTTACAGGCCAGAGCCGGAGGCTGAAGCATCCCCACAGCAGGAAGAGCCTGGCATTTCTGAAAGTACTTGTATGTGCGTGTGCCAGGCTCACAGCGCAGTCGGGAGTGGAGGCCCAGGCTGAGGGGCCATGGTTGCAGTGTGGAGGTCATAGTGCTGTGAGCTGCTGGGCTTGATCACCTCCCCAGTTGCTTTGCCAAATGGACTTTGTCCAGATGTTTTCTCTGGTACTTACAGCTAGCAAAGATCCAGAAGACAGGCCTGGGGCTGGGGGCTCGGTAGGTGGCACACTGTGGTGTCACAGGCCTGTCATCCCAGAACTGGGGAGGTAGAAGCAACAGGAAAAGGAGTTGAAGTCAACCTCAGCTATATATATAAACTCTTTATATCTTATATGGCTTATCCATTCCAACTAGGCTTACAAGATGCCTCATCACCTATTATAGAAGAACTAATAAACTTTCATGACCATACACTCATAATCGTCTTCTTAATTAGCTCTCTAGTTGGAGTCAACCTGAGGCCAGGCTGGACTACCTGGGACCTTGTTAAAAAAAAAAAAAAAAGTAAAGCTTATGTGTTAAGTGATAATAGTACTGTCCCTGTGGGCTGGGGTGAACACCTACAATTCTAAGCTTTTGGGAAGGCTGAGGCAGGAGGATGGAAAGATCAGGAGGGCACTGCCTAAAATAAACCCAGGCCCCATCATCAGTGGCTTTGGGCACTCTGGTCTTGGCAGAGCTGGGTGGGTATCTGAGGTGTGGTTACCCTCTCATTGGGGTCCCTGTGGCAATCACTCCAGGAACACTAAGGGTCCATTTTTGTTGGTAAGCCGTCGCAGCTGCCTGAAATAGAGGTGCTGAGCCACAGAACGAGCAGAGAAAACACCACAGCCAGGAAGTTCTTGCCCATACTTGGCACTGTTGACCACAGCCCTATCGTGTAAAGCTTCTGGACACTTGACGTGGGACCTGAACATGTTTAAGCAAGTTTTTCATGCTGCAGGAGTCTGGGGCTGGGCTCATGGGCACAGCACTCGCCTGGTGTGCATGAAGCCCTGGTCTCTACCCCGGCACCATATACAGATGTGGTGGTATGTGCCTGTCATTCCAGTATGGGGAGACTGAAGCAGGAGGGTCAGGAGTTCAAGGTCAGCCTCAGCTACCTGGGATGAGTATGTGAGTGTCTGTCTAAAGAACAGATATAAAATGTCATAACACTTCTCTTTAAGACACCTTCATTCATAGTCCAGGCTAGCCTAGAACTGGCCATGCTCCTGCCTCAGCATCCTGAGTGCTGGGATGACAGGTGTGGGCTACCATGCCTGGCTCTCCAAATGGATTTTTATAAAGCCACTACCTTCAGAGGTGTCAGGAGTTGTCTTCTTCCATGTGCAGGGAGCAGGCATTGTGCCCATCTTGTAGCTAGGGAAACTGAGGCTCTGGCACTCACCACCATCAATCAAGGCACTGGGGACACTTAGGCATCTCAGTTGCTATGGAGATGGCTCCCTTGCAGCCTGCATCCCTGGCCAGATCCTGCTGCCCCAATTAACATGCCTTTAAATTTAGCTCTGCTTGGTGCTTCTCATGCTAGGGGACTCCCAGATTCAGGGAAGGACCAGGCTTCCTGCTAGGAAAATGACCCTTGCTCTCCTTGGGGCCCAGTTGCTCTCAGCCTCTACCATCCTTTTTAGGTTTTACGACAGGGTTTCACTGTGTAGCCCAGGCTGGCTTAGGATTCCTGATCATACTACACAAAACATGCAAGGACTGGCAATAGGAGTTGGCTTCCTGTCTTGTCGGCTGAAGAAAAACGGGGATTAAAATAATATGCTCATAGGCCACCCACCCCTACTGCATGCCCAAAAACCAGGACTCGGAACAGGAGTGAGAACCCATAGGGTAAGGCTGTCCCACGCCTGCATATGCTCTCTGTGACATACACCGTGAAGAAAGACTCCCGAGGGTTGGTCTCTGACCACAGCCTCACACACATGCACACAACCACACCAACCACACATGCATGCACACAGATACACTTTGTTGTTGTTGTTGTCTGAGACAGGGTCTCTCTGTGTAGCCCTGACTGTCCTGGAGCTCACTCTGTAGACCAGGTTGACCTCGAACTCACAGAGATCCGCCTGCCTCTGCTTCCCGAGTGCTGGGATTAAATGTGCGACACCATGCCTGGCTCCATTATAATTTATTTTTTTATTTTTTTTTAATTTTTTGAGACAGGGTTTCTCTGTATCTTTGGAGCCTCTCACTGGAACTAACTCTTGTAGACCAGGTTGACCTCTAACTCACAGAGATCCTCCTGACTCTGCCTCCCGAGTGCTGGGATTAAAGGCGTGCGCCACCACTGACCAGCAATATTCATTATAAAATTTTAACAAATGCCTGTGACATGAAAGTCACTTTTCCCCATCTCAATTCTGCATGCAGCACAGCTCGCTCACTCCCACTGCCTCTGGCACCACTGCCTCCAGAACTCTGTCCCCATCCAACACTAACTCCATGCCCTTGCCTGCCCAGGGCCCTCACTGAACCACTTCCTGTCTCTGTGGGTCTGATGGCACCAACCCTGTGGTGTGTGGCCCATGTCACTGGGCACTATGTCCTCAAAGGCCACCTGCATTCAGCAGGGGTCAGAACGCCCTTAATGGCTGTATAATATTCCAGCTAGTGTCTGGACCACACCATGTGTGCCCATTCGTTCCTTAGAGAAGTCTTTGGTGTCTCCTTGGCCAGTGACAATCACGCAGCGTTTTATTTTCAAAACGTCAGTGAACATGGGACGGGCGAAGCCCGCGGGGCGCTGCATTCCCCCTCCTGAGGAGCACCCGTCCTCCAGCTGGCTCTTACTTCGAGCCCTGGTGATCATCGCCCTTCCTAAGGTCAACAGTGACCTCCTGCACGCAGCCGTCTTCCCAACCCCTCCTGCCTGGACCGCGACCCGCCCACACGCACGCGTCACCCGCCCACACTCACCTTATCTCCTAGCAACGCTCCCCTGCATCCGCGGACCGAGTCCAGCTCTCCCTCAATACTCTGGCGCTCGGTTGCCTGCCTTGTCTGGGGTCCAGCCTTGTGCCACTGGCCCTGGGCTGGCGTGCTGCGGGGTCCCCTGCCCCGCGGGGACAGGACTTGGGCGGGAGGGTCAGTTGCTGCGGCTCTTCGCGGCTTCAGGGAGCTGCACAGCCCAAACAGAACTCCATCTGGACTGACTGAAATCACCAAATGCTGGATTTGTCGCGGAAGCACCGTGGTTTGGGGTTGCTAGGCGGGTCCGACTTAACTCTTTGTCACCTGGTGTGGACTCATCTGCCTTCCCAGGAAGACACGGGTGGGCTTGGCGGAGGGGCTCAGGGCAGAGCGGTGGGACGTGGTGCTTCCCCAGCGCTGAGCCTAGATACCAAGGTCGCAGCCACCAGTCCCCTCCACTCATGAGCTCGCCCAGCTGTGAAGCACTGTCTCCCTTAACCAGCCTCAGAGCTGGGCGCCACCAGAAAGAGGCTTTCTGGTTTGGTTACCCATGTGTGCCTGACCCAGCCTGTAGACACTTTCCTGCCTGATAAGGACACTGCCCCCCACTGTACCCTTATCAGATTTATCTGGTGTAGACCAGGGCGGAGGAGGGTGGTGTGTGGAGGACAGAGGCTAGGAGGAAGGACGACTGGTCTCGGGACTGGAGGATTGCTCTGATGGAGGCTGAGCTTAGATTCGGGGTTCCACCGGGAGGAGGGCGCTCAGGGAGAAGAGGGACACTGGAAGGGAGGCTTTCCCAAGGCGGCCTTGTGCTCTGCGGCACCTCCTCCAGGAAGCCAGAGCAGAATGCTCCTGACCACGACCTTCCCGGGCGGATCTCTCTGTGGGGACTGTGCAGCGGGCAGCTGTGCTGCTCAGCAGCTGGAGCTCCGCCCACGCTCATGAGGCAGCCTGGTGTGCGGAGACTGAGGCCTGTGGGCACTCCCACCCCCCACCCCAGAGTGAAGGACATGAAAGCCACACGGCACACAGGCAGATCTGATTTATTACCCACCCCGGCCAAGTTTTGGATGATTCTACAGACTCCAGGCATTGTGCCCTTAAAAACCACAAGCAGAATGGAGTAGGGTTGAAGCTTCGGGTAGTCCCAGGGGGTTCAGGGGTCCACAGGGTGACCTGGGCAGAGTGGGCCCTATCTGCAAAGGCACTCAGTGATTGGGGCTGGGCTCCACTGTGTGGAGGACAGGATTGGGTCTGGGGTCTGGGGAATCCCATTCTGTGCTCTCTGCTCCTCCACCCCAACTCTGTGACTTCTAGAATCTTCCAGGCCACCCTTCCTGGCATTTCAAGGAAGTGATTCAGATCCCACCTACTTCATGTGACATCAGGGGAGTTTCAAATTGATTAGTATCAAGGGGTGGAAGTCACTGCTGCCTGGGGGTGGGGACGACAGAGCCATGGCACAGGGGCACACAGCATGTGAATAAACCTACAGACCCACATCAGGAGGCCCGAGCAGGTTCAGGCCTGTGGTGATGGCTGGCTCAGGGCAGCCCTGCTGTCCCCTGCCGTCCCCGCTTTCTCTCCCCAGCGCCCTCCTGGGCCTGACTAGCCTCCCTCATCCTCTTCCGGGCCCGCGCCCCAAATCTGGTCCGCGGAGGTAACTGTTCCATGTGAAGGACCTTGTGTATCTGCCGGAAGGCCACGAGACGCAGGGCACGCTGTGAACAGCGGGGTCCTGTCAGGTGCCAGCCAAGCCTGGGGGTTCAGGCCTACCCTCTGCAGTGACCAGGGAGTAGGGCTGTTCTGTTCCTTGTTACAATTTCTGGTGACAGGCATGCAGCCTAGAGAATGCCACCTCTGGCTGCTGGCATGTGCTGGACTGGAGCCCTTGGGACCCCACTTTTACTTCCTGGCTAGAGGAACCCTGAATTCCGTGTAAGACACCTGGCTCCTCTGAAAGTGGCAGTGTGTGGAACTGTGGGTATGTATGGCTGAGGTATTTTGACACCAGAGCTTGTGTAGCCCAGGCTAGCCTCAAACTTTCTATACAGCCAAGGATACCCTCCTGCCTTCATATCCAGTGCCAGGGATGGAGCCTAGGGCTCTGTGTAGAACAGTGGAGCCCTGTGGACTTCTGTGGCCCAGGCCACTGGAGCCCCATTCCTGAGTCCAGACTGCGGGAGGAGGATGGGGACCCGTGTACCTGAGCACTGGCCGTCAGGTCTTCTCGCTGTTGTGGGGTCATGGGCTCCAGGGCATCCTGGGGGCCTTTCTCACAGGGGTCCTGCAGCCCCGGGCCATCTGAACCAGGGGGAAGATGTACACCCTTGTGAGGGACTAGCGGGACATAACAGGCCACCCAGTCACAGCGGATGACTTCACTTGTAGTCTGCTTTGTCTGCAGCGACCCATGGGCCACACTGGGCAAGGTCTGCCTTGGTAACACACAGCCTGGGGCACACTGCATGGGTCCCCTATGGCCTCTTTGTCCCTGTGTGGGTAAACATGCCCTAGCCTGTGTGACAGCCCACACAACAGGCCTGACCTTGACCCTCTTTTCCCACTCAGAATCACCCATGTCTCCAGGGTGGCGCCCTATAGGACACCCTCCCGGCCTACTTCTGTCCCTTCAGAGGGCACTGTGGCACTTTCTGCTCCTCAAGCTCCTTTCATAGCTGAGGCTGACCTTGAAGTCTTGACCCTCCTGCCTCAGTCTCCCAAGTGTTGGGGTGGCAGGTGTGTGCCACCAGGCCTGGACTGTGCAGTGCTGGGGATGAGACCCAGGGGCTTTGGGCACACTAAATGAGTGCTCTCATCCACTGAGCTGCAGCCTACTCCTATGGTGTGGCGCCATAGTCAAAGCGGAGTCCCTAAAGGATGGTGACATACCTCTGCCCTTCGTGCTATAGGCTATGGGCCACTCTTCCAGTGTGTGTGTGGATGGTCGCTGTATCTACTATCCAGCCTAGCCTCCCCGCCCACGCCTGTCCCATCACTGACCTGTCAGGAGCGCGCCTGTGGCCACGTACTCCAGGACCCGCCGCATGGCATCCCCTGGACTCAAGGGCCGGGGTGCGCTGCTCAGAACCTTCTCCACCAGCAGCTCCATGGCCTGAAGGGGACACAGGGCCATGGTGTGGGGGACATGACGGGACACACTGTAGCTTGGAAGGGGGCAGGGTTGATGAACAAGGCCATGCTGGAGTACATGTCTGTGGTCAGGACAGGCTCAGGATCCATGATGTGGGGTGAGAGTTCTGGCTCTTGCCCCGATGCTGACAGCTCTTGTGATGCAAGTGCATTCCCTAGGACACCTGCATTTGCAGGGTCTGGGCTTCATTCCCCATTTTGGCATTTAAGGTGACAGTCAAACATGACAGTGACCCACTCTGGGTTAGTCGGGCGCTGAGTAGAGACCAGGCTGGACCCCCACTTGTGGTTCTTCACTGTCCCCTGCAGCCTTACCCAGGCGGGCAGGGCCCCCCAGGGGGGCAGGCAGCGACACAGCTCCCGCAAAACTCTGATGACAATCACACACGGCTGCAGGCCACTGGCTCGAGCCTTGAGGAGGATACACACTGGCGGTCAGTGGGACTCCAAGACAAACTGTGGCTGATGACTGTCCCCACCTCAGCCACCCCAGGTCCTGACCTGGAACCACTTGGCATGACGGAGGGCTGCCAGGGTCTCAAGGCACCGCTCCCTGTCCAGGACATCCTCTGGGTCAGGTAGAGAGTCTTGCAGTCCTAGAAGGGACAGGACGCTGAGTACACGGCAATGTGCCCCACACCCACAGCTGTGTCGGCACTGTACACGGCAGTGTGCCCCACACCCATAGCTGTGTCGGCACTGTACACGGCAGTGTGCCCCGCACCCCAGCTTTGTCGGCACTGTACCCAGGACCAAGTAGTGTTGGCACTGTACACGGTAGTGTGCCCAGGACCAAGTAAGTAGTGACGGCACTGTACACGGTAGTGTGCCCAGGACCAAGTAGTGATGGCCTGCAGGTCTCAGGCCTGGGCCTGGCTGCACAGAGAGGCCCTGTCCCTAAACTCTATGGAGAGGCGTGCTCAGCGGGAGAGGACTTTCCGAGCATGTCCAACATCCTGAGCGTTAGCTGTTAGCTTGACTGCCCCAGATTTGCTCCTATGTGACCCCGCGTGACCACGTGTGACCCAGAGCTAGTGAGGCCACTGGGGGCTTCCTACCCAGGGTAGGGTGGGTGTTTCTGCTGTACCCTGGAGACTTAGGACAGGAAGTTGGGGATATACCTCGTTTTATGGAGGGGTCTTCGCGCATCAGGGGTGAGGTGGCAGACACAGTGACCTTCACCCCAGGCTCCACGCAGGCTGAGATAACAATGTTGGCATCGCGGTCAGATGAGACCTCGTACTTGTCTTCTGCCACTATCTGGGGTAAACATGACATGAGGTCACAGGACTCTGGCCAAGAGCCCCATGCACACAGAAGGAACGCTACTGCCCGTGTGCCCATCTGACCACCTTGTGTGCCTGCTGCCAGGGACCAGACCTGTGCTGGGAAGGCCTGAATGACTTAAGATCTGCCAGAGAAGCGCACACGTGGAAAGCTGAGGAGCCTCTGTAGTAAGGGGCACCTGCTGCACATAAGACAGCAACTTAATAGAAGCGGCTGGTAATTAATGCATACGACAGAATGGGAAGGAAACAAAGACCCTTTCACAGGCAGTCTGTGGATGCACAGATGCAACTGTGTGTGCGTGTGCGTAACGTGTGTGAACATATGTGTGTGGGTACATGCCAGTTTTGGGAATGGAGCCCAGAGCCTTGCATCTGAGAGTGCTCACCACTGAACTACCGACCCAGCCCTGGCTAGAGCTTGTCATCCCTCTGCCTCAGCTCCTGGGATGACAGGTGTGTGGCCGATTCCTCTTTTGTGCACATCAGGGCCAGAGACTGAAGTCAGGGTGTTTCTCAATTGTTTTTCCATCTTGTTTTGTTTGTTTTAGTTTTTCAAGACAGGGTTTCTCTGTGTAGCCCTGCCTGTCCTGGAACTAGCTCTTGTAGACCAGGCTGGCCTTGAACTCACAGAGATTCACCTGCCTCTGCCTCCCAGGTGCTGGGATTAAAGGTGTACACCACCACTGCCAGACCCGTGACTGGCTTTTTACATGGGTTCTAGACACTTGAACTCAGATGCCAACACATATGTGCGAAACGATGGAGTCACACCAGCCCTGTGGGCCTCTCCGTCATCTTACCAGCCTTGCTCTTACCGACAGCTCTCTGGGCAGCTCCTGCTTGATCCTCTGTAGCAGGGAGTGCGTGGGCTTCTTGGAGCACAGCAGGGTCAGCTGCACATTGTGGTCCCCACGTAAGACCAGGCCCTTGGCCAGGATGCCAACCCGCACCACACCCTTGAGCATCCGCGGTGGTGGAGGTGCCAGCGTGCTGAGGAGACAGAGAAGCAGCACACGTCAGCAGGGAGAGACCCGCTGTACTCCTGAGCGCCAGGAACCAGACCTCTCTACAGCAGACACTGGCCGATGGGAAATGAAACACACTTCCATCCCCAATATTCATCCCTCAGCCCCATGCAAGCAATCCCATCACCGGAGAGGTCAGACATCTACTTCTCTATGATCTATCTGTGTGACTATCTATGATTCATTTATCTACCTATCTATGATCTATCTCTGTCTATCTACATATCTATCTATCTATGATCTATCTACATCTTCCATGTATGTACCTACCTACCCATCTATATCTGAAACAAGGGTTCACTGTGGAGGCTGACCTCATACTCACAGCAATACTCCTGTCTCAGCTTCCTGAGTGCTGGATTCACCAACCCCTACACATGGGGGGTGGGGTGAGAGGGATTTTCTCCATCAGAAGCCTTGGGAGGACTTGAGACAACGGAGGTGGGACAGAGCTTTAACCCTGTGGCATCCATAGCCTCTGGCGTAGCACTAACCCATGCTGGCTGCTCTCCTCGGCCAGTGTGTCCGACACCAGTCTGAGGGCCCGTTCTGTGTGGGACACAGCTGTCTGGATGGCCTGCAGCTCCTCCTCGGTGGGGTAGATGGAGGCATGCTTGCACATGACATGCCGATCGTCACTGCTCTCTGGCCGGCGCCCCGACTGTGGGGAGAGCTAGGCTAATCAAGGGTGGGCTGAGGACAAGTCAGCCCAGGAAGGACTGTAGAGAGGGTGGAAGGCCAGCTCTCGCAGGCGGGAGCTGGCTGTTGCCAGCATCTGAGCAGCTCCCACAAGGGAATTCACACCAGGGGCTTGGGTGGGTCTGGGTGGGACAGCTCTCCTCTGGCAATGTTCTTCCATTCACAGGCCAGAGGCTAAGCCACACAGGGCATGTCCCCAAGCAAGAGGCCAGACTTAAACTTAGGTCCCTACTCGGCCTAAGGATGGACATTTGTGGAGAACAGGAAGAAGCCACAGTATGGGAGAGACATGCATATGCCCAGAGGCTTGGCAGGTGCGACATGCCATGCTAAACCCACATACTGGATAGTCTTCATGGTCCTGTGCCTCCTGAGAGGCTCCTGAGGCTTGGTGGGGACTGAGAAGGTTCTTACATGACACATCAGCACCCCTCACCTACCTGGCGCCGGGTGGTGGCCATTCCTGGCTTGGCAGTGGAAGCTGGCAGGGCCCAGGCGGGTGACGTGGGTGACTGCTCATCAATCTGGGGCTGTGAGAGCTCCTCAAGCTCCCTGTCCTGTTCTTCTTGCTGTCTATGGTTGCCAGATGTGGGGGACACAGGGCTGTGATCACCAGAGAACCCCACAGACTCACTCGAGCCCTAGGGCCCAGGTGACCACAGAGAAGGTGTAAAGGGTGGAGCAGGATGAGATGCAGAGACTCCAGAGGTCGGGGACATCAGAGGTCGAGGGACACAGGGACATCAAAGGTCAGGGGCCATAAGGACATCAGACGTCAAGGGATGCCAGAGGTTGAAGGACTGTGAGGAGGCCAGAGGGGACATCATGGTCACCTTAGTTCAGAGTTCCAGTGCCGTGCATCCTCTAGTCTTGCCTGTGCCAGCTGCTGCTGCCGCTGCAGCCGCTTGACCAGCACCCTCTGCATGGGGCCACTGGGCCGGGCAGCCACTGGAAGTGTCGGGTCCACTTTCTTCTGCAAAGGCAAAGCCGGACAGATGATGCCGCTAGAGGGGACAGACAAACTGAAGCAGGGGCCACCTCATGGGCACAGAAGGCCCCAACTAACACTCACCAGCTGGTTGTTCTTAGAGAGGCAGCCCCTCCCACAAGAGCAATGGAGGGAAGTGTGCTGGGTGGACAGCAGGTGACATGCAGGTCACAGCAGCCAAAATGGGCGCTTTGGGAAAGGTCCTGACAAGGTACTGGAGGTGTGGGCTACTCCTGCTCACTCTGTACGGCGGACTCAAGCACAGATGGGGTCAGGAGCGCAGCTCCACAGGGAGCCACCAAGGGCCATGCTCTATCTGTCCAAGTCCAAGCCTCATGTGTCCACTGAGGGACTAGAAACACTGAGCCCATGAGGAGCTGCAGCAGCTAAGCACAGGCTGGGTTCTGATGCAGCCCTGGCATTGAACATCTGCAGTCTCCTGCAGGGCCAAGGAGGAAGACTCCTGGTGAAGACAAAAGCTATGGATGTGTCTGCCCACCCTCCTCCCCGACCGGGTGGTCCTGGTTGGTCTCTGGTGCCCCTGCCGGACCTACCCTGTACTGCAGCCGATGCCGGCGTCCGGTCAGGTGCATGTCCCTGGCGTTGCGGTCGTTGAAGCTGCACTGGCAGAGCTTACATCGGAAGCGGATCACCTTCCCCTCATCACTGCACACCTAGGACAGAACACAGCTCAGCCGCCCACTGGCCAGCCCTAATGCCCTGGAGGATGCTGGGCACCAAGACACCCAGGACACTGATCCTCCTGGTGGGGCTGGCCTTGGAAGCCCAGGTTCTGCCCCTAACCTGGTCCCTTCCTCCCCCAGCTCCACCCCGGGGACAGGAGCCCTCATCCCATCATGCTCTGTGGATTGTCAGGCACTTTCTTTGGTCTCCATGACTTCTGTCTGATGCCCTTGACCAAGCGGCAGGCTACCACAGCTGGCCCCAGCTGCTGAGACAAAGTGCAAGGCACAGAAGCGCCCTGCACACACCCACACAAGTGACAGTCTGGGCAGGCAGGTACCATGGAGCCAGCTGTGAATGGAAAAGGCTCTGCATATGGCAGAGGCTTGCGAAGCAACTGTCTGCCCTTGGTGTCTGTGCAGTGGCAGGCAAGGACTGTCCTTGGGCTGGTAGTCAGCATCCAGGACCTCAGAGTGGAGGGAAGATGGTTGATTCTTGCAGGAAAGGCCAGGGTGTGGAAGCCAACTGAGGTGCACAGGTTCCACAGCCTAGCCTGCTGCCTGCTGAGTGGCAGGGCTGGGTGGGAGGGTCCTGGTGCCTGGCCAGGCTTTCCTACTCCCCCCCCCCAACCCGGTCCCTCTTAGTACACCCTGAAGGGAAGGCAGACATGAGAACAGGCTGGTGTGACAGCACCTGGTGAGTCACAGGCCTGTGGCCCTTCATGGAGCTCTGCTGGGCAGCTCCATTCTCAGAGCCACCACAGGCCCAATCTCAACAGACCCTGGGAGCTCTGCCACCAAGACTCAGCGTCCAGAAGGCTCACTCACCTCCTCCACATACTCTGTGCCTACTGGCTCGATGTCCCCATAGGTCCCTGAAGCTTCCCCAGGACCTCCCCTGGTGGCCTCTGCCTTGGGGTGTGATGGTCTCCTTTCTCCGGGTCGGCTGAATGCTGCCTGCAGTTCAGGTGGCCCTGCCAGAAACCATGACTGGCTGCGACCCCAGGCTCTCCCCACCCCTTTCCAACAGTGCCACAGGAATCTGAAGCAGAGGGGCAGTAGCCCCTCCTTCCTCTGGAAGATGTCAGGGTCAATATGGAGCTGTGCAGCCACAGAAGGGCAGTAGAATGTCCCAGGCTACATGGGAACAGCTCAGAGCAAGGACAGCAAGGTCCTCTGCAAGTGGCCACTGACTGTCTGATGAGGGCAGGTCACCTGGCGGGAGCTCCAAAGGACAGTGACTTCCTAGTCAAACTAAGTTTTCACAGAGCTGGTGGCACACACCCTGCTCATAAGTTTGAGGCACGAGGATCACCAGTTTCAGGTCACCATGGGCCACACAGTGAGATCCTGTCTCAAAAACCAAGAGATGGCCAGGGTGGCACATGTCTTTGATCCCAGCAACTGGAGGCAGAGGCAGGAGGATCTGAATTCAAGGCTAGCCTGGGCTAGAGTCAGAAAGAACTCTATGACAGCCAGGAATCCTGGCTACACAAAGAAATCCTGTCTAAAAAAAGATGAAAAACAAAAATACCCCAAAAATATCTAAAAGCTGGGGGCGTGGTCAGGATGGAGCCCGGCCTAGAATCCCCAGTGAGGGGGGTTGGGCGTGGTCAGGGTGGAGCCCCACCTAGAATCCCCAGTGAGGGGCTGGGGGCGTGGTCAGGGTGGAGTCCCGCCTAGAATCCCCAGTGAGGGGCTGGGTGCGTGCGTGGTCATCTGCTCACATATAGACAACTGGAGAGACCTGTACCTTTGTGTGAGGCTGTTGATCCTTTGGCTGGTGCTGGCCGGCCTGAGGTGTGTGAGCTGTAACTGCTGTGAGCTTCCTGCTTGACTGAGGTTTCAGTGGTGCTGTCCAAGCCTCTGGTGCAGGTGACACTCTGAGGCGTGGGCTCAGAGGGAATGGGCTTCCCTAGCCTGGTGTGCAACTTGAAGACCTGCAATGGACCCCACAGCCCTCAGTCAGGAACGAGTTTGGAAAACAGGGCACTCCACACCGAATTGGCTACTGGAGGGAATGTGGGGGCCGCACCCTGGTTTCTATACTCTGTGGGAAACTCCCCACTAAAACACCTTCCGGAGCCACCTCCTGCTTGTGGTCCCATTTCTCAGCTGTGGCACCTCTTTCTCTCCACAACCTGCACTGGCTCCCACTGAATGTCTTCTACCTCCAATGCAGCCAGCTCTCTAGCTTCCAAGCTGTGAGTGTGTGCACGAATATGTGATTTGGGGGACCCCAGTTAAGACAAACACATACATACTCATGCCCTGGGTTCAGTCAGACTTTAGCCACAGTGTCACTACCCAAGGTCACTACCTCCAGCCACATCAGAACACACAGTCACTATGCTCCACCCTGAGGAGCCCTCCCCCTTTGATGCCCTCCCCCAGGCCTCCCCCTCTACCTGCATGTGCTTAGAGCTCACAGCAGGCTTGGGAGGCACATACCTTCTGATGCCTGGCTCCCCTCATGTGAGCAGCATAGGCATCTGCCCCAGTGCAGGACACAGCACAGAGGCCACAGTGCAGATTCTGGGCCCCTCGCGGACCTCCGCTGGGCTGTGTGCCTGTCCTCTGAGCCGCCTGCTTCTTCCGGTGCTTCTGTCCTTCCAGGTGATCCCGATAGGTCTGGAAGAGAGTGAGGTGGCCTGAGTGGGTGACCACTCCGCCCCAGAAACCACACAGTCATCATATGCAGGCTGCAGAGCTGGCTAGTGGGAGCTCAGAGGGACACAGGACCCCTGCTTCCTCCAACACTTGTGCCCAAGAGAGGTATTACATTAGAAGAGTCAGGGGGTATCACCATCTCCCTTCCCTGACCTAAACTCCAACCAGGTTCTTAAGAAAATATTCACCAAGGGTTCGGTGGTTTGTCTGGGAACAGGGGGTTGACTCCAAACAACACCTGGATTTCCAGGCTGGGGCTGAAGTTCGTGACAAAGGCCTGAGTTTCATCCCCAGGATCTCAGGAGCTAGATGTGGGGTTGCTGGCCTCCTCTGAGGACTCAAGGAGCTCAAGGTCATCCTCAACTACATTGTGAGCTCAAGGCCAGCCTGGGGTACACAAGACTCTCCTTAAAACAAACCAACTAAAAAACAAACAAACAAACAAAAAGACAGATGCTGGGTGATGAGTCAGAGCAAAGCTCCAGGGAATCCGACGCCCTCGTCTGGCCTCTAAGGACAAGGCATATACAGAGGCACAAACTCACATGAAGAAAATAAATGTGATTGAAAAAATAAGAGTAGAGAAAAGCCCCTTTTTGAGCTGACTCAGAGTGCAACACTTGCACACATGTGAGCCTTGATCTCACAGAGCTCCTACACTCTGGGTGAGCGACCAACAACCCACAGATCAGAGGCACATCCGGGCATCAGTGCCCACAGGGTCTGACTGCTCAGCCCGTGTGAGCAAAACAGGCTCAGGTCTTAGAATCATGAAAACTAGGCCAGCCGCAGCCCATGCAGCCAAGTGTGGCAGCGATGTGAAACACACAGCATGCCTGCACCATCGCTGACTCGGGGTAAAACTAAGAGGGTGCTGAGGCTGGAGGATGGCATGCTCAGAACAGCCTCAGCTACCGAGATATGGCCTCAATGTGCTCTCTCCTCTCTTCATTGTGTGTGTGTAGGTGTGTGCATGTGGTATGTTTGTGTATATCTGTGTGTGGTGTGTGTCATCTCAGTGCTTTCTTTCTTCTTCTTTTTTATTTTATTTATTTATTTTGGTTATTTCAAGACAGGGTTTCTCTGTGTAACAGTCCTGGCTATCCTGGAACTAACTTTGTAGACCAGGCTGTTCTCAAACTCAGAGATCTATCTGCCTCTGCCTCCTGATTGAAGGTGTGCGCCACCACCACCCGGCCCTGCCACTGTTTTTGATGGACGGTGACACTAAGCTGCCCACTGCCCGTGCTGACCTGCGGCCCGGCGCAGCTGACCCGGCAGACCTCACAGTAGTGCATGGAGGGCGGCCTGGGGCCGGCCTTGGGCTTCGGCAGCCTGTCCAGAAATGGCAGCGCGTCGCTGGTAAAGCTGGGGTCCCAGGGCCCGAGGCCTGGGCCACCCCAAGAGTCCGAGCCCACAGGAGCCATTGGGGATGTCTGTTGCTTCTGCAGAACCCGCTGGGACTTTGGTGGGCGGTCTGAGCTGTGGGAGCTTGAGCCTAGGAGGGCAAGAGACAGTACACTCAGCCAGGCTTACCTAAAGCAGGGAGGGGACAGCTCACAGGGGACAGCGGCCCAGGCTCCGGCACTTGCAACCACCGTGGCGCCAGGACAAGTCAGGCTGGCAGGTCAGCCTTCGCTAAATGGGCCCAGCTGGTCTGTAATGGCCTCTGGCCAGCCCGTGACCTCCCATGGCCCCCAGGGAGAGGCTGGTGGCCTCTTCTGTCCACTGGTTTTTGGCCCAGCTGCAGCTCTGCCAGAACTCAATGAAATTTTAAATCTGAGACTGGAACTGGCAAGATGGCTCAGTGGATAGAGGCTCTTACGCCCAAGCATGCTGACTTGTTTGGTCTAGAAGAGCACTCCCTCTGGAAGCTGTCCTCTGCCCTCCACACGCGCTGAGATGCACGTGGGTAACAAGTAGATGTGATAGACAAAAAGACACAAGACTGTTGGTCAGCTAGTGGTGGTCACACCTTTAATCCCAGCACTCAGGGAGGCAGAGGCAGGTGGATCTCTCTGACTTCAGGGCTAGCCTGGTCTATCAAACAAGTTCCAGGACAGCCAGGGCTACCGGGCTACACAGATAAACCCTGCCTCAAAAAACTAAATACCAAAACAGAACAAAACAAAAAAACCAAAAAAACAAAAAAACCCAAAAAAACAACCTAGGACTAAGGTCTAGCCAGAAGGAGCCCTGCTTGCTCTGGTCCGGCCCAGGCCTGTCGTGTGTCTGTGCTGAGATGTGGCGCCTGTGATGTCCATGGCACCACTGCCCCCATGGCCATCCCTTTAGAGGATCCCAACACTCACCTGGCCGGCAGAGAGAGGCTGCAGCTGGCTGCTCTGCTGTGTCCTGGCAGCTCCTGGACCCCTTTGACTCTCGGCAGCTGTGACCATCCTGCCATGGGACAGGGATGGAGAAAAGGAAACAGCTCAGTGAGGTGGGTGGGACAGAGGGGGCAGCGGGGTGAGACATAGGAGGGGCAGTGCACAGGCGCAGCTTTATGTTCTGGACCCTGGTCATGAAATGTGTTTTGATGAGACGTGCTTCCCACACAGCCAAGGATGACCTTGGATTTCTTCCTCCTCAGGAGCTGCCCCAGGCCTGGTTTATGTAGTGCTGGGAATGTACCCAACAACCTTGTGTGTTGGGCAAGTATACTGCCCACAAAACTACAGGTCAGTCATTAAAATCCCACTTCATTTGTTTATTAATCTGCTGTGTGTAGTGTGTACATGAGCATGCAGGGCACGCCACAGCCCACACGGAGGTCAGATGACAGTCTGCTGGGGCCACTTCTCTCCATCTACCATGTGGGTCCCAGGGATCAAATTCCAGTCATCACATTTGTTTATTTTTTCCAGACAGGGTTTCTCTGTGTAGACCAGGCTGGCCTCGAACTCACAGAGATCCACCAGCCTCTGCCTCCAGATCTGAACCCTAGTTTTGATTTTTTTTGAGGCAATATCACCCAGCCCAGGATGGACCCAACTCCCTACACATATGGGCCTGTGTCAGCACAGTAGATCTGAGACACTGTTTCAGTGGCACTGACACAGGACTGAGGAATCAGAAGAGTCCTCACTGCAGATGGCAGACCCGCCTGTGCCAGGTATGGCCTAGGTTGCACACCCAGGCTCCAAGACAGGGTTGTGCACAGTACTCAAGCCTGTGACCTATCAACTCTGCTGCCCTTCAGAGCCACCCAGGGCTAAGACAGTACCCAAAAGTCACCAAAGCCTCCAAGACTACCAAGTACGCTAGAGCTGCACCAGTGTGACCGATTTCCTCCCAAGCCCCCGTCTCAGCCTTCCTGCTTACATCCCTGTTAAAAGCTCTCAAATGAAAACCTAGTGCTGATTCATGACCACCTGGCCCAAAATTCTTCTCAGTGTGGAAGCCAGGAGTCCAGGTTGGTCTGAGTCAAGGCCCCCCTCCCCCAAGTGTTAGCTACGCGAGTCAGGGATGAGAGACGGGGGCAGGAGCTGTGACAGGGGAGGTGACACAGTTGGCCCCAAGTCCTGGTACCCCCATAACTGCTGCCTGCTGGAGGAGATTCCCCCAGAGCCACTGCCTGGCTGGGTCACAACTCTGTACATCTCAGTGTCTCCAGAAATCCCTCTGGGCTCCTTGAGAGGTGTCAGTGTGGTGGCTCCTGTCACTGCAGAGCAGGTCCTGTTCCTAAAAATACTGATGTCAGGGACACCATAGATGTCCCATGCAACACACATTTTCTTGTGGTGTGGGGGGCTGGAGACACTCAGTGGTCAGAGCACTGGTCGCTCACACAGAGGACCCAGCACCCTCATGGCAGCTCATGACTGCCTGTGACTCAAGCTCCAGGGGCTGACACCCTCTTTTGGCCTCTGTGGGCACTGCATACACATGACAGACACACATGCAGGAACACACTCATACATGTAAAAAATGAACTAAAATCTTGCTGCATGAAGTGGCTCTGCAGTACCTGGTGGGTAGATGCAGCCACGGCCACAGGGACAGGACCTGGGGGCCGGCTGCTGGATGTGGAGTCCTGGCTGGCCTGTGGCTGGGAGCACCCGTACCCCACTGGGACTCCTCCTCCAGGTGCAGGTGGCTGGGTGGCAGGGGCCAGGGCCCGGCTGGTGGTGCTCTCTGTTCCAGGGGTCGATTGCATGGCATAGCTGGACCCAGCAGCCGGGATAGGAAAAGCCGAGGATGGCTGGGTGCTGGAGCCACCGGAACACAAAAGGCAGAGAGGGTTAACTGGGTCTCCATGGTACACGACCCCCAGAGCAGGTGCTTGGCCAGGCCAGCCCCTCACTCCTGTGGCCACAGACAACACTCATGTTCCCAGAGCTCACACTAACTGAATGACCTGGTCAGCACGGGCACAGAGGTGTATGCCGGCACACCGACATTGCAGATGAATGTTGGGAGTGAATGCGGGTCCTCACACTGTCAGCAGGTGCTCTGACCAACTATGCTCTCATCTCCCCCGTATGGCTCCATAGCCACAGTGACAGCCCAAGAAACCCAGGAGGGTGGAAGTTCTTGCAACCAGGCTTGGTGATCGGGCCTGGCGATCCCTGCTATTCTGGAGGTTAAGGCTGGGAGCTGTGAGTTCTAGG
The DNA here is from genome assembly GCA_028555095.1 of Dicrostonyx torquatus. Classification (NCBI taxonomy): domain Eukaryota; kingdom Metazoa; phylum Chordata; class Mammalia; order Rodentia; family Cricetidae; genus Dicrostonyx; species Dicrostonyx torquatus. Next base: position 438,820 of record JAQHUG010000491.1, on the reverse strand, counting down.
CTTGCCTGGGCTATTGTGAGTTGCTGAGTTTTTATTTTATGCATATGGGTGTTTCACTTGCATTACCACTTGTGTGGCTAGTGCCTGCAGAGGCCAGCAGAGGGTGCCAGGCTCTGTCACCAAAGGTAGAGATTGTAAACCACCCTACAGGTGGCAAGAATCAACCTCATCCCATCCTCTGCAAGTGTAGCCGCTGTATTCCAAACACTTCTCAGCCCCTGATCTTCCTTCCCCCGGTGCCTTTATTGTTGTCTACCCAGCGACCAACAGCACCGATGGACACCAGGTATGGCTGTCCATACCAGGATGCCCTCCAGGGACGCTGGGATGTGACTTCACTGTTAGTTTGCTCCACAGAGGATGCTCACCTGAACTATTGGTTCCGCTTTTACCTCCCAAGTGCTAGGAGGGATTCTACTAGTCACAGAACCCAAAGACTCCTTCATGTTAATGTGTGCTCTACCTATCAGGGCCACCAGGGACACTGATCTCAAAGGATCGGGTGGGAGCTGGAGACATGGCGGCCATGACACCAACATTCCTCAGTGTCGCTGTGAGTTTCGAATCAGTAAAAACTGGGGTCACAGCTGAGGGTTCCCAGGCGCTTGTTCACTGGGCCCCCTGAGAAGTCAGAGGTTACCACCACAGTGAGCGCATCTAGGACCCAAAAAACTGGGCCTGGCTTAGAAGTTGCCAGAAGGGTGGCAGGTGACAACTAGCAGGCTGGGCTGCCTGGAGGAGTGTGGCCCTGGTGACGGACAGGAGGGACACCTGCTTTCCTAGGCAGTTTCATGTTAACTTGACACAAACTATAATCATCAGAGAGGAGGGAGCCTCAACTGAGAAAATGCCTCAAGATCAGGTCTCACTGAAGCCTGGAGGACGTTTTCTTAGTTGGTGCTCACTGTTGGAGGGTCCACTGCTGTGGGTGAAGCCTCCCTGGTATGGTGGTCCTGGGTTCTACAGAAAGCAGGTTGAGGAAGCCATGTGGAGCAAGCCAGTAAGCAGCACCCTCCGTGGCCTCTGCAGCAGCTCCTGCCTCAGGATCCTGGCCACTTTCAGTGAGGGTGGTGATGTGAAACCCTAAGCTGAATTAAAAGGCTTTCCTTCCTAATCACGCTTGATCATGGCATTTCATCACTTAGTACCCTTGGCTAAGACAGAAATTGGTGCTGGGGGCATGGGGTTGCTGAGACAGACCTGGTCGTGTTCTGGGGAGGACTAGGGAAGGCACAGAGTGCTCACCACCAGAAGACAGGAAGGCCCCTCGCACAGATGGCACCAAGAGAGGCACAGCTGCTGGAGGCTTGTGAAGTTCAGAGGGAAGTGAAGGCCCTGTGGGCCATCTGCAATTCTGAGTTAAGAATCTGGTCAGCTGGGCATGGTGACCACGCCTTTAATCCCAGCACTCGGGAGGCAGAGGCAGAAGGATCTCTGTGAGATCAAGGCCAGCCTGGTCTACAAAAGCTAGTTCCAGGACAGGCTCTGAAGCTACAGAGAAACCCTGTCTCGAAAGCAGAATTAGCTGTGATTAGCAAGGAGCCAGCACCACTAAGGTGAATCGTCTGGAACATGTGTCCCCAGAGCACAGAGAAGCTGTGTTCCAGAGGCGGCCAAGGCTGTACCTCACACTGGCACCATGAGAGGCCAGGAGAGGCCATTGGTGAAGGCACATGCTCACTGGCAGTCGACTGAAGGAGTCATGCTGAGAAGTTGAGGCTTGGAACCATGAAGAGAGCCTCTGAGAGGCTACTGGTGATGGCACAGCCCAGCTGCAGCAGAGACCCCAGTGTTGTGGAGATGCCGGTACCATGGGATGAACACCAGGAACAGCAGCAGTGGAACCAAGTCAGCTGGAGCCTGGAAGACAGGCTGTATGCGCTGCAGAGTGCCGAGCTGAGAAGTGACCCAGGCCCGTGGAGGAGCCCAGAAGACGGTGAGTGGATCCCAGATATTTGGACATTGAATTAGTTACACTGTTGGGAGTTTGGTTTTACCTTGTTCCAACAGTTACTGTGCTTGGTTTTTTCCTCTTGGAAAAAGAGCTTTATTTCTTTTGATTTTACAGGATCCCACAGTTAAGATTTTGAATTTTTAAAGTGATTTTGGAGTTTTACAGAGGCTTCAAATTTTATTTATTATTGTTGTTGTTTTTCAGAGCAGGGTTTCTCTGTGTAGCTCTGGTTGTCCTGGAACTCCCTCTGTAGACCATGTTGGCCTCAAACTCACAGATCTGACTACCTCTACCTCTCAAGTGCTGGGATTAAAGGTGTGGGCCACCGCTACTGACTCAGACTTCAGATTTTTTTTTTTTAAGATTTATTATGTATACAGTATTCTGCCTGCATGTACACCTGCAGGCCAGAAGAGGGCACCAGATCTCATTACAGATCGCTGTGAGCCACCATGTGGGTGCTGGGAATTGAACTCAGGACTTCTGGAAGAGCAGCCAGTGCTCTTAACAACTGAGCCATCTTTTCACACAAGGACAGGGCAGAAGGTGCTGCCTGGCTGGTGCCCTGCACCCCATGGCACCCCATGCTCTGGGGTGCTCCTCACTGGTGTTGGGCTCCCCAGGTGGGAGGAGGCGGGAGGAGCTGCGCTGAGTGGAGGGTCTCTGGAGGCCACCTTTTCCTGAGTCGAGGGGCTCGGCCTTGTCCCCTCAGAGGCTGTGTCCAGGTGATGCAAACTGCTGACATTTGAGGAAAGGAGTAAAAATACAGCTAAGCAATAAACAGAGGATTCAGGGCTCAGCTTTCACTTTTTTCTAATACAAAACTAGATGGAACCAGAATGAAATTCCTTCTGACCTCTGCAGCTCAGAGGCTGGGCTTTTCCGGCTGCTGTGTGTGCTGGTCTCAGTACCTGGCACCCAGCTGTGCATCACTGTGGGAGGGATTTACTTTCTGGGCAGAGGGTGGGGGCAGTCTAGCTCTGCTCTCCTGGCACTGAGAGGCCTAGGTATCTGCAGCACCTCCTCCAGAGCATGTGCAGGCCAAGCCAGAGCCCCTTCTACCGCCCAAGTCCTGAGAGGCCTGAAGTTAGTTTTCCTTCTCTTCTTTTCTCACCCAAACGTGGAGAACTCATTGCAGACCTTCATAGGGCAATGAAGGGGTAGCTCTCGCTTCAGCAGTAATTCTCATAAGGGTTGTTCAGGGCCACAGTTAGTGACTAATGGGGCAGTGCCACCCCTGGGCTGGTGGTCCGGGGTTCTAGAAGAAAGCAGGCTGAGGAAGCCAGGAGGAGCAAGCCAGGGAGCAGCACCCTCCATGGCCTCTGCATCAGCTCCTGCCTTCGGGTTCCTGCCCTGTGTGAGTTCCTGTCCTGACTTCTTCAGTGATGAACAGTGGTGTGGACGTGTAAGCCGAAGAAACCCTTTCCTCCCCAGCTTGCTGCAGGTTGTGCTGTTTTCTAAACACTGTAGGTATTGTGTCACAACAGAGGACAACTTGTAGGAGCCAGGTAATCTTTCAGCCTGAGTTCCAGGGATTGACCAGATTGCCAGCTTTAGCAGCAAGTCATTTTCCACACTGAGCCCCTCTTTCCAGCTCTTGGCCGTGGTGTGTCATCACACAGGAACCCTACCAAGATATCTGCTGGTGGGGGAATGTGTCCCCAGCCGTCAGCCCCCCAACTCCCAACATTGTCCAAGTTGACTTGGCAGTGACCAACTCATTTGTCCATTTATTTAGAGATGAATTCTCCCTAAGCCATTCAGCCTGGCCTCATTGAGCTGTAGCTCAGGCTAGCCTTGAACTCCAGACAGACTCCCCCCACCTCAGTCTCTCTCCCTAGGAGCTGGGGCTGGAGGCCTGTGCCATCCGGCCCATACTTTTACTTAAGAACAGAGCCTCGCCGGGCGGTGGTGGCGCACGCCTTTAATCCCAGCACTCGGGAGGCAGAGGCAGGCGGATCTCTGTGAGTTCGAGACCAGCCTGGTCTACAAGAGCTAGTTCCAGCGCAGGCTCCAAAGCCACAGAGAAACCCTGTCTCGAAAAACCAAAAAAAAAAAAAAAAAAGAACAGAGCCTCACTTCACCCTGCTTACCTGGGTCGCCCTTAGACACCAGAACCCCCAATCCATACCCACCTGAAGGGTTCCTCATCCATCAGGGACCAGAACTTTCCCCTTCATCCCCATCTGGAGGATCCCCCATCCATTAGACAGCAAAACCCCACGCTCCATCCCCGTCAGAAGGGTTCCCATTTTTAGACAGCAGAACCTCAGCCTCCATCCCAGTAGAGGGTCCCCCATCAATTAAACACCAGAAACCCCAGCTGCTTTTATCGGGCACCAGAACCCCCACCCTCTCTCCGCTTGGAAGGTTCCTCAAGGTCTCAAGTCCACTCTGAGGTCAGTCCCCTCCCCCAGCTGTCCTCCAGTCCCCACCCTGGTCTGTCCTCACAGGGTCCCTGCCCCGCCCTCCCGCGGACCCCAGGGACCGTCGCCCCGCCCAGGGCCCGCCCCGCTCCCCGTGACTCTTGACCGCATCCCGCAGGTTTGGGACACCCAGCCGCACGCGGGGCTCGTTACCTGGACGACGGGCCGGCGCCCTGCGCGAGGCCAGAAAAGCCGCGGGCCGCCATGTCTGCGTCCTCCCCGAGCCCGCGGGAATGACGTCACGGCCGTGCCCCCGACGCACCGCCCAGGCCCCGCCCCCAAGCGAACCTGCCACCCAACCCCTGAGCGCCTCCGTCTGGCCCCGCCCACTCCCAAGCCCCGCCTCCCGGACCCACCACCCCTGACCTCTGGGAGAGCCTCCGTCTGGTCCCGCCCACTGCCCCAAGGCCCACCTCCCGGGCCCACCATCCCTAACCCCTGAGAGCCTCAGTCAGGCCCTGCTCGCCCATCCAAGCCCCGCCCCTCCTGGGCCCATAATCCTTGACCTCTGAGGGCCTTCTCTGTCCCCGCCCCTTCACAAGCCCCCCTGCTCATCCTGCTTGCCCTGGTCCCCTGTGATGATGAGAAGACCCGCCACCCGCCATGCGCCCCGGGGACAGGACTCCAGATGTGGAGCCTGCCGGCAAGCCCCTCACTTACTGGTCCACATCTCCAGCCCATGTCCGCAGAGAAGGCACATGGATAGCACGTGACCACTCCCGTCCTGAGCGCCCGTGGCTTCCAAACCCTACCTAGGCGAGGAGCCCCAAGTCTTCCTAGAAGACAGGAAGGCTACGGCAATTTCTCTGGTTTACGTATTTCCTTCTCTTCCTATTATTTATTGCAAACCTAGTGCCCTTGATTTCTGCCCTCGGAAGTTGCCAACCACAGCAGACATACACATGGGTGGTTGTTCGGAGACTTGTTCTAGAAGGGTGCACACTGATTTATTCCTACTGAAGGAAATACACAAAATGGAGCATTACTCAGCCCAGAAGAAAGAGGAAAACCTGGAGACATGCTCCAACGGGGATGGGTGGCCCTTGAGAACAGCAAGTCAGCACCATGAGCCAGACCCAGAAGGATGCACAGTGAATCCACCCTCACACATAAATTACATGAAAGTTGGAAATCCGAGAGCGTGAGCAGCACGGGCAAAGGGCCTGTGGCAGGAGGAACTTAATGTTCTCATAGGATGCGGGGAAGAGCCTCGGAGGTCTATGAGGGTCACGGAAGAAAAAAGAAGTACACCAGATTGACGGGGTGGGAGGTCTTAAACCCCAAGCATGTATTCTCTCATACTTTTGGGGACCAAAGTCTGGGCAGGATCGGCTCTTTATGGACTCAGGGAGGATCCTTCCCTGTGGCTCTTTACCTTCTGGAAACTATTGGCAGTTCTCATGAAATCATTAGCTTAGGCTCCATCTTCCCAGAATCTCTGACCCTCACTGGGGGATTCTAGGCAGGGCTCCACCCTGACCACGTCCCCAGCCCCTCACTGGGGATTCTAGGCGGGGCTCCACCCTGACCACGCCCCCAGCCCCTCACTGGGGATTCTAGGCGGGGCTCTTCTCTGACCACGCCCCCAGCCCCTCACTGGGGATTCTAGGCGGGGCTCCACCCTGACCATGCCCCCAGCCCATCACTGGGGATTCTAGGCGGGGCTCCACCCTGACCACGCCCCCAGTCCTCTAAATTTTAGTGGGGTGGGCTGTGTGCTAATGCGGAAGACAGCCGCTGACGTCACGCATCTTCCTCAATGGTTCTCCCCAGGCTCCTTCTTCAGGTACACACAGTCACGCTTGCGTCCTGATCCCTGCTATTCCTCCCCACGCTTGCAGAGCAAGCGCTTTACCCACTGAGCCATCCCCACGAACCCCTCTTCTCACTTCTGAGATGGGGTCTCGTTCAGGATGACCTTAGCCTCACTCTGTAGTCCTGCCTGGCCTCGAGCTGCAATCCCCTGCCTTAGCACACTCAGCAGTTGAGTCCAGGATGCAAACTATAGTCTTCCCTCAGCGTCTAGAATTCCTCTGGAAACCTGCAGGGGGCGCAGTTCCCACGGCAGCGCAGACCCAAGCCATCAAAAACAATAACCAGCTAGGTCCGCGGCACCCCAAAACCCAGCTTCATCCTGGCTTACCCCTGAAGGGGGATCTGAAAACCTCCATTTCTCTGCCCTCAAAGATAGTTTCAAGGGCGTCTCCCCCAGCCTCCGCAACAAAAGAGCCCTGCAGGCTCCCCCGCCCCCACCCCCGTAAGGAACCAGGCCATGGCTATTTGTCCATTTATTTATTTTCTCTCTTGTTGTGATTTTGCATAAGTGCGATGCATCATCTCCGAGGATTTTTTTTTTTTTTTTGGTACCTGCTCAGGACATGGCTGGGAGATATGCTTTCCCCTCAGCCAATCGGGAGAGGAGGATGCGAGCAGGGGGCTGGAACTGTCTATCAGGCCTGGGCCCGCCCCCTGCACACAAAAGCAGCTTCCTTCACTATCTGGGGGCAGGCATAGCCTCTGTCATCCGGGAAGTGGGAGAGCCAAAGCCGCGCAGGCCCGGGGCTGCGATGGCGGGGGACACGGAGACCGTGTGGGGAAAGGGGTGCTGCTACTGACTCGGGCACCCCCTTTCTCCAGCGGGGTCGGGGAGCTGGGGTGCCGCTGGCCACGTCGCCCTGGGTGACCTTCCTTGGATGTGGACCTGCTCCTGAGCATCCTTCCGCCAGGCCCCGACCTGGGTACCACCCGCGAGATGCCCACCTGCATCTGCACCCAGCCCGCCTTTGTGTCTCAGTGACGGCGCAGAGGTGAGTGGGCCTTTAGCACGCTGGCAGTGTAAATTGCCCCCCCTCCCCCCGCCGCTCGCAGCCCAGCTCGGGGAAAGGTTTATCCGGGAGACACTGGCGGCTCCTGGAATGGCAGCTGCGATGGGGCGAACAGCCGGGGCTTGATCCTAGGTGGAGAATGAAGAGCCCCAAGGATTAAAACCCCAGCTCCGAACAGGAGCATCCTGGGGGCGGTAAACCTCGCATGAGGTGTCGGGTGTTTTCTATTTATAACCCTGACTGCGGGCATGGAGACATCAAAATTGCATATACATTGAAAAGGATAGACTTTTAGCAGTAGCTATAGGGCCAGGGAAGGACCTGCGCTGTCTTTCTGGAGTTGCCAGGGATTCCTGGTTCCCCCTGTCGCCAGTGCCCAGGAGACCCACCACACCCTGCGTTTGGAGGTGTGTAGATGGGGTCCTTCCCCTTCCCACCTGGCTTGGCTTGGCAGGAGGGACCAGTGTCCCCTCTCTGCACAGACACAATGGACTGGACTCAGCTGCGCTGGGGGAGGCCTGGAACACCCAGTGGGAGTCGTGTTTTCTCCAGCACTGTGTGTGTCGCTCCTCCATGAATGGGTGATGACATTCCAGTAGGCCCGCCTCCCCTCAGTCTTCTTAATCTGCCAGCCATGGTCACACCTGCAGATCTATCGCTGGCTGGGCTGCGGGAGACACACCCCAGTCAGCAGCTGCAGATGTCCTGGTGGGCACTGACAGCTGGGACAGGCAAGTGGCCCTTGTCTCCGGATCAGAGAACAGACTAGGGATGGCCTCCTGAGACCGGACCCGGGAATCCTGTTTTTAAGATAGAAAAGGGGGGAAAACCATGATTTCACAGATGTAGTCCTGTGGGTGCCGAAGTTTGGTCTCTCTCTCTCTCTCTCTCTCTCTCTCTCTCTCTCTCTCTCTCTCTCTCTGTGTATCGCAATACTGGTCTTTAACACAAAGCGCGCCCATCCATCAGACAGTCTGGGGAGTCCACACAGCACCCAGATGTAGCGCAGGATGGTAACTGCTGGCCATAAAACCATGAGGACTCAGACTTGATTCCCGGCACTGGCAGAAAAGCCTAGTGCCGTGGCTTCTGGGAACCCGGAGCTGTTGCCATGCCGACTGCGCTCCCTGGAACTTCGCATACTGTGCACACACCCCACACACAGACAGAACAGGTGACTAATTAGAAAGGTGACCAAAGTTGGGCAAGGTGGCACACACCTTAAATCCCAGCACTTGAAGGCTGAGGTGGGACTATGTGCATTCCAGGAGAACCAGGGTTATCCAGACAGAGCCTTACCACTTCACACGCACGCGCGCGCACACACACACACACACACACACACACTGCGCGCCTGTAGTCACAATCTGGCCCCAGACATACATGCAAGCAAAATACACACACACAAAATAAAGTTGGAGGACAAAAAAAGTAATCCCATACCTGGGAAGGCAGAGGATGGGGGTTCCAGCCTCTGTGCTTAGCTTCAAGTGTAGAGAGGCCCTGCCTCAAATACAAAGTAGAGAGTGACCTCTGACCTCTATTGGCATATACATACCTGCGAATACACAAACAATTGGTTTTTACGGAGTGAGGGAACCAGGGGTGATAGGGTCGGAGGACACCCCAAGAGGCCATGACTTCTTCAACACGCTGAGCAGCTGGCTCTCTCTTCCACTTCGTGGGTCCTACCGAATGAACTGGGGTCCTTCCGGCTTGGTGGAAGCTGCCCTTTCAGCAGCCCCGGACTAAAAAGTGGGAGGTGGACTGGAGCAGGTAGAAGCGAGGGAGAGAGCAGCCCCTTTTCTGGAAGTGACTATCACAGAGCAGCCCCTTTTCTGGAAGTGACTATCACAACGCGGACCGTTAGTCCTGATACTCATTCGTACAAAAAGGCCTGAACTTTTTTTTTTTTTTTTAATTTCCCCCACAGTTGAGATCCAAGGAAAAGGAAGGAGACTGAGTCAGCTTGGTTCCAGGGCTGCTCTAGAGAAGGTGGGCTTGGGAGATCTCAGCGGAGGGGGGTCTCTGTCTGGGGGCTCAACTCCTCACCTGAGTTAATGCGTAGGCCAGGACATCCTAAGCCCCGTGTGTGTCCTCCTGCTATGGGATGGCTCAGTCATACAGGTAGACCAGTGTTATAGGTGGTGGCCTTAGCTATGGCTATCTAGATCACTCTGTCTTTTCTTCCTCAGATCCTCTTCTGAGGTCAGCCAAGCTTCCAGGTGCCTTCTCTTTCTAGCTCCCATGGGGACCACGGAAGCCACGCTGAGGATGGAAAACGTGGATGTGAGGGATGAATGGCAGGACGAGGATCTGCCCAGGTGAGGGCGCCAGCGTCCCCGTTATTGGGACTAGCTGCTCCCAGCAGCTTTCACAGATGCTGATGGTGACAGAGCCTTCTGAAACCTCTTCCTTCAAGACTCCCAGACAGTGAATTCCTGTAGCCAGGCTAGGAATGATAACCTGACCTCGCAGCCCAGCTTCCACAGAGGATGCCAGAGAATGAATTCTGGTCAACCTGGGGTGCAGAACAAGATCCTGTAAGGAAAGGAAAAATGGAGGAACGTGATCAGAGTGGAACCCTGCTTAGAATCCCCCATTGAGGGGCTGGGGGCGTGGTCAGAGCCCCGCTTAGAATCTCCAATGAGGGGCTGGGGGCGCGGTCAGAGTGGAGCCCCGCCCAGAATCCCAGTGAGTGGCTGGAGGCGTGGCTCTTCTGAAAGGCA
>JAQHUG010000491.1:376356-401306 GCA_028555095.1 Dicrostonyx torquatus | reverse complement strand
TGGATGGGTGGGTGAGTGGGTGCATGGATGGATATGTGGGTAGGCACTATTGGAGAGAGTCATGGGTTGGTGGATGTGTAGAAGTCCACAGATCTTTATTGCTGTTGCCCTGGGAAGAGAGTCATCTTCTGGTCTACATTTGGAATGTTGGTGGCAGCCATTGCTCTTTGCTCAGAGGTCTCCCAGCCAGATAGCTGACTCTGAGTTTTCCTGTGGGAGCTCACCTGTGCCTCAGACACTGACCCCACCTTGCTTGTCCTGTACTCTCCAGCATGTCCTGATTTAACCAGAACCTGGAGACGGACAGAGAAGAGTCCAGACACCACATAACCTCTGTCAGAGGCCTGTGGGCCCCAGACTTCATCCTGCCTCATCCTGTGTCCATCATTCGAGGATGTCTGGCTCCTTCGTCCCCCTCTTCGTCCCCTGGTGTCTTGCTGCTGCTTGAGTACATTTCACGGTTTTATTTTGAGATGGCAGTGTGAGCCACCTTCTGGAACGAACTGGGTCCTTGGCCTCTACCCTTCCATACTCTGAGCTTGTGGTTGGCAAAGCTGGACATAGACGGCATCACCCTGTTCCTGTGTGACTTTGGCTCTTCTTCCAGACCTCCACAGCCCTAGGATGCCTCTTACTGTCCCACTGGGATGGCACAACTGTGCATTTTCACTGACCAATGAGAGGACATTGCTCAGCTCTCACCTGTCCCTAGCTGGAGCCTTGGATGACTGGTGGCCCTAGCTGGGGCTGCGTTTGCTTTTCTGTGGAATGTGACCCACTGTCCCCTCTCCCTGTCACCTCAAGCAGGGCTGTGACCGCTGACCTGACATCTTCATTGACACCCCCTATTCTGCCATTTGACTGTCTTCAGGGCCCTTCAAGCCTGTTGCACACATGCTGATCAACCTGATGGTTCCCAAGCCCTCTTCCCCATAATCTGGAACATTTTCTAGCCCTTTAAAGTAGCTGTGAATCCAAGAGACTTTAACTGACGCCTCATTCTCTGAGAAGTTGTGTCCACCTTTCTGTCCCCTGCTCAGGCCAGTCCTAGGCCTGTGTCACCAAGCAGGAGGTAGACACTCCAGCTCAGTGTATGAGGACATAAAAAAATGAAGATACAGGGCTGTGGGTGCTAGAGGATCTGGGGGATCCCCTAGGAAAATATATCCCAGTGGGCGGGACACTGGGGCCACCTGAACTTCACGCACTTTCCGAAGAGCAGATTGGCCTCGATGACAGGACAGTTGGGGCTAACCATGTCCAGATGTCATGGGAGTGTGAGGAGCAAGCCTCCTGTCTCCAGAGGCACTAAGACTGGGTAACATTTATGAGAAGGGTACCCTATGGTTTCCTGAAGACTTGGTGGCGCACACCTTTAACCCCAGGATCTCGGTGAGTTCCAGACAGCCTGGTCTTCAGAGGGGTATTCGTCTACCAACCACTGGTCCTTGCCTTCTCCAAGGCTGAGTTCCATCCATCCATGATGTGTTTGGCCTCTGTGACACACCTCTCAGTCCTGAACCTCTGACGGCCCCAGGAGAGCAGCTTCCACCTGGAGAGTCACTATCTCCGACCAACAGCACCCAAAGATCTGAGTTCTGCTGGGGACACACCACACGCCTGGGCCTGCGCTCTCTGGTCCTGAGAGGGACCTGATAGAGTTGTGCAGGGAACTGGGTTTTGTTTTGTTTTGAGACAGGATCAGCGTGGCCTCAAACTCCTGATCCTCCTGCCTCGGTCTCCTGAGAGCTGGCCTGGCAGGTGTGTACCCCGAAGCTGGGCGAGGGTTTTGCAAGTTGTATTTATCCAACATCAGATAGAAGAGGTGAACCAAGATGGCACCCCAGATCAAGGTCAATGGATGGCCTCTCTTGGCTTTTGGAAACAGAATCCTACAGGCTTTTCCTACTTGGTGGCTTCTGGTGACAACCAACGCCTATGGCATGAGGACAGCTGTGGCAGGAACAGATGGACGAACATAATCCTCCCAGCCCTCAAGGGTCTGAAGTCCTTCCCCCAACCCTGGGAAACTAATGGAGGCTGCCTGCTACATCTATCCCTGCTGCCATGGCATGGCCACCACCCCTGCCACCATGGCATGCCCACCACTCCTTTGAGATCACCAGCACCCACCGACCCAGGGAAGCAGAACCTAGAACAGCCACAGAGGACCCCAAAACAGGAGAAAGATCCTGCATTGCTTAATATCCCAGTCCACACAGGGCTACCACTTCAGGTACCCAGGGGACAGTCTGAGGCAAGATGAAAGGCCCAGCGGCTCCTGGTGAAGGGTCGCTGGATTTCTTTACAGAGATGCCCAGGATCCATTTGAAAACTTGCCCCAGAACAGTGCCCACCTTCCACCAGTGAGTTGTATAGATATAAACACGGAGATGGTGGGGACAGTCGCTGTGATGACTGGCAAGCTGGGGGGGGGATTTTTATGTGAAATAAATTAAAATACAGAAAGAGAGTTGGTCCCTCTGTGTTTCCAGGTGTGGGTGGTGAGGGGTGCGGACACAACCTCCCATCACTGTGACCAGTGGCCAAGCAGGGACTGGGAGACCACAGCTCTCACATCTCCAGGAGAATGGGAGAGGGGTCGGCGAACTTCCAAGGACCTTGGGACATACAGAATGGCAGGGAGACCAAAGACACTTGGGCCCGGCCATGTTTAGTGTCAACAGCAAGACATGGTCATGTTGTCATGGTGACCTATGCCTGACATTCCAGCCCTCAGGAGGTTGCTGAGGCAGGAGGATTACAGAGAATTCCAGACCAGCCTGGGGTATGGATGGAGACTCTAATAAACCAGACAAAGGCAGGAGTCGATCAGTGTGTGGTCACCTGGATGTGTCAGGTCCTTCCAGGCCCTAGGGACGGAGGGCCTGAACCAGAGGGATGAACCGGTGAGATGAACCGGAGGATGGGCCTTTCATTGCATACGGGCTCACATCACACCCACTCGCTTCCTAACCTGTTCCTTCATTCAGTCCCAGGCTCCGGATCCAGCCACCTGCATCTTTTCATCTCAGTCACAAGGCAGGCACAGTGGTGATACCTGTAACTCAGCACTGGGGAGGCAGAAAAGGGAGGGTCCTGGGGCTCATTGACAAGATACCCCAGCTCAGTGAGACCCCCCACCTCAAAAAGAACTGGATGAGGGTTCTCTGGTTAGTGCACCTGCTGCTCCCAAGGCCACCTGTGTCTCCAGCTCCAGGGGACCTGACACCCTCTTCTGGCCTCCTGGGTACCAAGCATGCATGTGGTACACAGACAGACAACATACATACACACAAAAATAAAAATAAATAGGCTAAGCGGTGGTGGTGCACACCTTTAATCCCAGCACTCAGGAGGCAGAGGCAGACTAGCCTGCTCTACTCTAGAAAGTTGAGGCCAGCCAAAGAAGACCTCAGAAGACGCTTGGCACAGACCTCCTACCTCTATACATGGCTGCACACACACCAAAAACGGGGTGTGCACAAAACCCACCTTGGCTCCCCGGAGCCTGATTTCAATGACTCTGGTCACATGTGTTCACAATGACGGTCACACTGAAAAGGTCATCAGAGCAAGGCAGTCATGTGAGTCACCATCCAGAGGCCTAGACCCACCTTAGCCATGACACTTCTGGAAGGATTTCCTGGCAGGGCCTCACTGGGGCCATCTGGGGGGTGGGGGGAAGGGGACAGGTGAAGGGGAGGGGAGGGGGAAGGGGAGGGAAGGAAGAAGGGGGAAGAGGGAGAGGGGACTGAAGGAGCAGTCTCTTTTTTTGGCCCCATGAGAGCAAGTCTCAATGTCAGGGTCAAGCCAGGGGACACAAACTTAGGCAGATATTTTTAGGGATAGAAAGGTGTGACTGGGTAGGATGGGGAGGAGGGGGAAGAGAAAGGGAGGGAAGAGGGGAGGCAGACACAGGGGCATAGGATGGAAGCTGGCTGCTGTTCCTCTGCCCTCTGGCTCCTGACTAATTTAGGCAAAAGGCTACCCTACCGAAGCTATTTGCAGCCTGCGAAACAGGTGCTCCCCCCACACCCCCAGCTTGGGGTACTTCCTCCCCTGGGGCGGCCTCCAGGCTGCCCAAACCTATAAAGGCGTATGGCTTTGTCAATGAGGCTGGGACTCCCCAAAGCAGCACTCTGCAGGTCAGGACCAGTCTCCAGCATGAAGGTCATCGTGGGCATTGGAGGGTGAGCCCTGGGGGCCTGGAGTGTGACCCTATACTGGGAGGGGAAAGGCCCTGAGGCCCTGGGAAGGCGGCCACCGCTGCCCACGGTCTGAGCACTTGGGGACAGTCGGTTTGAGGGGTGTGAGGGGCTTTGTGATCACAGAGGGCATAGGGGCTGTCCCACTGTACCTCCATAGAGTGTTTTTAAAAGTACCGGGAAGAGATGGGAAGACCTGCTGGAAACCTGGGGACCAACCCTGTGAGGATGGGGCAGATGCCTGGACAGGGCAACCAAAATGTCACTGAACAAGATGAACACCCCGGGTTTGTTTTATTCTGAGGCAAGAGGGTAGATCTAGGGCCTCAGGCTCACAAAGCAAGCCCTCAGCACTGGCTAGTGCCCAGCCCTCTTTTTACTTTTTATTTTGAGATGGAGTACCACATAGTCACGCAGGCTGGCGTTGAGCTCACTTTGTGGCCCAGACTAGCCCAGAACTGAAGATCTTCCTGTCTCTGCCCTTAACTGAGGTAACAGGGTATGCCTCCATGCCCGGTTAAGATAGACCTTCTTGTAAGGGACCGTTAACCACAGCTCTGGTCCCCATGACTCCACCACATGGAGGCCATCAGAACCATGACTGCAAACACCTTGGGCACATGACCATGTCTCCAGAATTGTTGAGGGTGACCTGAGTCCCCCCCTCAGTCACCCTAAGAGCCGAGCCAGGATGCCATGACCCACTGCCCTGCTGTCCCTAAGGTGGGGCTCCACCCTGATCATGCCTCCAGCCCCCCAGTGGCTTGATTCCCCCTCATGTTTTCACACACACAGACACACACACATACATGCACACACATGCACACTGACAAACTCAAATGTACACTCACACATGCATGCACTCACACACACACATACACACATGCATGCACACACGCTGCACACACATACATGCACACGTGTGTGCATGCACACACGCATACACACATGCACACAGGCACACATGCATGCACACATGTGTACACATGCACAGACACGTGTGCTGCATATGTGCGTGCACACACTCACACATGCAGACACACATACACACACATGCACACAGACACACGCACACGACAACACAGACACATGTGTGCACACACTTGCACATCACAGACACACATGCACTCATACATGCGCACACGCACGCACACCACCCTACTAGACAGTTGCAGCACAGTGGGAGAGCCTGCTCGGGTCACAGGGTCCTGGCATCACCCCCTCGACCTCACGCATGTGCCCTTGCAGCATGACCAATGGCGGGAAGAGCACCTTGACCAGCCGCCTCCACAAGGCGCTACCCAACTGCTGTGTGATCCACCAGGATGACTTCTTCAAGGTGGCCACCCTGCACAGGGGTGGTGGGCTGGAGGGGACATGGACGGGGCAGGGCGTTCTCATTGACCTGCAAGTACCCAAGAAGATCAATCCCCTGTGCCGGGGAACCCTGCTAGGCCAATGGGGGTGGCTTCACTGTGGCATGCTGGGTTTTTTTTGTTTTTTTGTAGCTCATGACCCTTTGTGCTTCTGCTTTCCCTTCTGTGCAATGGACTCAGAAGGAAGGAGTGACAGGCGATAGGCAGGGAGAGTCTCCAACACAACCTCCACCCTCTCAGGACCCACCCGAGCTCCCCCAGGCTCATGGCAGGGCAGCCCCAGAGGCCCCCAGAGTGCTCTGACAAAGGCTGGGTAGGTGCATGTCTAAGACCGGACTTGGGGGGTCCTGTTTTCAGCCCCAGGACCAAATAGCAGTTGGGGAGGACGGCTTCAAACAGTGGGACGGTAAGTGCCCGTATTTGCCCCTAGCCCAGTCTGTCCCCACCGCACCCTGTGCCCTGTGTGTCATCCTCTGCCTCTTCTGTCCCCTACTCCGTCCCATTTGCCCCCCTCTGCTCCATCTGTCACCCACCGCTCCGTCTGTCACCCCACCGGTCTGTCGCCCCTGCCCCGCCTGTCCCCCCGCCCCGTCGGTTACCCCCTCTGCTCCATCTGTGC
Organism: Dicrostonyx torquatus; assembly: GCA_028555095.1. Lineage (NCBI taxonomy): Eukaryota > Metazoa > Chordata > Mammalia > Rodentia > Cricetidae > Dicrostonyx > Dicrostonyx torquatus. The sequence goes on along the minus strand of JAQHUG010000491.1, from coordinate 395,103 downwards.
CACACAGCCCAGTCTGTCTCCACCGCATCCTGTTCTGCATCCCCGTCTGAACCCCGTCATCTGCCCACTAGTGCTCGAGTCCCTGGACATGGAGGCCATGCTCAGCACAGTGCGCGCCTGGGTGAAGGACCCACGCAAGTTCGCGCGCGCTCACGGCGTCAGTCTCCAGCCCAGTGCCTCGGACACCCACATTCTCCTCCTGGACGGTTTCCTACTGTACAGCTACAAGTAAGCCTGGTGCCGCTAAGACAGCCCCAGAGAACCTTCGAGGGCTTGGGTTCTCAGGCTGAGCCACCGTGCTGTGTGACCTTGGGTCCTGAGCACCTCTCTGTGTCAGCTTGGACGTTGGAAATAGGGTGGGTCTGAATGCTCGTGAGACATGCAGGGTGCTGCAGGGATGTCAGTTGACCGTGTGCCCCCTCCCGACCAGGCCCCTGGTGGACATGTACAGTCATCGCTACTTCCTGACTGTCCCGTATGAGGAATGCAAGCGGAGGAGGAGGTGGGTTGCAGGGACAGAGGATGTCCATGGGGCACTGGCGGGGCCTCCCCAGTGACGCCACTCTTTCCCACGCATCTCAGGCTCAGCCTTGGCCTAGGGGTGTGATTCCCCCACCCAAGGTCTGTGAGAGGGTCGCGCGGGGTCTGTGGAGCACCATCCTGCCGTGACAGTTCTGCTGCCTCTTTCTCTCGCTCCAGTAACCGTAGTTACATGGTCCCTGATCCTCCTGGTCTCTTTGATGGTCACGTGTGGCCCATGTACCAGAAGTATAAACGGGAGATGGAGCAGGACGGAGTGGAAGTGGGTAAGCCTGGAAGTGGCCTGAGTCTCGTCCCCAGTCTCTCTTGCTGTTCCCTGGGGTCTGAAGAGTGCACGGCCCCGCCCTACTGGCCACCCAGCCCTGACACAGGTCTTTTCCGGTTCCAGTCTATTTAGACGGCACGAAGTCCCGTGAGGAACTCTTCAGGCAGGTTCTGGAGGATGTTCAAAACAGGCTGCTGAACCGGTCCTAGCAACTACAGACATCATCTGGGCGCTGTGGTGTTCCCCTCGGTGGTACCTGTACACAGGAGGGGGTGTCCCCCCACACTGAGCCATGGTAGCGACTCACCATTAAACTGAACTGTGTTTTTTAACCTCTGGTGCTTTGTGGTGGTCTCTATGAATGGATGAGCCCACCCTCCCTCCAGTGTGCTTTGCTGGCTCGAGGTTGATGCCAAGAGTACTGGACACTGTCAGCCTCCATCTGTCTGTAACCTTGCTAATGTGCCTCAGTTTCCCTGAAGGAGACATTTTCTATGAACTTGAGGAGGGAAATTATCTCCCCTAATCTAGACAGGCACAGAGAGGTTGCCTGTCATACCCACGGTCACACAGCAAGGTTAGGTATGTCCAGCCAAGACTGCTGATCTGCCTGTGAAGGTTGAGAGTCTAGAATTCTTGAAGGAGTCCTGAGACCTTCAATCTCTCATCCCAGCCTCCCTCCACCCTGTTCTAGTACCAAAGTCAATTCTCACTTTGTAAGATCATCCAGAATCTCCCATGGTAGCCACAAAGCACACGCCTATTGGTCTGAGACCTAGCATGTCTCCTCTCTCACACAGACACCTCCTGAGCCATGGTGGCAGCCTGAGGGTGACGTTTATTATTTGTGTTCACTTCATGAGAGTGGAAATTGAGGCTCAGAGCATCTTGGTGATGCTGGGATGTGAATGTGTGGAGAGGGGGCTGCAGAGTCCATTATTTGGCCTGAGTGTGACACCTCATGGCCACCTGTAGTATTGCAATGACAGCATCCCAATTACATATAGGAAAAATGTGGGTGAATGGATGGATGGGTGGGTGGGTGCATGGGTGGGTGGGTGGATGGGTGGGTAGGTGGATGGATGGGTGGGTGGGTGGATGGGTGGGTGGATGGGTGGATTGGATTGGTGGGTGGGTGGATGGATGGGTGGGTGGGTAAGAATGCTCTATTAAACAGCAAGTCTGAGGTCTCTGACTACATGAAGCTCTGATAATAAAATAATATAAATGCAATAAAATAAATTGTGAATTCCAATTTTTTTTCTTTTTTGGGGGAGGGGAGTTGAAAGGTGGTTTTCTGTGTAAACCTGGCTATCCTGGAACTCCCTCTGTAGATGAGGCTAGCCTCTAACAGAGATCCGCCCTGCCTCTGCCTCCTAAGTGCTGGGATTAAAGGTATGTGCCACCACTGCCTGGCTTTTGAATTTCATTTTCTAACACTTAAATTTTATGCACTTCAAACTTAAGTGTGTTTTATTTTGTTGTGCTTTGGAATGAGGTTGGTCTTGAACCCTCATCCTGCCCCCACATACATTTCCTTTACCCTGGTTCACCCTGTCCAGTGTCTGTAAGATGCTGTGACAGGCGTAGGATGCCCTTACACCTGCCTGGAATACTGAAGACATCTATCATCTCCCCCTCTGCAGAGGTCACATGACCAATATGGGGTGGGAAGTGCCATAGGGTCGCAGCTTCAGGGACAGGAGGACACTGAAGTCCCCATGACTTGCAGGACTGGAGCAGCTTGTGACACCTGCCAACCCTTGGCCTTTGTCCCAGGCACGCTCTGTGATCAGGCTCATCTGCTGGTCACTGTCCCTAAAATAATTCAGCATGAGACAGGGACAAGGGAGAGGTGGCTTCAGGGCAGCCAGACCCCTGCCTGGCCACACGAACAGCCTGGGCATGATTCATGGAATAGAGAATGAACTGGACAGTTGGAGCAATGGTTCAGTGGTTAGCACACTGGCTGTCCTGCAGAGGACGCAGATTCAGTCTCCAGCACCCACACAGTGGCTCACAACCATCTACAACTCCAGCTCCAAGGGACCAGATGCTCCCTTCTAGTCTGTGGGGACTGCACACAAGTGGAGCACAGACAAAAATGCAGGCAAAACATCCATACCCATGATAAAAACCGAACATAAACACACACCCACACACAGCACATGTATACACATGCAAACACAAAATGTAACAAGAATGGTTGTAAATGCTGAGAGCCGCTTGCTCAGTCTGCCCAGAACATTCCTCATTTTTACAGGGACCACCCACCTTGTCCTCAGCACACTGGGAAGGTGGGTCTGTATTCTAAGATTGGTTTATTGCATGTCCCATATCTGCACAGCTCAGAGAGGGAAAGCTGCTTGCTCAGGGTCACTCAGCAGTCAAAATTTGAACCCAGGTCTGTGGTCTTCCCCTGCTGGGCAAGCAGGACCTCAATGTGCATCCCGGCTCTGCTAGGAAAAGCTCCTCACAGCCTTCCCAGAGTGACAAAGGGTCCCAGGGACACCCACCTACCTCAGCCTTGTCCTAGCAGAATTAGCCAGCCCAGTGGCATCCTACCACCCACTCAGATACAAGCTCCCCGCAAACACCCCAGATGTCATCAGCATCCTTAACTGAGGGATGGGGCAGTCCAGAACAGACACAGGTCACCCCAATGTTGTATCTCAGAGGAACAGAGAGCGTTGGTTTTCCGTAGTCAAGGATGCTGTGGCTCAGGGGAGGCGAAGTCCCTTTTTCAAGGTCTGTTACAGAAAGGTGGTGCAGGATGGGCACTTTGGCACAAGTCTATCATCATAGCACTCGCTCTGAGGCTGAGGCAGGAGGCTCAAGATTTCAAGGTCATCCTTGGCTACACAGTGAGTTGGAGGCCAGCCTGGGCTACATAAACCCTTATCTCAAAAAAGAAAAAAAAACTCAGGTTGGTGGCTTTATTCTCCTGAGAGTCCTGGGTGATGTCTGGAGACACATGTCACACTAGGGGAGATCCAGGCACAGAGTGGGTGGGGTCAGGGACACTGCTCAGCATACTCCAGAGTACAGGATATCCCATACAGAACACCCAACCAGACATTCCCCCACAATGAGCTCAAGGCTCCTCTGTCTCCAGTAAGAGTCACTGCTGACACAGACGCTCACCAGCCCCAGATTCAGGAGTCAGCTAAGTCATCCCCAGGTCCCAAGGAACTTGGCATACATAAGGTCCCCTGCCTGGAGTCCCCATCTCCACCTGCCATCTCGCTACCGGAGCCACTGTGTCCATCTTTACTCGAGTCCTGGGGATTTGAACCCAGGCCTTCACACATCTTAGGTAAATACTTTATCTGCTGGGCCGACTTCCCAACTCAGAGAACTCAAGTGCCTTGCCCAACCACCCAGTCCTAGGACTGTCACTCCACCCAACCCTACACACCCTGAGTCCTAATAACCATCACAGGGGCTGAGGGGACAGTTTGGTCAGGACCTGGAGGTGGATATCAGCACAGCCACCTGTCTCTGACATCCGTTCGCACTCAGCAGAGATCTCAGTCAGCATTTATACCCCTGAACCCCACCTGGGCCAACGCTGACACCTGCAAAGGGCACTGCACTCCAGACGTAAGGTCCCCAAGGGCCAGAGAAGGGGGGGCAGCCCTGGAGCTGAGTGGAGGACCAGCCAAGGCCAGAGGGGAGGGGCCGACAGAAGGAGGCAGAAGCTACCAACTGCAGATGTCCCCATTCTGGCCCCCCAGATCTACTGGGCCAACTCTAGAGACTGCAAGCGATCTCAGACATGAAGATCGCATCTCCTTGCTTCTTCAACCAGCAGGTCTGAAGCAAGGTGAACAGAGGCAGAATTTGGGGACACATCTATACTTGTGGGACAGCCACAAAATGCCTTTAACCAGGAGGCAGAGGCCGGTGGATCTCTGTGAGTTCGAGGCCAGCCTGGTCTACTGAGTGAGTTCCAGGACAGCCAGGGCTACACAGAGAAACTCTGTCTCAGAAAAAAACAAACCAAAATAAAGGTGACTTTAGACTACAGAAGGTCAGGGGCTACAGACCCAGGAAGAGCTGGGGTTGGGGACAGAGGGGGTCTTTGGTCCCCCTCTTTGGTCCCTCAGCTGTTCACCACCCACACCAAGACACACATGCATTGTTGAGGTCACTGGGTGGGATGGGAGTGCCTCCAGCTCTCCACCCTGTTGTCACCTTTCCCTTCCACCCATTGTCCCAGAAGTCACTGGGGACCGTCAGGGTCTGTGTTTCATTCATCCTTCGTTTTAACACAATTCTTTCTTTTACTTTTTGGGGTCACCATGGCCGCATGAAGGCTCGGTGAGGGCCAAGGAGGGGAAGTGGTTGGGTACTTACTTTTAAGATCTCAGGGGTTGAAGGAGCCGCTGGAGGCTTGCAGGCTTGACTTTATAGCCTTGCCACCGGCTCCCCACCAGGTTATTAATAGCGAGGCAGTGTCTTGCCCAAGTATGGTCAAGAACTGAGAACCATGAACTTGGCCAGGCCACATCTGCTCTGAGCACCTGATCCGGGCTGTGACGGGTGGGGGTGGCACATACCAGTGTCCTCTGACACTATATGTGGTTCCCCAAACCACAAATAGAACCATCTGTGGTGACATCAGGCTGTTATCCAGGCACTTCGGATCTGGGGTACACAGTTTGAGGCCAGCCTGGACTACGCAGAGTTCCAAGGGTACAGTGAGACCCTGTCTCAAAAACATAAAAACCAGTCAATTAACTTGAGACTCAATCCTTGGGACTGTAGCTACCGAGGCACCCACAAACTTGAGGTGTCTGGTTACCATGTTGGGAAGCTGCACAGGGACTCACTGGAGGCTGCACGTGTTTGTTGGGAGTGGGCTGGGCTAGAAGGGAATCGGAAACAGTAGCCAGGGCGCCTCCAGTGGCTTCCTGCCTCCCTCGGACCAGACAGGGGCCCTGTAGCAGGCCCATGCCGTTCCCCAGGCTGCCACCACTATTAGATGATGTCAGCGGCACCCGGACCACAAGCCCACCCTAACGGGATGAAGCCTGGATATGGGAACAGGAGCTGCATACATACCGTGGCTGGCACACCCCCTTTCCCCAGGCTGAGCCCTTTTGTTCCAGAATATTCCATGTCTGCCTGAAGCTCAGCACAGTCTTCTCTGAACTTAGCTAATATTAATGGAGAGACCGATCTCCTCAAATAAGGCTCATTCCTGCGTCCTGAGGGTCAGCACACCTTTATATTTTGGGTAAAACCAGGGCTTATCAGGAAAGCCTGTGAAGGGGCCTGTGGCAAAAGCTTTAATCTTTATTAACTTCTGATTTTGCTAGACAGAGTTTCTCTGTGGAGCCCTAGCAGTCCTGAAATGCACTATGAAGATGAGGCTGACCTCGAACTCACAAAAACCAAGCTCCCTTTGCCTCCCCAGGTCTGTGCCATCACACCTGGCTTTTTATTATTTTTTAAAAGATTTATTTATTTATTGTATATACAGTATTCTGCCTACATGCATGCCTGCAGGTCAGAAGAGGGCACCAGGTCTCATTACAGATGGTTGCAAGCCACCATGTGGTTGCTGGGAATTGAACTCAGAACCTTTAGATGAGCAGGCGGTGCTCTTAACTACTGAGCCATCTCTCCAGCCCCCCACACCTGGCTATTTAAACATTTAGAAATTTTTATTTATGTGTATGACCTTGTGTCTATGCACAAGTACGCACCCTGTGCCCGTAGTGCACACCGGATTCCCAAATCTGGAACTACAGGTGGTTGCGCGCGGCTGTGGGGTCTGGAGCTCGAACCCCGATCCTCTAACCCTGCAGCCAGCATCCTGACTAGACTAGGGCAGCCGCTGCTGCTAATCTCCACCAGCCCGGAGACCCGTGCCTGTAGGGCTGTACCGTGACCACAGGGGCAAATCAGGCCGCGGGGGGGGGGGGTGTCTGAGCTTGCTGGAGGTCCACAGCCCGTTCCGCCTAGGCCTGCGGTTCACACCAGAGCTAGACTAGAGGGGAGACTGGAAGGGCCGTGCGCCTTTACTAGCCTTTACTACACAGAAGGGTAACCCAGATCTCCAGGGACACCAGGCAGGGCATTGGATCAGCTCACAGCTCAGGGATTTAACTGTTCCTGGGGCAGGATGTTGTTGCAAACGCTGGGATGATAGGCGCATATCGTTTGATCGCCTCTTCCATGGTGAGGCCTTTTGTGTCTCTTACTTGCTGTGTGACACTCCAGAGGACATGCCGAACTGCAGTTTTTAGTTCAACTTCACTTGTCTGTGAACTGTGGGTGATGTCACCCACGGCGTATCGCGTGGCACAGAGCATGATATCCAGGGTGGTCGTTGGGGGAGGTGGAGACCACACACCGTGTGGGCTGCTCGCTCCCACCCTCCCCACGGAGCGTGGAACACAACGCGGCAATACGTAGAAAGCAACTTTATTCCGGGGTTGCATGGGGGTCTGGGGTGCGGGGCTCTGCGGCCGCAGCCTAGCGCACGCCACACTCGGCCTGCAGTCGCTCCTGCTCCAGCGCGCGCACCAGATCGCGCACAAACTGCACCTCGGCAGCCACCTGCGCGGCCAGCGCATCGTAGCGGTTCTCCAGGCGACCCAGGCGGCGCTTCAGGCCCCCCGCACCCAGCAGCGCCGCTCGCGCCTCCTCCTGCGCGCGCGTGCGCAAGGCCTCGGTGCGTCCTAGCTCTGTGCGCAGGCGTCGCAAGTCGCGACCTAGCCCCGCGCTCCCATCCCGGCAGCGCGCCTCCCGCTGCTCCGCGGCCGCGCGCAGCGCGCACACGCGCTCCCGGCACTGGCGCCGACCCCGCTGCAGCTCGCGCAGCCCCTGCTCCGCCGCCGCCACATCCTCCAGCACGCGCGAGAAGCGCTCGAAGCTGGCGTAGCTCGTGTTGCGCGGCATGCTCGAGTGTGACTTGAGGCTGTATTCGCGCAGGCGCGCAGCGCGCAGCCGCCGCCGCTCCGGCTTCCGGGCGCCGTCCTCGCGCCTTCGCACCTGCGGGGAGTGGCGCTTAAGGCAAGGGGACCACGGCCGCCCGCCAGCCCGCCCGTTCCCGGGGTCTCGAGGCCCCACCTTGATCCAGGAGTGCTCGAGGCTCTGCGCGATTGTCATCCTCCTCCTGTGGGATGGGGAGGGTTAGTGTTTGTGGGACTCAACCTCGGGTGGCACCACCCGTGGGAACCCCACCTTCAGCCTTGCATGTGACATGAGCAAATATGACCCCTGTCAGGGGGATACGGGTCATCGCTGACAGTACTCCATATAGCGGGATGCCACCCCATTCCCTTTCATCCACCCTTGCCCCACCCCATCCACCTAGGAACATGGAGGAGCCAGACAGGCTGCGACCCTGTCACCCCCAAACCTTCCCCCCAAGGCTGGCTGTACTTTGTCTGCTAAGCCCCTGCGGTTTTATGAAGAGTCGTGGACACTGATGCCCTGGAGTCCCGGAGGATGTAGTAGAGGCTGGTGAACACAGCAGGTAGCAAGGGAGTAAACCTGCCACCTAGTACACCTAGTACCCTGGAGGGGGAAGCAGGATGATGAATTCAAGGCCAGCCTGGACTACAGCAGACCCTGCCTCAAAATTACAACAAAAGCCCCCAAACCAAAAAAGTGTGGCCAGCCGTTGAGAGGCTGCCACCGTGGCTCGCCTACTTGGGGTCTTTGACCAACAGCCTGCGGATGAAGTCCTTGGCCAGTTCGCTGGTGCTGCTGAAGTACTCCTCATCGAAGTCGTAGTTTACCGCCGAAATGTTTGTCAGGGTCTCCTGCTTGGTCTCTCCCAGGAACGGGGACGCCCCACTCAGACTGCAAGGAGACAGGGTGGAGGGAGAGTCAGCTGATGGGAGCTAACACCCCACCCTCTCCACTGGTTAGTCTGTCACCTTGATGCAGCTAGGGCCATCTGGGAATGGGGACCTCAACTGGAGGCAAGTGTGTTTGTGGGCGGGGTTTCACTGTTGTCGAAATGGAAGGACTAGGCCACAGTGAGCAATACCAACCCTGAGCAGGTGGTCCCTATAAACCAGCAGGGTGTGCAAGCCACAGGAGCAAGCCAATAAGCTCCATGGTTCCTGTGTGACTGACTGGTCAGTGTGAGAGCAAACCCCTTCCTCTCCAAGGTGCGTTTGTCACCAGCAGTAGAAACCAAACTGGAGTATCTCCTGACCCTGACAATCCAGCACACTGGCCTGCTATGGAGAAGCAAGAGAAACATCTCCAAGGAAAGGACAGGACAGACCCAGAACAGGGTCAACAACACTCAGAGAGGGGGCTGGGGGCGTGGTCAGGGTGGCGCCCCACCCAGAATCCCCAGTAAGGGGAATGGGGCGTGGTCAGGGTGGAGCTCCAGTGAGGGGGTACAGCCACAGTCACACAGGGTGAGCCGCTCCTTCCCTGGCTATCTTCCAGTGTCCTTATAACAGGTCCCAACCCAGACTCTTCTCCCCTAGCAGGTACAGCCTGAGGCTCCTCCCAGCACTCACAGGATGTAGGTGATGACGCCGATGCTCCTGTAGGGGGCAGAAAAGATGGGTCAACATGACCATAGCAGCACCCTAGGACAGCAGCCTAGGACACAGCCCCCAACTGTCTAAGACCAAGGGTTCTAGAGTGTGGTCAATGTCAATCACAGGGTTGCCTGAGCACCTGGGCCAATGCCAGGACAGCAGGTCCACAGGACCTCTGAATCGATGTAACCCAGCATCCACCTGACCGTCTCTAGCTGCAGTGGGTCACTATCCTGTCAGCTGGGAGACAGCTGCAGCCTGTACAGCCCAACCTATGAGCGAGCAGACCCCACATACCGAGGTCAGACCAGGGGGCTCATCTCTTCTGTGGCCATCCAGTGCCCACACCCTCACTAGGCTGTCTCCGGCCTATAATGGGTACAGCTAGGGGAGGAGGGAGCACAGCAGGGGAGGGCAGAGCAGGACCTCACCCCCCACCACTCACCACATGTCAGCCTCCAAGCCCAGCGGCTCGTAGTTGACGATTTCAGGAGCTGTGGAAGACAGGGACGCAGAGGCAAGTCAGGCTAAGGATGTGCAGGGGCCCGCCCCATCCAGCGGTGCCCGCGCCTGCCCCTCACCCACGAACTCGGGAGTGCCGAAGATGTTCTTGAACTCGCTGCCAGCCTCGATCCTGTGCGCGATGCCAAAGTCGATGAGTTTGATGCGTGGGCTGGCCGCGTGCTTGTCCAGCAGCATGATGTTCTCGGGCTGCAGGAGGGCAGTGGGTGATGTGACCCCTGGGGACACCCCCCAGTCCCACCACCCAGCGCCCACGCACGCGCGCCACCTTCAGGTCAAAGTGCGCAATGCGCTTGGAGTGCAGGTAGTGGACTCCGTCCAGGATCTGCTTGAGGAACTGCGTGGCCTCGTCCTCCGTCAGCGACTCCTTCTCGGCCAGGAAGTCGAAGAGCTCGCCGCCGGACACCAGCTCCAGGATGAGCACCACGTCTGTCTTGTTCTCGAACACATCGTGCAGCGTGATGATGTTGGGGTGGCGGATCTCGCGCAGGATGCTCACCTCACGCTCGATCTCCTCCCGGCTCACACCGCGCCGGCTGGACGGCAGACGCCGCTTCTTGATGAACTTGGCCGCGTACTCCATGCCAGTGCCCTTCTGCTGGCACTTGCGCACGATGGCAAACTGGCCGCTGCGGGGGAGGGGACAGCTGAGCACCGCAGACCCAGAGGAAGCCAGGACTTTGCACCCAGCCACAGTCCACTGTCCCTCGGGACTCCCACAGCAGCAGGTCCGCCCAAAGAGCCAGGAGATGGGGCTGGGGGAAGGCTCAGGGGAGACAGTGAGGGCCAGGGAGCACCAGTGATCGGAGAAAAGTCAGGTGGGATTAACCCTAGTGCTGAGGGGGAGAGGAGGGTCCCTGGCCAGGGAATCCAGCCGCCTCAGTGAGCTCCAGGTTCATTCAGTGAGTCACTCTGTCTCAGAAAACCGGGTGACATAAAAGTGGGATTCCTCAGACAGGCATGGTGACCACGCCTTTAACCCCAATACTCACGAGGCAGAAACAGGCAGATCTGTCTGTCTGTCCTGTGAATTCCAGGAGAGCCTGGTCTACACTAGTGAAATTTGTAGCAACCCAGGAAGATACTGAATGTCAACCTTTAGTCTCCACACACATTCTAAATACTCTAAATGTGTATCAATCCAGGTGTGGTGGCACCTGTCGCCCCAGCACTCAAGAGGCTGTGGGGGGGATCTCAACTTAAAGCCCAGCCCCTCACTCCAAGACGGAAGCCCCTAAAGACAGGAAGTCCCTGAAGTCAACCAAATGCACTGGCTAATCCCTCCTCCCGATTTATGTAAGTATAAGGACTCTGACTCAGACCAGCTGGGCTGCCTGGGGGCGGCTTGCCCTGGGAGAACGCTGCCCACTCTGGGGGGTTGCCCACTGGCTGTACAGTGCATTCCAAATTCCCAGACTTCGTATGTCATCACCCATGCTGCGAGCACTGGAGACACAACTGTTTCTGCTCCTGTCAGTAACCCTGTACTGGCTGGATTTTGTTGACTACACAACCCTAGACCTAACGTGGAAGAGGGGCCTTGCTGTGGAATACTATGCAAAGATACATTACATCTGTTTATTTGTGGAATATTACTTTAACTAGGCAAAGATGTGTTACAGATGCATTTGCTTATGAAAAGATGTGTTGCTTTGCCTGCCTAAGGCACCTGATTAGTCTAATATAAAGATGAACAACCAATAGTGAGGGAGTAAAGGGACAGGTGGGGCTGGCGGGCAGAGAGTAAGGAGGAGGAATACAGCCTCTAGAGAATGAAGAGAAAGGAGAGAGAACGGGAAAGAAAGGGAGACACCTGGGGCCAGCCGGCTGACGGGCAAACCGCCAGCCAGACAGGGAGGACATCCAGAATGGAAGGTAAAAAGCCCGGAGGCAAACACAGATGAAGGGAAACGGGTTAAATTGTAAGAGTGAGCAAGAAATGGGCCTAAGCTTAGGCCAAGAATTCATAACTAATATTTAGTCTTTGCATCATGATTTGGGAGCGGGTTGGTGGCCCAAAAGAAACCTACCCTAGGACCTCCCAAGAAAAGGCACGTCTGTGGGATGTGGAAGGGACCAACCTGACATACTTCCATCCCTGGGCTGGTGGTTCTAGGTTTGAGAAGAAAGCAAGCTGAGCAAGCCATGTGAAGCAGCACCCGCCACAGCCTCTACATGAGCTGCTGCCTCCAGGTTCCTGGCCTGACTTCCCTCAGGGATGGGGCTGCCCTGAGAGCTGTGAGCTGAAGCCTGTCCTTCCAAAGCTGTTTTCAGTGTTTCTTCACAGCAACAGAGACCACAACCAAGACAGCCCCGAACCCACGTTCCTGCAAGTGACCCCAAAAAAGCTCACTGGGTCACCAATTTACTGGGGCCTGTCAGTGGTTCCAGCTGCGGTGAGGAGACATCTGTCACCCTCCCCAGCAAAGGCATCACAAAACGCAGTGAGCACTCAACAAGGACCAACAACCAAAGATGAGCTCGGGAGGGCACAGCACGCAACGGAGGCTGGGTGGGGGTGGGGATGTGCCAGGGGACTCAGGTGACCTTTCCCTATGGGGTACAGGTCAGTGCCTCCCTGCTGGGTCAGCAGACCCTGTAGTGGTTGGGGACACAATCACGGCTGAACTCTGGGTGCGAACATGAACATTGGTGGATGCTGTTTGCCTGTTGAGTAGCACGGAGTGGTTCATCTGCCTGATGAGTGGGGTCCAGTAAGTGTGGGGGTGCCCTGCACAGAGGGACACGTGAATGTTGCGGTCTGTGAGAGTGTCAACAGGCTTTTGCGGAGGTTGTGTGGCCAGGGCTGTGTGGAGTCAAATAGGTGTCAGGATGAGGTGGCAGAAGTGGCTGTCTAAGAAGATGGGATGATGATGCCACTGCTGTTCCTTACAGTTAGGGAGACCCTCAGAAGAACTGGATAGTGTGTATGTCAGGGGTGGAATAGCAGGAAAATTCAAGATTTTAAGAGTGACATTTGGCCAGGCAGTGGTGGCACCCATCTTTAATCCCAGCACTGGGAAGACAGAAACAGGCAGATCTATGAGTTTGAGGCCAGCCTGGTCTACACAGCAAGTTCTAGGACAGACTCCAAAGCTACACAGAGAAACCCTGTCTTGAAAAGCCAAATAAATAAAGTGACAGTTGATACCCAGTTCACCAGGCCATGAGATGTTGTTCATTCAAGAGCTGAGGAAAATGTCTATGTATCAGGGGTCTCAGGACCTGGACAGAGCTTCAGTGCCTTTGTTGTGTCCCTTGGTAGGGCAGGACCTCTGTGATGTATGTGAACTACGGAAACCACTAAAAACAAAGAAAAAGAAAAAAAAAAAAAAAGAACCCAAGGGACATGGCATGCTGTTCAGTGGCAAATGTCTGTGGATTCACACCAGGCGAGGGTCCTCAGGAAAATTAGCAGAGACAAAATGCAGCACTTCTGAGCCTTTGCAGGGTCAGGGGCCTGCCCAGTACTTCAGCATGGTAAGAAATGGGTAAAAGTAACTGCTAGAGCACCCCACCCCAAGGACAGGAAGGGGGTCTCAAGGCTGGGAGCCTCCTCAGCTACTTCCCTAAATGGGTGGCTGGGGCGCTTGCAGGGTGACCGACACTGCCATACTACATGGTGTTATGGACTGGTCTGCGGATGCTGGTATTGGGGCTTTGAAGTGTTTTAGAAGTTTTAGTCCTTGAGGACTCAGATACACAGCAGGGGTGAAAGGGAGTAAGCCTGCCCAGCTGGAGGGCAGCTGCTTCTCTCTCTCTCTCTCTCTCTCTCTCTCTCTGTCTCTCCCCTGGGGCAGGGGTGGGCACACACTGCAGGAGATGGCTGCAGGCATGGCCTGAGCCTGACTGAGCAGCTAGCTAGAGCCCCAGAGCAGCGAAGAACGTGCCGTGCCGTGGCTTCCGAGGGTCCCCAGTATGAGCCATGGAACTGCTATGAAGGGCAATGTCCTCCTTGTCCTGCCGTCTTCTCAGGTGCTACTCTTGGAGTCACCTGATGCTCCTCCCACCTTGTGCTGTGACCTACAGGTAACACATGTAGACACCCATGCATGTGTGAGTGCTGAGTACCATTAAAGAACGGTAGCGTGAACACTGAAAGTCCATTCAAGCCGGGTGGTGGCAGCACACGCCTTTAATCCCAGCACTCTGGAGGCAGAGGCAGGTGGATCTCTGTGAGTTCAAGGCCAGCCTGGTCTATAGAGTGAGTACTAGGACAGCCAGGGCTACACAGAGAAACCCTGTCTAGAAAACCAAAATAAGCCGGGCGGTGGTGGCACACTTTAATCCCAGCACTCGGGAGGCAGAGACATGCGGATCTCTGTGAGTTCGAGACCAGCCTGGTCTACAAGAGCTAGTTCCAGCGCAGGCTCCAAAGCCACAGAGAAACCCTGTCTCGAAAAGCCAAAAAAAAAGAAAAAAGAAAAAAGAAAACCGAAATAAAAAATAAGTAAAAAGACTGTTGGGCTAGAGAGATGCTCAGTGGTTAGCACAGCTTCCTGCAGAGGACTCAGGTTTGGTTCCCAGCATTCACACAGGGCTCACAACTGCCTGTGACTCTAGTTCTTGGGACCCAACGCTCCCTTCTGACCTCCACAGGTACTGCACATAGACACTCGCTGAGGACAGCACATGCCAAGGTGAACACTGAGCCTAAAGTGTCCCCTCCCTGTGGCTGAGCCATTGTGGGTCACACGAGCTGCAAAAGGTGGTCAGAGAGAATTGAACCCCGAATCCTCCCAATGACGAGCAGGATGTCAGCCGGTCGGAGGCAGGGCCTACGGCTAGGACCATTCTTTTCTTTTTTTTTTTAAATATTTGTTTATTTATTTATTTATTTATTATGTATACAATATTCTGTCTGTGTGTATATCTGCAGGTCAGAAGAGGGCACCAGATCTCATTACAGATGGTTGTGAGCCACCATGTGGTTGCTGGGAATTGAACTCAGGACCTTTGGAAGAACAGGCAGTGCTCTTAACCTCTGAGCCATCTCTCCAGCCCCATTCTTTTCTTTTTAATATTTATCTTTGTGGTTTCTTTCTTCCTTTTAGAGATTTATTTATTTATTTATTTATTTATTATTCGTACAGTGTTCTGTCTGTCTGTGTGCTTGCGGACCAGAAGAGGGCACCAGACCTCATTACAGATGGTTGTGAACCACCATGTAGTTGCTGGGAATTGAACTCAGGTCCTCTGGAAGAGCAGGCAGTGCTCTTAACCACTGAGCCATTTCTCCAGCCCAGGACCAGCTTTCTGATGGGAGGCCCAGCTGGCTTGACATTTGTGACTGGCACCTGGGTCTGCCCTTGATGGCCACTCAAGACTCACTAGTCAGGCTCTGGGGACGGAAGGATAGGTAAGGTTCAGTGGCCAGAGCTGGGTTCAAATCCTCTCAGGACCCAGGGACTACGAGGGGGGGTTGGACTCCCCAATATTAAAACCATCTAAGGAGGATCCTTAACAGCAATCCCAGGGCACTCCACCCTGCAGGGAGGCCCCTCAGACAGGAAGTCCCTGAAAATGAGCGGATGTGCTAGGTCCTCCCTTCCCAGGAACACGGGCAGAAAGGGCTGCTGAGAGACACTGTCACACCATCCACATGGAAAGGCCGCTCTCCAGCCTGCGGCTTTGTGAGCTGTCACCCATGCTGAGGTGGTCCTTGGTGAGGCAGCTTTTAGCCATTTCTTCTGCTCCTGTAAGTGACCCCAGTGAAACTCATGGCTCACCAGACTTTGGTGGTGTCTAGGGCTTGGTCTGCCATTGGCTCCCTACCTGGGGACAAATTGATGCTTCTCCTCTGCCCAAGAATAGAACCACCACAACCTAAGCTACATGACTCCTTGCCTCAACAACAGTCAAATCTTACTATGTAGTGCAGGCTGGCCTTAAACTCAGTGATAGCCAGACGGTGGTTGTGCACGCCTTTAATCCCAGCATTTCAGAGGCAGAGGCAGACAGATCTCTGTGAGTCTAAGGCCAGCCTGGTCTACAAGAGCTAGTTCCAGGACAGGCTCTAAAGCTACACAAAAAACCCTGTCTCAAAGAACAACAACAACAACAAAAAAAAACCATAAACTCCATAAACTCAGTGATAGCCCCTGTCCTCAGCCTCCTGAGGGATGGTGGGGGGCTGCCACAACTCCCACTTTCTTTGTTAACTGTCTTTGGCTGGTGGATCTTTCATTTAGAGATGGGGTCTAGCTATGCAACCTGCGCTGCCCTCAGCTCCTGAGCCCACTGTCCTGCCTTGTTCTCGCAGCTGGCACAGACTTCCTGCAAACAGAAGTTCATCCTAGTACTGGGGAGGTAGGTGGTCATCCTTGGCTACGTGGTGAGTCTGAGGTTAGCCCGGGCTACATGAGACCCTGTCTCAAACAATATGGAGCTGGTGTGATGGCTCAGTGAGCAAAGGCATCAACCCTGACAACCAGAGCTCTATTTCTAAACTACAGAGTGGGGGAGAACCGAGTTGTTCTGACCCCACGTGCGCACCACAGTGCACCATGCACACACAAATACGCACAACTTAATAGGCTAGATGTGGTGGTTCACGTCTCTAATCCCAGCGTTCAGGAAGCAGAAGCAAGATCACTGTGAGTTCTCGGCCAGCCTGGTCTACAGAGAGAGTGCCAGGACAGCCAGGCCTGCAAAGAGAGACCCTGTCTCAAAAGGAGAAAAGCATGGGCCTGCATCCTGAGGGGAGGACAGGGCAAAACACAGCCACATGGGCAAAGGAAGAGCCTGTGAGGCACCAGCTTGGCCCAGACTGTGTATCCACACCCACTGCACACACTGTGTATCCACACCCACTGCAGAGACCATGTATCCACACCCACTGCAGAGACCATGTATCCACATCCACCGCAGAGACAGTGTATCCATACCCACTGCACAGACCTCTACAGCCACTGCACAGACCATGTATCCACACCCACTGCAGAGACCGTATATCCACATCCACTACACAGACCATGTATCCACATCCACTGCAGAGACAGTGTATCCATACCCACTGCACAGACCTCTACAGCCACTGCATAGACCGTGTATCCACATCCACTGCAGAGACCGTGTATCCACATCCACTGCAGAGACCGTGTATCCACACCCACTGTAGACCATGTATCCACACAGACCGTGAATTCATACTCACTACAGAGACCATGTATGCACATCCTCTGTCCAGAATGTGTATCTACATCCACTGCACACACCAAGTATCCACATCCACTGCCCAGACCATGTATCCACATCAACTGCAGAGACCATGTATCCACGTACACTGCACAGATCGTGTATCCACATCCACTGCAGAGACCATGTATGCACATCCACTGCCTAGACCGTGTATCCACATCCACTGCAGAGACAGTGTATCCACACACACTGCACAGACTGTGTATTCATACTCACTGCAGAGACCATGTATCCACATCCACTACACACACCGAGTATCCACTTCCACTTCCACTGCCCAAACCATGTATCCACATCAACTGCAAAGACCGTGTATCCACGCACACTGCACAGACCAGACCATGTATCCACACCCACTGCACAGACTATGTATCCACACATACTGCAGAGACCATGTATGCACATCTACTGCACAGACCATGTATCCACACCCACTGCATACACTGTATATCCACACACACTGCAGAGATCATGTATGCACATCCACTGCCCAGACCATGTATCCACATCCACTGCACACACCGAATATCCACATCCACTGCCCAGACCATGTATCCATATCAACTGCAGAGACCATGTATCCACGCACACTGCACAGACCTTGTATCCACACCCACTGCAGAGACCGTGTATGCACATCCACTGCAGAGACCATGTATCCACGCCCACTGCATAGACCATGTATCCACATCCACTGCAGAGACCATATATCCACGCCCACTGCAGAGACCGTGTATCCATATCCACTACACAGACCATGTATCCACATCCACTACAGAGACCGTGTATCCACACCGACTGCACACACTGTTTATCCACACACACTGCAGAGACCGTGTATCCACACCCACTGCACAGACCTTGTAATCACACCCACTGCAGAGACCGTGTATCCACACCCACTGCAGAGACGGTATATCCACACCCACTTCACAGACCGTGTATCCACATCCACTGCAGAGACCGTGTATCCATATCCACTGCACACACCGAGTATACACATACACTGCAGAAACTGTGTATCTATACCCACTGCACACACCATATATCTACATCTACTGCACACACCATGTATCCACATCCACTGCACAGTGTATCCACACCCACTGCACACACTGTTTATCCACACACACTGCAGAGACTGTGTATCCACACCCACTGCACAGACTCTGTAATTACACCCACCGCAGAGACCGTGTATCCACATCCACTGCACACACCGAGTATCCACATGCACTGCCCAGACCCTGTAATCACATCCACTGCAGAGACCGTGTATCCACATCCACTGCAGAGACTGTGTATCCATGCCCACTGCACAGACTGTGTATTCATGCCCACTGCAGAGACCATGTATCCACATCCACTGCAGAGACCGTATATACACGCCCACTGCAGAGACCGTGTATCCATATCCACTGCACACACTGAGTATATACATACACTGCAGAGACTGTGTATCTATACCCACTGCACAGACTGTGTATCCACATTCACTGCAGAGACCGTGTATCCACATTCACTGCAGAGACCATGTATCTATCCACATTCACTGCAGAGATCGTGTATCCATGCCCATAGCACACACCGTATATCTACATCTACTGCACACACCATGTATCCACACCCACTGCACAGACCGTGTAGCCACACCCACTGCACAGACCTCCACACCCACTGCACAGACCTCCACACCCA
>JAQHUG010000491.1:305873-360364 GCA_028555095.1 Dicrostonyx torquatus | reverse complement strand
GGAGCCTGTCCTGGAACTAGCTCTTGTAGACCAGGCTGGTCTCTAACTCACAAAGATCCGCCTGCCTCTGCCTCCCGAGTGCTGGGATTAAAGGCGTGCGCCACCACCGCCCGGCTTTTTTTTTTTCCACAGACTATTTAAACTGCAACCCCCCACACCCCGAGAATGAATAGGTAGTCTCTCCTTTCCTCCCTTCCCCTCTCCTTGCTTTCCTGGGGCCACCCCGGAGCATTGCATTAAACATGGGCATCTTTTATTCGGTTTCATTTGGTCTGATTGGAATTATTTGCGTGGGCGGAAAGGTCCGTCTTAAGAAATCCCTAACAGCTATATTGACAGCTTTTGGGAGTCTGCGTCTGTGTGCTTTGGAGTAGGCCATCTATGTGCACGTGGAACCCGGATGTGCAGGACCGGCTGAGCACACCATGCCAGTACCACAGGCCAAGCAAGCCCTGCACCTGCCAGCAGCCGCTCGCGGGAACGCGTCCTGTTCACCCCAACACTTCCTTCCTCCAAAAAAACTAGCACAAGCGAAAGCCACCCAATGCACCGTGAGGGGAAGAACGTGCGCCTTTAAGGGGCGCCCTCGGGGACTAGCAAGCCCCGCTCCGGGTAAAATTGAAGCACAGGGCGGGGCAGAGCCTGGAGTGGGCGTGGCCGCAGCGCCAGTAAGGAGAACCGGGAGGGGGCGGGACTCTGTGTATTGGGAGGCCGAAGGGGGACCTGAGAAATGACTCATCCCGGAAGGGATGCTTACTCTCAAGCCTGAGTACTAGGGGTTCGATCCTCGGGACCCTTGTGAGACCCATGATTAAAGGAAAGTAATTTCAGCAAAATGTCTGCCGACCTCCACGTGGGAGGCGTGGAAGGAGCGCACCCACACCCCCGCGCACTTGTCTCCAAACCTGAGTTCCAGTAGCTGAACGCATACACTGGAAGATGGAAAAACTATCTCGTAAATGTTGTCTTTTGACGCCCACAAACATACATGCGTCTCCCCGAACATATGCTCTCTAAAGAAAAGAGACCGCATGGCCTCGAGTCAACAAAAATAGGAGTTAACTGGAGGAGCTTTTTTAGGGTTTTGTTTTTGGTTTTTCGAGACAGGGTCTCTTCCGCGTCACAGCCCTAGCTGTCCTGGAGCTAGCTCTTGTAAACCAGGCTGGCCTCGAACTCACAGTGATCCGCCTGTCTCTGCCTCTGAGTGCTGGGATTAAAGGCGTGCGCCACCACCGCTTTTTTTTGTTTTTGTTTTTGTTTTTTCGAGACAGGGTTTCTATGGAACCATTCCTGGAACTCTGTAAATCAGGCTGGCCTCGAACACACGGAGATCCGCCTGCCTCTGCCTCCCGAGAGAGCTCGGATTAAAGGCCCCACCAATGCCCGGTTGGGGAGGGCTTCTACGCCCTTCAGAAGCAAGACTGTAGGGGCGTGGTGGTGCACACCTTTAATCCCAACACTCTGGAGTCAGGAGAGTGTGGATCTCTCATTTTGAGGCCTGCGTGTTCTAATCAACAGATTCCAGGAAAGGCAGGGTGCACGGTGACCTTGTCTCAAAAAGATTAGTTTAGTAGCCCTAGGAGTCCGACTGAAAACGAAGCAGGGGGCCCAGCATGAACACTTTTAAGAAAAGATGGGGCCTGCGAGAGGGCACTAGGCAAGAAGGCGGTTGCCTCCAAGCCTTAAGATCTCTACCGGGGACCTACATGGTGGAAGGAGAGAACCTACTTTCCTGAACTGTTCTGACTTCCACTCTTGTGCACACCAAATGAGTAAGTATTTGTAATTTTGCAAATGAAGCCAGAGAAAAGGCGGATTGCACTGCGCGAGCGCAAGGAAAATAAGGCGAAGGTAAAACTAACTTCGCCTTTAAGAAGTTAGACTCCACCCCTAGTGGGCGTGACCAAAGCCAGAGCCTTAAAAAAATAAGCACAGGGGCGGGTTGGGGGGGGTGATTGGCATTTGTCCCTTGCGATTGGTCAGATCCTCGGGCGGTGGCGCTTGGGCGCGCTTGCGCAGCACCCAGCCTCCCGCCTCTCGGCGGGGGCCGGGGGCGGGGAGGAGCCCGCTAACGCTTTTATTGGCTCTCGCTCAAGCCCCGCCCTCCAGTCGAGGGCTGTCACGTGACGCGACGGCTGGGGCCTGCCGGCGCGGGGGACGCTAGTGGCCAAGATGGCGGCGGAGCTGGTGGAGGCCAAAGTGAGTGAGCGGCGGCGGCGCGGGCTGGGGCCGGCTGGTGGCGCGGTGCGGACTGCGCCTCGCAGCTATCCGGGAGGGCAGGCTGAGGGGTGTGGGAGTGCGGGTCGGTCGGGGAGCGACCGGGACGCGGGCTGAGGCTGCGGGCGGGGGGCGGGGAGACCGGGGGCGGGGTCGACAGCACAGTCTTCGGAGTGTTGCCGTCGACTCCTGTCACTCCATTTCCGACCGGAGCTGGAAGTCCCTGCAGTGTAGAGACGCAGCTTTCCCGGTGCAGGCACTGTCCCTTCCTTTGGGACAGCCCCAGTGGGACAGACCTGGGGGGTCCTCGTGTGGTCTCCCAAGCCTAAGGAATGCAGAGAGTAATTTCTCCATCCCGTCTCCAAGGCAACAAGGAAGACTCAGGTCCGGGTCCCCGCATCTCTCCTCGCCTACGGGACAGCATGGGGAAGGTCTGCAGGGAGTGCCACAAGTCCTCTGATTCTCGGGGTTCCCATTGGCACCTCCCCCTAGTGAATAAGTAAGACTCCAGACTCAGTCCAGCTATGAGTTCCCGGGTTCATTTTAGAGTCTCCGAGTCGCCGAGAACCGCCCCTCCCTCCCTCCCTTACACACTGGCTGTCCCCTGTCCTCCTGGGAAGGTCCCCAGCCCCCTCCCCGTTACCTTCGGGGGTCCAGTCAGCAATGGGGTACCACATTCTCCAGTAATCCTTACACTTCACCTTTAATCTCGACATCCTTGCGAATCATCTTACGGGGTTTCAGGCTCCCTAGTAGAATCCACCCGACCTACCACCCCCTTTTTTCCTGTGTTGCTCCCCAGATTGATCCCTGAACTGAGTCCAAGGGAGGACTGCTTAGGCCTGTTCCCCCGTTTCTGCTTTGAGGTGCCAGGGCTCTGTCCCTCCACCCGGTGAGTCCCCATTGAACCTCCCTGAGGCGTGGCTCAGCATCGCTGCCTTCCAGTGCTGTCCTGTCTCCCTGCACACTTGTCCCTCCTGAGTTCCTGCTGTACCTCAGCCTCCCTCAGGCATCTTCCCACCCATAAAGTCACAACTTGTACCCCTTCTTTCCTGGTTCTCTTGTTACATGGCTCGTCCCTCTCCCACTTGGACCTTTTGGGATATTCTAGAAATTCCAATTAAAAAAATGTATCCCTTTCCCCTCCTTTGTTCATTCACCCAGAATGTACACCATATACATAGTCAGAGTTTTGGGAACATGAACTGTGAAGGTCCCAGGCACAGTCTTACTGCTTGAAGCCCCCTTTGTAGCATCCTGGAACATTCCGGGGAGGCAAAGCCTCTTTTCCCACCTCCTTCCTCAGTGGCAGGGGTGTGGTCCCTCTCTACTGGACCCTTTTTTGAAACTCTCTGATGGTGAACTAATGCAGGTCCAGGGGGACCCCCATCACAACCCCTCAGAGAACATTGAGTGTAATGGAGAACCTCCATCTGTAACAGTGGGCTGGAGATTCTATCCTTTGCAGTCCACTGGGGCTTATTGGATGCGATTATGGCATTTGTAGATGACTGGACCATTCAGAAGTCTCCGTGGCAGGCTTGTAGGCTGCTTTCATTCTTTGCCCCCGTGTCAGGGTCTTGGCTTTCCAAAGAGTCTGGTCTAATGCCTGGGCGGGAAGTGCACTCTGGGCAATGGATGGAGACGTCTTACTGTGTCCTGTCCTAGTGCCATGCTGTTCCTAGCAGGCTACTGGGGCATAGCAGCTGCTGAGAAACCCGACCCAGACCATATGGCAACGACCTGGGTGCTGGGATGTTTGCCATCCGTCATGGGTGACAGGACTCCTGGACGTCCGCCGGGTCTACAAAGCCCCCCAGGCTCTGGCACCCTCTCCTCGGTCTTTAGGGTTTGGGCTTGTTCTAGTACAAACATGCTAACTACATGCTGTGTGTGCTGCATGGCCCTGCATGAGGTAGGAAGGCGAGGCTACTTTGAGGGTGCCCAAGGGCCACATACCCTGGAGTCCCTGGAGAGTCAAGGCCCCCCAGCAAGAGGTCTAAAGCCTGGCAGCCACTGGCCAAACTCCATCTCAGCCCATTGTACCAAGAGGCCTCACATCATGCTGTCATAGTTGACAACCCAAGTCCCAGGTGCTTTGGGGGCCTCCTGGGACACTGCTCTTGCCCCAAGTGATCAAGGTGGGTACCAAATGTGATGGATTCCTGGGACTAGGCTGAGCTGGTCAGGTGTGCTTTCTGTGTCTTGCAGGCTTCTTTGGGGCTCATGGCCTGAGTTAGCTGCCTGTGTCCCCTCCAGCCACTTGGGCCATCAGCCAGTCTCATGGAAGTCCCTTTCTATTTTTAATTTTTTTTTAAAGAATATTTATTTATTATATATACAATATTCTGTCTGTGTGTATGTCTGCAGGCCAGAAGAGGGCACCAGACCCCATTACAGATGGTTGTGAGCCACCATGTGGTTGCTGGGAATTGAACTCAAGACCTTTGGAAGAGCAGGCAATGCTCTTAACCACTGAGCCATCTCTCCAGCCCCCTCTATTTTCAATTTTTATTGAATTCAATCCAGCAGCAGAACTTAACACAGGAGGCCCAGGGCCTGTCTGGGCTGTCTCTCAGGGAGGCTTGGTCCTTCCACCTGGGGGGCCTGCCATGCCTTCATGTCAGCTGTTGTGAATGCAGGCTCCACCCGAGGGACCCCATACATCCATCCCTGGGCCTAGCTATCATCTAATACTGTGTCATCAGCTTGGTCACTGACTTGTGCAGCTGCTTGGTTTCAGGCACCAGCTGTTCTCATGTCGGCCCATCCTGTTCCTGGGCACCTTGGGTTATGCCTGGAGAACTGGCATGGTTGAGTGGAGACCAGGTACAGGCTGCAGGACACCTCACTGTAAGACGGTCCAGTCCACAGTGCCCTGGGGGCCTTGCCCGAGACTAGCAAATCATACCTAGTCTAGGTCAGCACACATGGGAAGTGGGTTAAAGAGGGCCTCACCGGGGTTCAGTCCTGACACCTCTTCCCTGGTAACATGGCGCTCCAGCCAGCCCAGGAGTGCTGTCTTAGGAGGATGGCTGAGGACACAGCCATGCCCCTGCCGTGGCCGGGGCAGGCAGTCCTTCTGTTTCATGAACACCTCCCACCAGAAGAGGAGGCTGTGAGGGAGGGGGAGGGGTTCTGGTGGCTGGCACCAAGGCAGGTTAGAGGACAACTGCTGAGAGCCCCTGTGGTTGCCCTTACACAGAACATGGTGATGAGCTTCCGAGTGTCGGACCTGCAGATGCTTCTGGGCTTTGTGGGCCGCAGCAAGAGTGGGTTGAAGCATGAGCTGGTGACCAGGGCCTTGCAGCTGGTGCAGTTCGACTGCAGCCCCGAGCTCTTTAAGAAGATCAAAGAGCTGTATGAGACACGCTACGCCAAGAAGAACGTGGATCCCAGCCCACAGGCGCCACGGCCCCTGGACCCCCTGGCTCTGCACTCCATGCCCAGGACTCCCCTGTCAGGGCCCACCGTGGACTACCCCGTGTTGTACGGGAAGTACTTGAATGGACTGGGACGCCTGCCCACCAAGGCCCTTAAGCCTGAAGTGCGCCTGGTGAAGCTGCCCTTCTTCAACATGCTGGACGAGTTGCTGAAGCCAACCGAGCTGGGTGAGTGATGGGTATGGGGGCTGGGGGATCCCCACAGTAGGCTCAGCTACTGTGCCACGTGCATAGGAAAGCATGGCAGGTCACACTGGTCATCTCAGCATTTAGGGGCTGAGGCAGTAGTATTGGACTACAGAGTGAAACTGTTTAAGTGGTGGCTCACGCCTTTAATCCTAGCACTTGGGAGGCAGAGGCAGGCGGATCTTTGTGAGTTCGAGACCAGCCTGGTCTACATGAGCTAGTTCCAGCGCAGGCTTCAAAGCCACAGAGAAACCCTGTCTCGTAAAACCAAAAAAAAAAAAAAAAATAGCAAAACAGGAATAACTGAGGACATAGGTATCATAGTGAGCAGAGCCATCACTAGCCCATGTGACCAAGGCATGGCAGTATGTACCTCTCATTCCAGCTGTCAGGCAGCCGAGGCAAGGGGAGTGCCGTAAGTCTGAGGTTAGCCTTGGCAAACAGACTCCGAATTAAAAAAAGAAAAAGAAAAAAAGCTGCGCATGGTGGCAAACTCAAGTCATCACAGCACTTGGGAGGGAGATGCAGAAGGATCAGCAGTTCAAGGTCACCCTCAATTAGCTACACACTGAGTTTGACACCCTGTCTCAAGAAAAGCAGATGTAAATGGAGCTGTGTTCTGAGATGTCAGGTCAGGTTGTTAGGTGGCTTAGACCATCGGATCCCATCTGTGGGGGCACAGATGGCCTCGTGCGCTGCTGTTGCATAGAGTGGGGTCCGCCCTGAGCTGTGCACCTGGGAGGCCTGATAGGCAGGAGGTTCTGGCCTTTTAATGGGCCCACATCTAGGACCTGGGGCTTTCTCAGGTAGCCAGCATCCCTAGAGACATTCCCGTCCCCTATTTCTCCTGCCTAGAGCCCAGAGGTTGGGTCCCAGTACTTGGCAGACTCTGAGATGAGCAGTTGCTTCTCTCAGCCCCACATACCTGTGGCCTGTTCTCAGGGTCTTTTCACTCCACTCAGTGGTACCTTCCCGCTGTAGCAAGGCCATCTTCCCCTTGTCCTGGGACTTGGTGGGGAGCTATGTTTAAATTGGGACTGCTGCAAGCGCCTGAGGAATGGTGGCATTTAGCTGTGGTTCTACCCTGTGGCCTGTCTGTGGGCTGTTTCTGTGATCTGAGGCCCTACCTCCTGGCTCGAGGCTCCACCCTTCGTGACACCCATGGCACTGAAGCTGGCTTATGGCAGAGCCTTCTGGCTTTGCCACTTTCTTGCCATGCTTCAAGTACTGCAATCCTGCCTCCTCCAAGGTCTCCACAGCCCTTGGCAGCTAGGGGACAAGCTGCTGGGTATTATCTTGAGGATGACCCAAGTGCCAGGGAATTGGTCCCTCTGCCTGGCAGCCTGCATGGAGGGCTTCCTTCCTGCAGAGCAAGCCAGCCGTCACTCTGCCCCACAATGCAACGCTGTGCCCTGAGCCCCCAGGGACCCTGGTCACCTGATCTCCGGGAGAGCATGCTCCCCTGTCTACGCCAGCAGCTTGAACAAAGAGGACTAGCCTGCCTCACCTGCCTCCCCACCAGGGCACCCCCTTCCCTGGGTCCCATACCCTGAGGGGCTGCTGGATCAGGACCTCTGATCCTGGGCCTAACACCATGATCCCTCAAGCTCTAAAACCTGTTATTTCACATGCTTGCCCCGCCCTGATCTGGACCCTCCAAGCATAAGCCAGTTCACAGTGGCCAGCCCCTTGCCCAGGCCAGAATGAGCCTCATACTCCTTTAGGATTCCCCAGAAAAGCTGCCTGCTTATCCTGCATCGGGCAGAAAGAGCCCATAAATCACTTGAGCACCCAGAGTGGGAGGGAGGAGGACCACAGGCCAGCTGCAGACCAGGGCGCACTAACATCCCTTTTAAAGAGGGTTGTTGATCAGAGAGGACAAGGAACTTATATGCGGACACAGCGACCTGAGCTCCTGTCCCCCAGGCTACGCCCTGCACCCTTGTCTGCTGTTTCCCCACTCCTTGGCCAGGCAGGCCCAGGGCAGCAGAAGTGACTCAGGGCTCTTGCTGCCCGCATGGGTCTGTGCTCCCTGGCTACTGTGCTGTCTTTCTTGTTTTGTTGATGTAGTTTTTGAGGCAGAGCTAACAGTATAGAGCAGACTGGCCCGGAACCTGTGATGCTCTAGATCACTGGTTTCTCAACCCTCCTCATGATGCTACTCAACAGTTGCGCATGTTGTGTGACCCCAACCGTGAAGTTATTTTGTTGCTACTTCATAAGTGTAATTTTGCTACTGTTATAAATTGTAATATAGATGGGTGGTTTCCTCCAGTGGGGTTTTTTTTTTTTTTTTTGGTGTGTGTGTGTGACCCCTGTGAAAGGGTCAAATGACCCCCCAGAGAGGTCACACCCCACAGGTTGAGAAGCACTGCACTAGCCTCAGCCCTTGCAGTGCTAGGATCAGAGTCCACCCCATAGCACTGGCTGACTGTGGAAAGGCCTGTCAGCTTCCGTCTGCCCCAGGGTCTTTGCAGGACTGTGGCTCTTTACCCCCCAAGCCTTTGGTTGCTGTCTCTGTCCTCAAGGTCACACCCCACTGCCTGCCCTGTCCTTTTGGTATTTTCGAGACAGGGTTTCTCTGTGGCTTTGGAGCCTGTCCTAGAGCTAGTTCTTACAGACCAGGCTGGCCTTGAACTCACGGAGATCCGCCTGCCTCTGCCTCCCTAGTGCTGGGATTAAAGGGATGTGTCACCACCCTGCCCTGCCTTGTCCTTATGACATCTCCTCCACTATGGCTGCCTTCCAACATGGCCTTTGTCTGTTGTCATCTTTTTTTTTTTAATATTTATTTATTTATTATGTATACAATATTCTGTCTGTGTGTATGTCTGCAGGCCAGAAGAGGGAACCAGACCTAATTACAGATGGTTGTGAGCCACCATGTGGTTGCTGGGAATTGAACTCAAGA
This sequence comes from Dicrostonyx torquatus, assembly GCA_028555095.1. Lineage (NCBI taxonomy): Eukaryota > Metazoa > Chordata > Mammalia > Rodentia > Cricetidae > Dicrostonyx > Dicrostonyx torquatus. The sequence continues at coordinate 351,607 of JAQHUG010000491.1, read as the reverse complement.
CCTTTAGAAGAGCAGGCAATGCTCTTAACCACTGAGCCATCTCTCCAGCCCCCTGTTGTCATCTTTTGCATGATTTTTTGTGTGTGTGCTGTGTTTTGAGACAGGGTCTCAGGTAGCCCAAGGTGGTCCAAATTGTTATGTAGCTAAGACTGACCTTGAACCTCTGACCCACCTACTACCTCCCTAGCCTGGGCTGACAGATGTGTACCATTGCACCTGGTGTGACCCTTGCTCTCTGATACCCAATTCAGGTCACTGATTTGAAGCAGGTCAGCAGCACAGGTGAGCAGATAGCCCTTGCTCTGCTCCTGTCCACCCAGCCACCCATCCCTGGGTCCCACAGTGGCGCTGACTGGTACCCTGTCCGTAGTGCTGGTCTCCATGATGTCCCAGCTCTACATGGCAGGCTAGGGTGTGGCTGGGGAACTGAAGCTATGGCACCTGGGATACACTCAAGCCCACAATGCTGCCCTGTTACGGCTGCCCTGAAACATGTTGGGCCCGCACTACTCACCTTGACTCTTCCTGTGCAACCAGCTAGGCCCTAGTTAAGCATCCTAAGCCTGAGATGGTGAAACAGTGTTGCTTTGGGTGCTGAGAGGTACTCAAAGCCATTCTAGGTCGCCTTGGGTCTCCACTGAGTCCCCAATGCCTACCCACCCTCCAGTCCTGGAGTACACAAGGATAAGAGGGGCCGTGTGAGCCTGAATGGCCTAGGCGTTATGTCCCATGGCCCTGAGTGTCCTGTCCTGGTCTCCACCTCTCTCTTTTGACCCTTCATGATCTCTTGGTGTTTGCCCACCTCAGGCATGGTGGGGGTGGCGGCTATGGGTTCCTTAGCGTCTGCTTGTGTGGTCCATGTGTAGTGTGTGTCGTGTCTGGCGTGGACCTCCACCCACAGCCATGCTGCAGTGGGCCAGAGAGAAAGTGAAAGTAGTTGATGGGGGGAGGGGTAATAGATGGAGCCAGGCTGTGTGTGTGCGTGTGTGCGTGCGTGTGTGTGTGTGTGTGTGTGTGTGTGTGTTGTGTGTATGTCCATGTCCCAGGTTGGCCTTGAGCTCCTCCCAACAAGTCCTGGAGTTTTGCTCAGGTTTTCAGGAGGATGGCAGGTTCAGGGCCAGTTAGGTCATAAAGTAAGACCCTCTCGGGAGAAACTAGGGTGGGGCTGGGACAAGGAGGTACAGAGGCCTTAAAGCAAGGGTGCACCTGGTTTGTAACTCAAGGAAGAGTTTAGTTCCTGGTGCTGCTGAGGACTCTACCCTCAATGTCTCAGACCTGGAGGGGCTACTGCTGTAGGGGCCTAGCTGATGGATGAGGGGACCAATGGCCATGGCAGAGGTACTGGCTTGGGGAACACCCTGTGGCTCCCTCAAGCAGCATTGGGTGGGTCATGCCTCAGCTGACTGCTAGGGTGTGGGACCCACCCCAGCAGTGTACTCACCCGATAGTCTGGGTCCTATGCCACAGAAGCTCCCCAGCCTCCCTTAGGGTGATTACTCCAGGCTAGACAGAGCTGAATGTGCCCAGGTGGCTCTGAGCTCCAGCTCGTCCTTCAGGACCTATAGATATGCTCAGCAGCGGCTGTCCATCTGCCACCCAAGGACCCATGGCCTCTCTACAGGATCCTGGGTGGGACAGGTGTGACTCCCCTCACTTGAGCAGCTCTACCTCCCAACCCTGAACTTGCCTACACTCACTGTGACTGGTCCCACAGCCTCTAGTTGAGACGGTTCCAGGCCAGTCCAACCCAGTGTCAGCGCTCTTTGTAAACAGGGTGTCCTGGGGCTAGACAGGGAACACCACCTGATAGGGTGCTGGTTGGTCTCGCAGTGTTGGGTGGAACTTGGGGCCTGCTCCCTACAGCTAGCTACCCTTGGACCCAAGATCCTTCTGCTTCAGCCTACTTACTAGGGTGGCTGGCGTGTACTCTGAACTGCCTCCTGCTGTCCCCCAGAGGCCTGCTGTGGCTGCACTGTAGGCCACTGCTGAGTCACATGTCCACATGGTCAGAGCTGGGGAAGGAACTGGGCACACTAGGCCTGCAGTCTGACCTGGAGCCACGCTGGCCTCAGGATATAAGTGGCTACCCTTCTGCCTTTGGGGCACCCTCTCTAAAGGGACCCAGAGTGTGTCCCCTGAGTCACAGGCAGAGAGGGTTGGCCTCTTGCCCTGTGGCTGGGGAGCTATAGCCAGGCAGCCTGACCCATATGCATTCAGTCCCACAGAGCGCAGAGAAGCTGCAGGAGAGCCCATGCATCTTTGCGCTGACGCCGCGGCAGGTGGAGATGATCCGCAATTCCAGGTGTGTCCACCGCAAGCAGCTCCCTTGTTGTGTGCCCACCTGTGCTGGGCTTTGTGGGGCCCTGCAGGCTCACAAGCACCCATCATTCCATGCCAGGAGATCCCAGCTACATTCATCCAGATGTCACCAGGGTTTCCTGGGAAAGATGGGTATGAATGAACTTTCTGAGGGTGCGGCCAGGCTCATCTGCACTGTCCTGGCCACTGCCTGCTTTATGTTTGTGACTGTCACTACGCCATTTGGCAGAACAGAGGTCAGGCTGGGGTATGACCAGGTCCTCTGCCCGCCTCCTTCCTCACCCCTATGATGGACAGATTCTTCCTGGCATGGGCCAGGAGCACTACTGTCCTGCTACCTATTATTCACCTAGTGATGATGGGGAGGGCTCCAGGGTGGTCTGTGCTGCCCGCTGACTCCTGCCTTGTGCCCTGCCCACAGAGAGCTGCAGCCTGGAGTAAAAGCCGTGCAGGTGGTGCTGAGGTATGCGAGCAGTGCCCTGGCCCCCGCCTCTCCTGTGGCCATCACTCTGCACACACAGCCCCATCGTGTCCACTCCTGTACCTCTACCATCTGTTGTCATTGTGGGATCTCTGCTGCTTGTCTTCACAGCTCCCTGTGTCCCCCTGTCTCCCCAGGATCTGTTACTCTGATACCAGCTGTCCCCAGGAGGATCAGTATCCACCAAACATTGCTGTTAAGGTTAACCACAGCTACTGCTCAGTGCCGGTGAGCGCGAGCTGACAGCAGCCTGGGGGCAGGGTAACATGGACGCAGGGTAGGGATGGGGACCTGGTGGGGTTAAGCATGTCTCTGTTCGCAGGGCTACTACCCCTCCAACAAGCCTGGTGTGGAACCCAAGAGGCCCTGTCGACCCATCAACCTCACCCACCTCATGTATCTGTCCTCAGCCACCAACCGCATCACTGTCACCTGGGGCAACTATGGCAAGGTGAGCATCCTGTGCCCAAGCACCCCACTGCCCATGTTCGCCCTGTCCGTCCTACACCTAGCACCCCAGCATCCCACATTGACCCCATCCACCCTGCGTTCAGCACCCTGATGCTGCAGCCGCTCTGTCCACAGAGCTATTCTGTAGCCTTGTACCTGGTACGGCAGCTGACCTCCTCAGACCTGCTGCAGAGGTTGAAGACGATCGGTGTGAAGCATCCAGAACTCTGCAAGGCACTGGGTGAGCAGCTGGGGCCCCAGGGCCTGGCTGTGTCCGGTGGGACATGGTGTGTGCAAGGGTGGCTGAGGGACTGGGGGCAAAGACGCAGTGTCAAACTGCGTTCAGGGTTCTGGTATAGGAGTTCTGGATCTGGATGTAGGGGTTTTAGGGTCCAGTATGTGAGCTCAGGCCTCCTGACTCACACAAGTTGGAGAGCAAGGGCAGGGAAGGTGACACAGGAGATGCAAGGCCAGGGTACTTGTGATGGTGCTTGGTATCTCTGTGGAGCCCTGGCTGTCCAGGAACTAGCACTGTAGCTCAGGCTGGCTTCGAGCTCACAGAGATCCGCCTGCCGGGATTAAAGGCATGGGTCCACTGTCACCCTGCTGTGACAAGGGGTTTTCAGATGAGACAGTGTGGTTGTGAAAGACAGAGTTCCTGTGGCATCAGCCCACAGCACCCACCCACACTTGGCTGATGGGCCCTGAATGTCGCCAGTGGCCATTTCTCTGTAGGACAGGTCTGAGCCACCTCGGAGGCATCCAGGCCTGTTGTTACCCCTCCAAGCTGAGGTTGACCGTGCTGGGCTCTGGCCTGTTCTGAGGATGGGTAGCATCTGGCCACCATGTCCCTGTGATGTGATGGCATCTTGGAGACCAAGACTCCTGACCAGGAGGACGTGGCCCAGCCCTGGGGTTGCTTATACCTGGAGAGTTGAAGGCATGCTTTGCAGACCAAGGCCACCAACTTATTATTTAGTGGCCAGGGTGGGACAGCACTCACAGGTGTGCTGTGTCTGTGCCTGGGCTGAGCCTGGTCAGTGTCACTGGAGCTGCAGGGCTGGGTTAAAGAGTCTCCTTGCTGCTCACAGCTGAGTCCTCCAGGCTGCGTGGCATTAGCATCTCTACCGCCTCTGGGCAAGTTGTGCTGCCTGGGACTTTGCAGAAACACCTTGCAGGTCTCGGGAGCCCACAGGTTCCTGTGTGTAGTGAGAAGGGTTTGTGGGCTGTGGTTGGAAATGATGCCCAGGCAGGTGCTCGGGAACTGGGGGCAGAAGGATCAGGCTTCAGGAAGATGTGGAGGCCAGTCTGGCCTACATGAGTCCTACAGTCTCCTTCAGCTGTGGAGAGACCCCACCACGCTCTGACGCCCTGTCCCCTCTGTCACTTCACAGTCAAGGAGAAGCTTCGCCTAGACCCCGACAGTGAGATCGCCACTACTGGAGTGCGAGTGTCCCTTATCTGCCCAGTGAGTCCCCATCTGTCCCCAGCCACGTGGGTGGTCGGTCTCCTGTGGGACAGTGTCCTCACAGCCCCTGTCCTTTTTTCCCTGACAGCTGGTGAAGATGAGGCTGTCAGTTCCCTGCCGCGCAGAGACCTGTGCACACCTGCAGTGCTTCGACGCAGTCTTCTACCTGCAGATGAATGAGAAGAAGCCCACGTGGATGTGCCCTGTATGTGACAAGCCCGCTGCCTATGACCAGCTGATCATAGACGGGTGAGTCTGCTGGGCTCTGCATGCTGGAGACTCCATCAGGATAGTGGGGCCTGTGGCCTGGCTTGCAGGACTTGTTGGAGCCTTTGTTGTGGAGATGGTCATTGTATCTTAGTTTTGCTCTGCTTGGAATCCCCTGTGCCTATGATCTTGTGACCTCAGTCTTTGCAAGTGGTCACCTGCGGTCCTGACTGCCCTGCAGGAGTCTGTGCCACAGCAGAAAGGGAGGGGTCGTGCTTCCCCTTGGGACGGCTCAGCTCTCCTCTCCAGGCACTGTGTCTGCTGTCTGTGGTACCTGAAGCTCCTGCCAGGCGCCAGCTGCAGCTTTGTATCCCCAGAGCCACCATAGGCAACCGAGGCCCTCAAAACCTCTTGCCTGGGACCCTAAGTCCCTTCTGCCTGTCCTTGGGCTTGGCTGAGAGACTTGAATGTGTCCCCTGGGGAGTCCCAGGTCAGCATTTAACCTGCATGCTCCCAGTAAGGAAACTGAGGCTGCTCCCAGCCCAACTCCTTCAGCTTGCAGGTGCTAGGCTTTGCCCTGGGTCCTGGCTGGATGCGCCATTTGCTTCCCTGACGAGCTCTAGCATTGGGTAGAGTGAGTACCACCCTGGGATCGGGCATGTGGGCTGGATTCAATTGCCTTCTGTTCTTGCCCAGCTGTGCTCCTCCACCCCAGGCCGTCCCTCGCCCAGGGCTCTAGGCAGACTCAGCAGGTGCTTCTGCCCTTGGTGGAGCCCTGTGCCACCACTCTTGTGTAGAGGGGCTGTCTGGAGGAAGGCTCAGGTTAGTAGCCAACAAGGCCACTTCTTTCGTGACCCCAGCCCTGGGCTGTGGGAAGTTAGTAAACCGCAGGTCCCCAGAGGATGTGTAGGAGTTCTCCAGGCACTGGGCAGTGGAGTTTGCCCAAGCCCAACCCTGTCCACTCTGCTGCCCCCAAGGCTGCTGTCAAAGATCCTGAGTGAGTGTGAGGACGCGGATGAGATTGAGTTCCTGGCTGAAGGCTCCTGGCGCCCAATCCGTGCGGAGAAGGAGCCGAGCTGCAGCCCTCAGGGACCCATCCTGGTACTTGGTGAGTGCCTGCACACCGCCCCTGAAGTGTGCCAGCCAGCTGGCCCGCAGCTGAGCACTGTCCCTTTCCCCGCAGGTACTTCAGATGCCAACGGGCTCCCGCAGGCCTCCAGCACCCCCGGCGTGGGAGGCAGCATGAGCAGCACACTGGGTGGTGTGGGCAGCGGGGCAGGGGCAACAGGTGGCCCAGAGAACGGGAAGCCTGGCGCCGATGTGGTGGACCTCACACTGGACAGCTCGTCTTCCTCAGAGGAGGACGAGGACGATGACGAAGATGACGAGGATGATGATGAGGGCCCCCGGCCAAAGCGCCGCCGCTGTCCATTCCAGAAGGGTCTGGTGCCCGCCTGCTGACGCGCCGGCCTCCCCTGCCCACCCCTCCCTGGCTCCTGTATCTCTGGACTCTCCTCTTGGGGGGATTTAAAACAAAAAAAAACAGTAAAGTGACAGAAAATAAGAAAAGTACAAAACGAGAAAAAACAAGAGCAAATCAACACTTAACACAGGCCGGCAGCCCACGCGCCACCTCCCGGAGCAGGCCCCACAGGGCACAGGAGGGATCATGAACACTGGACAAGCGACGGCCGCGTGTGGCTATTCTGCTTTTCCTGCATTGAGGCCGAGCCTGAAGCGCTGGCCTGGCCGCGAGCGTGTTTAGTTAAGAAGCCATGGTGGGGCGGCGGGCCGGGGACAGCAGCCACAATGTGCAATAAGGTGGTGTCGCGGACCCGCGTGGCGTGGGGGGGTGTCGTTTTCTAGCCAGCTACCTCGGTAACTCCAATTCATTCAGGTTCACTTCCCCACGGGGCAGCCCTGCCGCGGGCTGGGGCTCCTCACCTGCCTCCCTGCCCGCAGGAGGCTTGCTCTTCCACCGCCCTTCGCCCTCCCCACCCGACTCTGTCAGGAAGCAATACCGGGTCTGGTCCGGAGCGGGCGGCCTGGCGGTGTCACCACATGAACTCGCCGGGAGGCCGGAGGCCCTGGCCAGCCACGCGGCACTCTTTTCTAATATTTGTATTCTAATTTAATTGTTTTTTAAAAATGCAAATAAAATTTAAAAAAAGAACCAAGAGTAGCCAGTCCTGGGCCACCTGTAGATTTTGTTTTGGTTTTTTGTAACCTGCCTGACCTTCCCTGAGCTAAAGGCTGGAGTGGGCTTGTTAGGTAATGTCAGGAGGCCCATCAGAAGGTTAAACATGGGCGGGTAGAAACACACACTGGAGTATTACTTGACCCTGAACAGGGGCAAGGCTCAGACACACCCTGAGTGTAGGGACGTGAAGACTTTGTGCTCAGTGAGACCCACCAATGTGACCACACACAAGCCTTAGATGGTATGATCATGATACAGAAAACCTCAGCTCGCTAGAGCGAGTCCTACTTGTGAGCATGTGTGAACATTGCACCCTCTAGGCCCAGAAGCCTGCCCCACTCAGGTCAGGCCTGGGAACACTGGCCATGAGAGCCCAAGGAGTGCCCATCTGGGAATGGAGGGCCTGGAGCTGGTCCAGCAGACAGCCCCATGAGGTAAGCGGCAGTCACTCAGTGGGCAGACATGTCCAGGATGCAGAACTCAGATTTGGTGGGTTCCCGACACCCAGGACCCAAGTGCACGCCACCCATCCACAGCTTAACTGCTCTGGATACAGCCTGTGGGAGGACCCCATGCCTTCCCCATCCCCTTTCCCTAGTGACAGGGCCCCAGTTCCCACTTCCTCCTGGGGTCAGGAAGTTGTCCACAGTAAGCTAGGGTTTCCGGCACCCTAGGCCTGATAAGGTCACTGGAGACCAGCTGGGGACAGCAACTTGGGGGCTTCCTATTGTCCAGGCACAGGTGACCCAGGGCCTGAAACACCCAGGATTTTGAGGTCACCAGCCCAGGTGGCCCATAGGTAACCTTTGCCTGGAAAAACTCCCTGGGTCCCTCTGCCAGGCCCCACCCACAGGGCATGTGAAACTGGCTAGATACTGGGTGTCTCCCAGACACTCCCCCCAACCCAAAAAAAAAAAAAAAAAAACAAGACAGAACACAGAGACCAGGCAAGGAGATGTCGTAACAGGTTGCATTTAGTGGTTGGGTTTTTCTTTTATGTACAAGAAAAATGAGTTCTATTTTTTCAGATTTTTTTCATAATCTTTTGTTTGTATGTTTTTTTATTACTTTTAAATCTTGTCCTCCCACCCCCAAAAAGTGCATTTTAAAAAAAAAAAATCAATTGATTTGTTTTCGTTCTGCCTCCCCCGCTTTATTTTATAAAGATTCTTACATCCAGTCAGTGGAATGTCTGTTCTGTGCTCCGGACCCCTATACACCAGGCCTGGGCCCCAAAAAATCCAAGGCACCTCATTCTGGACCTGGGGCGGGGCTCCCCTGGCCCTCTGTCTCCTGAACCCCATTCCCCCAACCAAGATAAGTCAATATTTAGTGCGAGCTAGTTCTGAACTGAGATAATCATTCCTGGGGTGAGGAGCCCCCCAAGACCCCTGACCCGTCCGGTGCCAGCCACCCCAAACTCCGGGAAGGCTGTTTCCTCAGCTTAAATAACTTTTTAAAATAAAACTGCAAATATAAATATCTTTCTTTCTCAAAAAATAGGATTTTGCTTTTTATTTTTTGTCGGTTTTTGTCTTTTTTTGTTTTTTTCAATTTTTCCTTTCAGCCTGTGTTCCCCTTTCCAACCCCTATTCTCACTGTGGACACCCAGGAGTCCCGGAACAGCCGGCCTGAGGCCCACCTGTAATGCCTCAGCAGGCGCATCCCCTGGCCACACACCCAGAGGACCCACGGGAGCACCTGAGGAAGGTCAGCTGTGCTCAGACAGGGTGACAGGGTGGTGGCCACTGGAGGGAGGGAGCCTCCTGAATGACCACCCCAGGGCACCCACTTTGGTTCCACCTACTCAAGCCCAGCTTGGCGGGGCCATGGCTGGGCTAGGTCTGTCATTTACATTCATTGGTTTCTATATATATAGATTTTTTTTCATTTTTATTATTTTTTTGCCTTTTTATTTTATTTTTTTCTTAATCTCGAAAGGCCAGTGGGGTAGGAAGGCAAAGAGCAGCAACTACTCAGCAGGCATGGCCTATGCTCAGGTCACAGGCTGGGGACAGCTGCAGGCCAGTCCCCTCCCAGCCCGGGGGTCCCCGGAACCCCCAGGCTGGGCCCTCTCTCTCTCTCTCATTCAAACACACGGAAATTCACCATAATGGAAGTAACAAATTTGTTATCTTTTTTCCGATTTTTTTTCTTTTTGTCGTTGGTACCAGGCATTTAAAAAAAAAAAAAAAAAAGCACACACACACAAATAAACCCCCAAACAACCAAACAAAAACCTCTCTCTCTACACCACCCTCCGCTCAAACCTCTAGTGAATTCCACAATTCTCTTTGGCAACTTTTATCACGGCCTTAATTTAAATAAAAATTTGTAAAAATCGATCCACATTCTATATACAGTATGTGATTGCAATATATGGGGAGCAGGGGGCGGGCCTTGGGGGTTGTCCCGGCGATGGGCCCATGCGGTGGCTGCGGCCCCCCAGGACGGACTGGCGGTTAAGGCAAGGTGGGTGTGGGTGGGCAGAAGCTGAGCGCGGAGCTAGGGGCAAGGGTTTAGTGCAATTCCCAAGGGGGTTTGCGTTGTCGCTGGCGGGCTATGGGGCACCCACCATCAGTCCCCAAGGGCTCCACCCGCCCCAAGTCTGGTGGCCACTGGCCAGGATGACATGTGATTAAGGTTGGTTTTATTGCGAGGGTGGAGCAATGGGGGCTGCTGGGCCCTGCTTGGCCACAGCCCGGTTCCCGGGACAGCTCATGGTGGGAGTGGGGTGCAAGGGAGGCCAGCACCACCCCGCCCCTGGGCCTGCCCCTTCTGCTGGCCCCAAGGGGGGATCCTGAGACATTTGGGGGGGGCTCACGGGATGGAAGGAAATGAAAAGGAAAACCTCTCTGTTAGAGACTGGAAAGTGGCCTTCTTATCGAGCTTCCCTTTAAAGCCAAAGAAAAAGACATTTTTCAATAGACACACGAGGCACCTCCACCCATGCCGGCACCGGGCAGCATCGTCCCCCAACCCCGGCCCCTATCCGTGGCCTGTGGCTCGGTCACACCGGGCCTTTGGTGGGGAGCCGGAGTTTGGGGCATGGGGGGTCAGGTGCCGGCCCCTGGGTTACAGTCAGTGCCTTTGAGTAAAAAGGGGGTGCCTAGGAGGTACTACCACACGGGAAGGGGGGCCGGGCAGGAGTCGTGGGGTCTAGCTGGCCAGGGACCAGCCCTCTCTCTCTCTCTCTCTCTCTCTCTCTCTGGGACATCCCTGAGCTGGGAAGCAATTGGTGAGCCGAAGGGGACACCAGCCCTGGCTCCCAGGCCTGTGGTCTCCAACAGAGACAAGAGAAAATCAACTGGGCTGGGGAAAGGGGGTCTGGCAGACTCGGGGACCCTGGGTCCCTTCCCGCGGCGTCCTGGCCTCCCCGCCCTGAGCCTCGGGAACACACGTGGATTCTGCCAGAGCAATGGGTTGGGTTTCTTTATTTTATACAAAAATAAATTGACTTAGTTACTTTCCACTGCTCGCTCGCTCTTTCTCTCTCTCTCTCTCTCTCTCTCTCTCCAATTTTTCATAGAAGCTGGGCGCAACTTGTAAACATTTTCTTAAGTTAAGAATGAAAAGTACCCGTTCAGTTACAAAGTGCCAAGATCCCCACGTGGCTGTCGCCGCTTTAGCTGATTTTTTTTTTTTTAAGTTTTTGTTTTCCCTTCGTATTTAGTAAAATCTTGGGGTTTTATTGCTTTTTGTGACATTAAGCTGTGGCCTCTCTTACCCCCTCCCCTGTCCCTGCCTGAGTCCCTGGGGTTCCCTCTGATCTTGGCTACGTCCCCCCAAAACTGCTGCCGGCTCCTCTGAGGAAAAGAATATTTTATATATATCTCTCTATATATATCTCTATATAAACTGTCTTTAAGGAGGAAAAGGGGAAATAGATCTAAAAAGTGCTTTAAAAAGTGGGGCGCAGGGTGAAGACAAATTTTCAATCTCTGAACATGGGGTGGGGTCAGGCTAGCGGAGACAGGAGGGTCGGGGGTCAACCTGAGCAGTAGCCCCGAGGACCCCGCCAGGTTTAAGTGCCGTGAAAGAAGGTGGCGGGACCCCGGCGGCCCCCCAAATCCCAGCTCCAGCCACCCAGGCTTGGGAATAAATAGACTTGTATGTCAGTGGTGGCCAGGGTGGGGGTGTGCAGAGGTGCGAGGCCACAGGCGGGAAGGGACGGGAGCAGGGAGGCTGAGGGGTCACCCCCCTCTTTAGTAAGTGCCCTGAGGAAGGAGGGTGGGGAGCCGGGGACCATTTTAACGTCCACTCACAGTGGACAGAAAGCATTTAAGGTCTGTCTGAGACCCCTAAAAATCAACCAGCAAGGAGCCGGGTGCCTGTCCTGGGGGTCCCCATCACCCTCACCTTAGCCAGGAGCAGGCAGGGAGGCCCCCGGGGTGGGACCCCACGCGGACAGGGGCGAGGGGCACAGGAGCGGGTGCGGCCACGTCCTAAGAATCTGTGAAAGGCAGGCGTGCCCACAACGGCCATGGATATATACACGCACACAAGTCCGCGCGTGGATGGATGGAGGGCGTCTGGACAGACAGCTGTGGTTGCTAGGGTGGGTGTGTTTTTTCTCTCTTCTCTTTGTTTTGTTTTTGGTTTGTCTTGAATACGAGTCAGGTTGCAAAGTTACCCTCTGCAGCAGCCACGGCAGGGCCACCTGCACCATCTCCACCGCTGCCTGCTACATTCAGGCGGCCCGAGCCATCGGGGCTGGCCTCGTCCTCATCCTCCTCCTCGTCCTTAAAGTGCTTCTCCTGGCCGTTGCGCGGGGTGTCGGGGAGCCCGGGAGGCGCAGCGGCCCCAGTGGGGATATCGGGGGGCACACCCCGCACGCGGGGCTTGCGGCCACGGCGCGAGGGGACCCCGTTGCAGCCGTCTTTCTTGAGGTGTCTGTGCAGGTGGTCGGAGCGCACGAAGGTCTTGCAGCAGCTGTCGCACTGGTAGGGCCGCAGCCCCGTGTGCACCCGCATGTGGTTCTTCAGGTCATAGTTGTGCGCAAAAGCCGCGCCGCACTGCTGGCACAGGTACGGCTTCTCGCCTGTGTGCTTCCGCATATGCACCTTCAGCTTGTCCTGCCTGCGGGCGAGCAGGTGGGGGCACGGTCAGCAGACACCCGGAGACCCCAGCCCCACCCAAAGCCCGCACTTGGGTCACTGCTGTGCAACCCCAGGAAAATGGGGCTCAATCAAGTCACCTTCCCTTTCCTGAAGCGGGTGCGCACAGGTGTGCCCTTTGCACAACAGTACTCACCTACTCGGCACCTGCTGGATGTCAGGCCCTGAAAATGCCACAGGGAGAAGAGGCCCAGGACTATGGGTGCTCTGGTTCTGAAAGGGTTTTATGCCTGCTGGGCAGTGGTGGCGCTTGCCTTTAATCCCAGCACTAGGGGGCAGAAGCAGGTGGCTCTGTGTGAGCTGGAGTCTATCCTGGGCTACAGTCACTCTGCCACAACCTGGTCTACAGTCCCTGTCTCAAATAAAACTACTACATCTCAAAGCCATGCATGGAAGGACAGTAGCGCTCCCACGCCACCCTAGGGGCCCCACAGCACAGGGCGCAGAGCTCCTCCGCCTACCCATCAGCCTGGGGCTGCACTTGCTGAGTCAGATACTTTCTCCCACCCCTCACTTGCCAAAACCGGACCTGACTTTGTGACATTTCTTAGCTGTCTGTCCTGTTCTGAGGCAAACCAGACAGCATCTTTGATCATGAGGAGTAATAAACCCCTATTCAGGCCCTATGGCCCCTCTGCCTTTGCCAAACCTTGGGGACCTAGCTTGGGCTCAGTCTCTGGCACAGCCCAGGCTGCCATCCCTGCACGCTCCATGGCTCCCTACTGCTATGAAGGACATGGCCACCGGTCCTCTGCACCAGACCCTTGTCTCTGCCTCAGATGTACCAAGAGAACATGAATGAGGTGAACCCCAACCCCACCTTCCGTACTTCCCTCCCAAGATCTACATCAACTATTGGGGGTTTCTTCGGCTGTCCCCCTGCACAGGCCCCACCCACCCGGCACACCAGTGTTTAAAGATTTTCTAGATGTGTATGGGAGAGTTCCCTAGAAGGCTCAGAGGGGGAACTGCATGGCCTGGGGTTGCACAGCAGGACAGGGGTCACACCGAGGCAGGGAGGGGGTGGGAGGCAGCCCCGGTTTCATCACCCCAAGCCCCGGCCTGGGTAATTATAGCCCCGGCTGCCACAGGACTGGCTTACTCAACACTCACTGTGAGTCACAGGGGCCCCTGGGCTCCAGGCCTGGAGGGGGACGGTTAGGGGTTGGGGGTGGGGAAGGCCCCAGAAAAGGGGTAAGCAGGCAGGCCATGGGAGAAAAGGCCTCACTAGGCACCCCTCTCTGGGCCTCAGTTTCTCTGTGGGGAAGAAAGAACCAGCCCCAAACTTGGGTGGAGCCCAGGTACACATCTGGTGAGAAAGGACAGTGCTGAGTGGCAGCTGGATGGCCAAGAAGCTCCACCATGCTGGTCCCAGCAGAGCCTAGTCTGAAGGAGGGGCCCACGGTCTGCCAGGCCACTCCCTGGAGGAGGAGATTCCCTACTGCTAGTCTCACCCACTAAAGCAACCGCCTCCTGTGGTGCTCTTTGTCCCCACCTGGCACTCCTGGGCACTGGAGCCCTGCCGCACCCTCCTCCCCTGCCCTCTGAGGAGGGGGCTGGGGTTCTGGGGAGGGGGTCGGGTGGGGCCAGGAAGTTAGGACAATGGCTTCTTTCTTCAGGCCTGATAGGCGTGGCTGGGGGAACCCCAGGGCAGGGGGTAACAGCTGAGTCACTGGGCCTGGCTGCGCCCCTGCCTGCCACACACAGGTCTAGTCTGCCCTGGGTCCACACAGCTCAGGAACTACCTCTGGACCGCTCAAAGCCACTCACAAACAGCCCCAGCCTGCCCTCAAACTTCCAGTTCTTTCCACACCGTAATGCCGGGACCCAAACACACTTCAGCTAACAGGCCCCAGGGCCTTTGCACAGCTGGCCTCTGCTTGAAAGAGCCTGCCATGCTCAACGGAATGGTCTCAGGGAGGCCTGGCTGGTGGCCTTGTGGGACTCTGGTGCATCTGGGCACAATAGCATTCCTGCACCTGGAAGGTACCTAACAAAGGCTGGCTGGGGAGCCCAGTGTGGTGGCGCACTTTCTGTGCAGGAGTGCTGCAGCAGAAGAAAGAGGGTCTCTGCCAGTTCCTGGCCCGCCTAATCTGCATAGTGAGCCCGGGTCTCAAAATGAGGAAACAGGCCAGCACTCAGGAGGCAGAGGCAGGCAGATCTCTGAGTTAAAGACCAGCCTGGTCTACAGAGCAAGTGCCAGGACAGGCTCCAAACAAAAACAAACAAAAAAATCAGAGAAAACATCGTGGAGGCTGATGGGTACCAGTGTGCAACCAGAACAGGTGGCCTCTCTCTGGCGTGGTCAAAGAGAAGGGAACTCTGGAGCCAAATGTGGGCTATGCAGGGAGGCCCTGGGCGTCGAGACACACACACACACACACCCGTGTGCTCACCTGGTGAAGCGAACTTTGCAGATGTTGCACTCGTAGGGCTTCTCGCCCGTGTGCGTGCGGATGTGGCGGGGCAGCTTGCCTGCACCCTGGATCACCTTCTCACAGATGGGACACTTCTGGAAGGCCTTGGCCCGTATCTTCTTTTCGCCCTTCTGTGACCAGGCCGGGTACACGTCGCCATCATGAGCGCCACTGAAGTACTTTAGGTAGTAGTCCATGACACCCTTGTCGTCTGCACGGGACTCCTCATCACTGTCCCCCGCCCGGCCCACTGACGACATCATCTGCTGCAGCAGCGTGCTGGCCGCCAGCCCATCCACATCAGCTGTGTCGCCATCCTCACCCTCGGCTGCGCCCGACAGGAAGCCTGGGGAGTCGCCAGGCTCGGGGGCTGCCTCTGACAACGATGCCGCCTCTTCCTCCCCAGTGCCAGCACGGCTGTAGTGGCCATTCTGTGTGGCAGCCGGCGGGGCAGTGGGTGGCGGGAAGAGTCCCCCGGCCGGGGCGTCCTCGTCCCGCTCAGGCCACAGCCCTGGGGTGCTGTCGCCCTCATCCCCGTCGCCCGCGGGTGGCCGCTCGGCTGGGGGCCCTGGACCATAGAAGTCCAAGCCATTGCAGTCACCTGCAGCCACGGCGGCAACGGCAGCGGCCACGGCGTCCTTGGTGGCGTCGAGGTCGTCTTCAGGGGCACCGAAGCCGGGCCACGGGAAGGCAGCGGGGGGCAGGCTGTTCATGGGGTTGCTGCGGAAGAACTCCAGGTACTCCTTGGCACGCAGCAAGTTGCGCTGGTCCGTGGGGCCCGCCCCATCGGGCTGGCCCGCATCACCAGCATCATCGGCTGCCAGGATCTGGCGCTCCAACAGGTCTGCGCACACGTGGCTCACGGCCGGGATCTCCAGCAGCCGGGCGGCGCTCAGGATGTCACCCACGTTGGCTGTGCTGACCGTGAGCGTGGCGGTGTAGGCGAAGTCCATGAGCGCCGTCAGTGCCTCGGCGCTCACGAAGTCGATCTCGTACACGTTCTGCTGGTCCACGACGGCGCCTGACGTGAACAGCTTCTTGAAGTACTGGCTGCAGGCAGCCAGCACCGAGCGGTGTGTGGGGAACTCGCGGCCCTCCACCAGGATCACCACGTCACACAGCAGCCCCTGTGTCCGCTGCTCATTCAGGCCGCTCAGGATGTCGCTGCTGTGGTCCGGGAACGGGATCCCGATGGGGCCGTCCACGCCGCCAGCCATCTTCCCCACCGACACCTGCAGGGAGAGGGAGAGGTGGCTGTCAGCTGAGGGGACCGATGGGGAGAGGAGGAAGGAGAATGGCTGGACTCCGGAGCTGTGCCTACAGACCAGACTTGGGTCCTGTAGAGGGAGGCCACCCATCCACAACCCCACAGTGAAGTCAGGCCTACCCAGGATCTGTACACTTGGGGTGCCCCTTCCTGCCCTGGCCCCAGGCCAGACCAGGCTAGTGAGTAACCAGGAAACCAAACTACCAACCGGGCCACACCCCCACACAGGACAGGGCCTCCTGTCTTGGTTGTTCCCCAGGATGGCACTCAGCATGTGCCAGGCCTCAGTCTCCCCATCTGACAAATGGGCAGCCATTCCTGGAGGAACCTGGCAGAGGGGTATCAGACTGTCCCACCCGTCCCCACCCCTCCTCATCTCTGCCCCCCCCCAAGCTGTGACTCATCTGCCCACGGCCTTGTGCAACCCTCTGGCGCTGTCCCCACCCCTCCACCCTCTCCAGGGAGCCAGGTTGCCCTTCGCCATCCAACAAGGCCCACATTCCTCCAGATCCTCCTGCCTGCCATTGTAGGGTCAGGGGCCACTGGACCTTGTCCTTAGAAGGGACAGGGCCCAAGCTGCACCCTCTTCAACTTCCTGAGGCCTCTGGGCCCCTCCTGTCCCATGCCTGGCCTGGTGTTCAGCCAGAGGTTCAAGAGGGAGGCACGGTCCATGATGGGTCTCTCTTCACAAGAGTAGCTGGTGACACAGACTCCTTTGTGCCCCTCGGCCACCGCCCACCCTTCTCTTCCCGCTCCACCAGCTAGCTGCTTGAGCAGAACCCACCCACCCACAACCACACCCTGGACAGGGGAGGGACGACTCAGATGTGATTACAGGGACTAGGGGGCAACAGGGGTGCCCAAGGCACAGCCCTGGGAAGCTTCGAGGAGCCCCCGTTAGTGGTTTCCACCCCCCACACCATCTGCTGCCTGGCCCTGGGCCTTGGGGAGAATGTGGGTAGACAAGACAAGCCTGTCCCCTCCAGCCACAGCCAGCCACTGAGAGGAAGGGGGCATGTGACCCCAAAGATGTCCCCCAGCCAGGGTGACCCAGGTCCCTCAGGAGATGGCTCAAAAGTGTCCCTCCAAGGGCCCCCAGGGCCTGAAAAAGTCCAAATGAGTCAGCCTGGCTGCTGCCTTGGGCACGGCCACCCTGGCTTCCCACCAGGCGCTGAGCTCCAGGCCCAGGGGCTGCCGAGCCCTATTTTAAGTCGTGGCTGGGCCAGGCCTGGAGACACGGGGCCACAGAAGCCAGCCCCTGCATCACATCCACCCCCCCCACAAAGGTGACAGGGTGCCCAGAGAGCGCTGGGCAGCTCAGTGAGACCAGCAGGAGGGCTGGTCCTCCCTCCCGCCACATCCTCCTCAGAGCTCCTAGGTCCCAGGGCCCCAGCAGACACCTGCCTCACCACGCCCTAGGCCTAGGCACCACCTGGGTCTCTGGAGGCCTCAGGTAAGGAGCAGGCCCGAGAACAGTCATAGCTCCTGGGGCACACGAGGTGCAAGAACCTCCGCTGGATTCTTGTAAAGCCCACTGGTCAACCATGAAGGAACTGAGGCTACCCAGCTCCAGGCCTATGTCCCTCCTCAGTGAGACCTTCCTAACAATGACTGGGGTCCCCACACAAGAGTTCCTGCCTGTGCCTGCCTCCGTGGGATTTCTGGGGCTCTTCAGTGCTGAGTCGGCGGCCGGGCAAGGGGCAGGCCCTGGCAGGCCCCTTCTGGGTTGGAGAGGTGGGGCACCCTCTCCTGAGGCCAACCAGACAGTAGGGTCAAGCAAAAGGTCAGATGAACCAAAGACCCAGGCCCACACCCTGCTCCACCCACCTGACAGGCTGACACACCCAGTATCAGGGGACAGCTGCTGGTCCCACCTCTCTTCTAACCTAGGATTACTTGCTGCAGCTACTTTTCAGACTACCAGCCCTTCCATCTTTCCTCCACAGTTCTGACAGGCTCAGAGAGGCAAGCAGATAGCCAAGGTCACACAGCACCCAGGCTGAGGAAGGTACTCAGGCCAGGGTCTGAGAAATGCTGGAGGTGGAGGAGGGGTGGAAGTCTAAGTCTGGGGTCTTTCCAAGGTCACACAGGTGAAGGCTAGGACTGGCCTCCAGGTCCCATCCTCAAGAAGAAAGAGGGGGCTTCTGGGAAGGGGCCAGGCAGAAGACTCACCACCCACAACCCTACTCCACATTTCTGGGGCAGGGCCAGGCTGACAGATAAGGGGTCAGACTCCACCCCAGGTTGCCAGGGTTCCTGCGTGAGCTCCTGCAGGAGGCCACGCCCCTCTGGGCCTCAGTTTCCTTGGGGACTCTGGCCTGAGGTCACACACTGCACCCCTGCTCAGGTGTGCCCATCAACCCCTTGGAGCTATGGGGCTTTTCACCATTGCCTTCACTAGGCCCAGAAAGGGTGGGCAGCCACCCCAAGGTCACACAGCAAGCCTAGCAGCAGGTACAGCCCGCCAGGCCCCTGCCCCGCGGCTCCCGCCCCCTCCCCAGCCTGTGTTGCAAGGGTTGGTCCCCACGGGTTACAGTGCCCTGACCTGATGCCAATGCCCGCCTGGTCTGGTCTAATTGGACAGAATTCATTGGGGGCACACGGGTGCCCCCCCAACCCAACTAAGTAGCAGCAGAAGGCCAGGCAAGATTCACTCAGGCCCCACCATTTACTGTGCATTTATTGCCATAATGGGGAGGGGCTTCCTGTCCGGGGGGCCTTAAAGGGCCAGAGGCAGGAAGGCAGCCGGCCCAGTGGGAAGTGTGTGAGTGTGGGGGCGGGGACAGGCAGGCCTGTGGGGAGCCCAGCTCCAGGGTGGGGCCCAGGCCCACCCTGTTCCCACGCTCCCAGTGCCACTCATCCAGGAAAGCCAGAAGTGAGGCCTAGTTCCAAGTGGAAACTAAGACCTTCCCCGCCGTGGAGGGTGAGGCTCCTGCTGCTGGGGGCAACAAGACAGACCCAAAGGACCCTGAACGGCAGAAATGAGCTTAGCTGCACCTGTTATCCAGGATGCCATTCGAAAGCAAGTCTGAGGGGACCTGGCAAGACTCTCCTGCCACCTGTAGCCACCTGCAAGTCCTCACCAGAAGGTCCCTGGCTGGCCCAGGGGCCTGCAGAATCCGCCACCTCCCTTCTCAGACTCGTACTGGCTCAAGGTGGGCCCGGCCTATTTCCTGTCAAACCAGAAAGGTGTGGGTGGGGAGGGCCACTGAGTGGCCCAACCCCAGCCTGCTGAGGGGACAGATGGAGGGGCCTGTCCTCAGGCCACACTCCAGATCCCACAGGGTGGACATGAAAGGAGGCTGGACCCTGTGACGGTGGTGGAGAGGGCTGACCACTCTCATCCCACCTGAGGACAGGGGACACTGCTGGGAGGGGCTCTGGAACCGGGGCCCCCTCCCTCAACACACAGGGGGACTAGACCAGAGAGGGGAGGCTAAGAGCCCAGGGCCACAGAGCCAGCTGGAATTTGAACCTGGCTGGTCTTGCCTAACTCGTTCTTCCCAGGGCGCCTCTCCCCTCCCCCCCACACACAGCCCCCAGGGAGCTCAGGGCACAGGGGCCCTGGCCTCACACAAGCTATGGGGCAACATCACCCTAGGGGGCTGGCAGGACTGTGGTCCCACTGCCAGTACAGGAGGGCAGAGCGGCTCCCGCCCACCAGTCTCTCCAAACCTGTTCAGGTTGGCGGGGGGGCGGGGGGGGGAGTAGGGAAGAGGACAGTCAGGGAAACCGAGGCAGAGGGGGGAATGTGGCCCCTCTTGGTGGGTGGCAGACCCTGACTCAGCTTGCTCTCCTGGCTCCCTGCAGGGCCTGTGATGGCCTTGAGTCAGGAGCCTGGGACTTAAGAGGTGGGGGAAGGCCAGGGTGGCTTAGGTGGCAGAGACCCTGGGTGCCCAGAGCAGACCCTGGGAAACCTGAGAGGACACAGAGGAACCCAATGGGTTAAGGATCTGAGACAAGAGGGTAGGCCCATCCAAAGTCACTGTGGACCCTTCTCACATCAGGCCCTGGGGACCAGGTGTTAAACTGTGGCCCTGTGAACCTGGAACCAGATGCACACTGCCCACCATGTGCCCAGTCCACAGGGTGGTAGATGCATGGGACCAGGGGAAAGACTAGGGTTCCAGCTGTGTGACCTTGGAGTCTCACTGTCCCTCTCTGGGCTCAATGTCATTGTGGGCAGGATCCCTAAACATGACAGGTGTTAGTTACGGCATCCAGTCCCTGACACCAGCCTCCCAATCTCTTGGAAAAGAATCCCCTGGAACACTAGGGAACTTTTGTGAAGACCCCTACACTGAGGGGGAGGACCACCAGGGACATGACCTTGAGTCTATCCCCTGTGCCTCCCACATCCCTCTGTCCCTCTGGCCTCGAAGACCCCCGCTTACCAGAGACCTCCTCACTCCCAGCCTCGGTTTCCTTCTATGTGACAAGGACTGAGTTACAGGTCACACAGCCCCAAGGAAAAGAACAGAATGCACCCAAAAGCCACCAAGGACGAGGCACTCCTGCCCAGAAACCGTCCCCACACCAGGCCACACAGGACTCTGCTTCTCTGGCCTCAGTGTCCCCAAACGCCTGAGACCCTAGGTCTCAGGCTCCCTTCCTGAACCAGGAGCTGCCTGGCCTCGGCCATGGCCAATTTCAACTAAATAATAAATACCCCCACCCCCAAAGTGGCCGGCAAATTAAAATTTCAGTGTCCCGGTTGGATCCTGTTTCCTGCCTGTCTTCCAGCCCAGGCTGCCCCCTCCCTCCTTCCCTCCCCCAGGCCGTCTCCACAGCGATGCCTGCCGGTAAACAGAGCCCCGAGCCCAGCCCCGGAGAGGTGCCAGGGCCTAGCTGGGGGAGCCACTGAAGTCCCTCCGGGAAAGGTGTGGGGTGGGGAGGTGACCCTGGGATGAGCAGACGTCCCCAGGCTGAGAGAACCCTCTTGCAACCTAGGGCCTAGCCTGAGCCAAGGGAGGGAGGGAAGGCCTAGGGACCTCTCCCACCACAGTCCTGCCAATTGCAAGTAATCAGCTTGGTGCCTGGGGGGGGCTCCCCCTCCTCAGCGTGGGAGCGGCCACTCAGGGTGACGCCCTGGGCCCGGGCTTGGGGGAAGGTGGGGGGGTTGGCTTGCTGACATCGGAGGCCGGAGACACCCTCGCCGAGGGAAGCAGCTGTGGCAAGGAGGGGGGGAAAGACAGGGTTTCCGCCAAGTCTGTCACCCATGGGTGCTGGGCTTAGTGATTCACGGGTGCTGAGCTAAGTAGGTCTGCTTGGAAAGGGAGGGAAAGGAGAGGAGGGAACTAGGGAAGCCATCTGTCTCTCTCTCTCACTTCCGCCACTAAAGAAGCACCCTTGGGTGCCAGGCCCAGGTGGGAACGGCGGCGGGGGCGCACGTGGTGGCGATGGCGACGAGGAGAAGAGGAAAGGAAGAAGGAAGGGAAAGGACGGCGGCTCCGAGGCCGCGCGGCTCCTACCTCCTTCCCGGGCGGCGCGAGGGCCCCGGCGACCGTGACGATGGCTGCGGCGGGCAGGCGGCTCCGAGCCCCGGCGGGCGACGCTGAGCCCGGCCCCGCGCCACCCTCCGCCGCCGCCCGGCCAATCCCCACCCGGGCTGGGGGGAGGGCGATGCAAATTACCCCGGATCTGGGTCCGCCCGTCACCTCCCCCGCGCCCGGCCCGGCCCGCGCCAGGCCGCGCATCCCCGGCCTCGCCTGAAGCCCCGAGGCCCCGACACCACACCCTCCCCCTGGAAGGGAACGTCTCGTCTCGCGGAGGAACCTTTCTCCTCGTCCCGGAGCGTCCGGAACTAAACGGAAACGGGAAAAAAAAAATAGCAAAACGAAGGGGGGGGCCTAGGGACGGTTACACAACAGGAGGGGAGGGGCGGCAGCCGGAAGCCGGGACCGCCACCGGCCCCCGACGAGGGAGCCACGAAAGCTCCGCCCCTCCCGCAAGACCCCCCGCCCCTCGACGCCGGGTCCACCCTCATACTGCGCCGCGCCGGATGGTTTCTCCCTTCCATTGGCCCTTTGGTCCGCCGCTCACCGCCCCTCCTCTGCAACGCCCCTCCTTGACCGGTGGCGCCGCGGGGCATTCTGGGATTTGTAGTCCAAACTCCCTGACCACCTTACGAGACGCTAAGTCCTGAAGGTAAGAGAAAGAACTACAGCGCCCAGGAGAACCGAGAGAGGCCGCGCCCGCCCCCCAGACACCCCACCCCTTCCCCCCGCCTCTCGCTCTTTTTTTTTCTTTCTGCAAAGCCCCCCTCCCTGTTTTTTCAGCCCTCTCCCCCCTCCCCCATGGAGCTCCATCCTGCGTCCAACTCCAACGTCTGCGCGCAGTCCCGGATAGCGCCCCCCCGCCCCCCCGCCTGCCCACTACCACTCAGAAAGAGGAACGGCGCGCGCCCCGGGCCCTACTGCAAACTTAGCACGCGACGCGCCCCTCTGCCCCCACCTCCGCCCTCGGTGCGGCCCGGCTCCCCTCCCCCGCGCCCCGCGAGCCCCGAGGAGTTCGGGAGGAGGGGAGCGAGTGCAGGCTCGTGCCCTTCGCCCCGAAGGGACCCGGGCGGAGCCCCCCCTCACTAGCCTCAGGCTGTAGCCGGGCACCCCTTGGTTTCTGGAACCCCGGAGCTGCGGAGGCGCCCCATATCCCTCATCTAGCCCATCTCTGCTTTTTTCGGGCTCTCGGGGTGCGCACTGCGCCCCCGGCCGCGTCCACACCCTGCAAGAAAATTAAAAAAGAAAGAAAAACAAAACCCACCTCTTCCTGAGAGGGGTTCCCTTCAGCCCGGGCGGCTTACCTCGCGGGGACCCGGGCCCGGAGGACGCGCGATCGGGGCTGCCCGCAGCGCGGACCTCGCTCGGGCAGGCGGCGGCGTCACTGCCCCTACAGTAGCCGTACAGTACGCAAAGCCCCGTATGATGCTCGCGACTCCCTTCCTGGTTTGTCCGAGGGCAAGAGGGGTCCTCCCTCGTCTTAAAGGTGCCGCAGCGCCGGCACCCCCACGCCCAGCCCGCCCCCCCGGCCGCCGCGGCCAGAACAGGCTCTGCAGGTCGGCTCTTGCCACGTCCCGCGGGGCTGCGCCGCGAGAGCAGATCCGGCTGCGATTAGGGATTTGGGGGTGCTAGGCGGGCGGGGGGCGCTGCCACGACCCATCGGCCCCTCCCCTGGCAAGCCCGTGACCTCTCCGCCCCGTGCGCGGCGCCGTGCCAGCCTGCTGGCTTATCTACGGCCCGGAGCACCCCGGGGTGCTGGGGGCGGGCAAGAGGGGCCCCTTGGGTGTAGGGGGTGGGGGCCGCAGATAAACAGCCCCAGCCTGTGCGCGCAGGGCGGGGTGCAGGGGGCGCGAGCTGTGCCCCCGACGCCCGGGGCAGGGTGGGGCGGGTTGGCAGCGGGGGCGGGAGCGCGGTGCGCACCCGGAGGACCCACTGCTGGAGCGTGGGGGGCGCGCTGGACCCGGGAGCTGAGGGGAAGGCGAGGAAGTGACGGTCCTCTACCGCCGCACCTCTCTCCTGGGCCACCAGGGCGATGGCACGATTCCTCATCGCCCTCCCCTGGGCCTCAGTTTCCCCAAGTGTTGCAGGGGACTGGAGGGAAAAGGATGGGGTTGTTGCAAAGACGGCGAAGTTGCCTCGGAGCTCTCGGCTTTCCGTACCTTCATCCTGAGCCTCAGTTTACCCAAGAAGTACAAGCAGCCCAGAAGAGGAAGAAGGAGGCTATTTGCAAGCATCAGGAGCCTGCATCTGAGCTCCGGGTCCCCCAACCCCCACCATAAGCCTCAGTCTACCCAAACTGCGACGAACCCAGAAGAGGGGGAGCTGTTTGCAAGTATGGCTAGGTTGTTTCAGAGAGTCGGGTCTCCGTCTACCCCCATCTGAGTCTCAGTTTACCCAAAGCCGTGCCAGGGATCCCCCCCACCCCCAGGATTAGGCTTGCAGGGCCCAGAGGTGGCAGCTCAGCTCGGGGGGTCCCTCCCTCACCGTTGCAGCCAGCCAGCAAACCTGCCGCCCCGCGATTACATAAAACAGTCGCCTCCACCCGGCTGTGCCAGGGGCGTAGCGCGGGGAAGGGGTTGGCGAGGGGCGGGGAAGGACGGTTGTTTTCCAGGCCTTGTAATTTTCCCCGCAGCCGGCTGGCTGGCCCGACTAAAGTGGGGCGTGGACCCGGACCCTCGAGCGTCGCGCAATACCGGAGCAGAACGGAGGTGGGGAGTCGGGAAGCGCGGATCAAACCCAGCTTTATTTCGTGTTTTCATTTTTCACCCCCGTGTCTTTTTCCTCCCACTTCCTCTCCGGTCGTGGGAGAGGTCCGGAGAGGGAGGGGAAGGGAGAGGAGGGGACAAGCGACATCCCGGCTCACCAGGCCTGCTAGGTTTGGGCTCCACCACGCCACCCGACAACCCGGCTGTGGGTCCGCGGCTCGCGGGAGGGGGCGGAGCAGGACTAAGAGCGTACTCCAGGCCTCAGTTTCCTCTTATGCACCCCTTCTGATGGAACGCATGGGATGTCAGCCTTTACATATTTGGGTCCTTACTTTAGGATATTTTTCATTCATTGTTATTACTGTTATCAATATTTTTTACAGGTTGTCCTAATATATTTATTTTTTACATCAAAGCATCGACCCCCCCCCCCCCCGTCTCCAACACATCTTCTATTAAAGTACGGTTCACCTGGGTTTGGTGACGCCCAGCACTTGGGAGGCAGATGCAGGTGGATCTCTGTGAGTTCTAGGCCAGCCTCGTCTACAGAATGAGTTTCAGGACAGCCAGAACTACACAGTGACACTCTTGTCTCAAAAATTTGAATAAAATGCCTTTCAACACCCAAGCAGTTTGGATTCGCGTTTTATATTAATAAATTGCCTTCTAAAGGGAAACCCAGGAGGTCCCCCACAGGGGAAGTGGTAGTCCTGGGCCAGGCAGTGACACCAGCCAAGAAGGTGGGCGGCCACGTGACCCCTACGGCGGGGGCTGGGGGGTGGTACCCGGAACCTAGGCCACAGGACAGAGACTTGGAACCGAACCCTTCCTCAAGTGCCGGGGTGCCACGCCCTCCTAGTTCTGCCCGGGCAATAGAGGGCGGGGTTACCCGTGTTGTCCGCAATTCACAGAGGGCACTTTCCACGCCCACGACTGAAGCTCCTCCCACCTGCCTCGATTTCCCCAGAGACTGGTGCGGGTCCGGGAATAGTTCAGTCTTGCAACTCCAGCGGTCAACTCAGGCTGGATCCTCCCTAGGGGACTGGACAGACCAGCATTGCCTGCAGAGCACCCTGGACCACATCTCCCCCAGTTTTCTAATAAGTCCGAAAGGGATCCAACGCCTGGACCCCACTGTCCCCACCACACCGGGTGGGAAGATGGGGGCAGGGTGAGTCAGAAGAGAACTGGAGATAAGGCTACAAAGGGCTGGCCTGGGCAACTTTCAAGATCTCCCAGCAGTCAACAGGATGACAGATAAAGCCTGGTGGGTAGCACAGGATTTTAATTCTGAGGAAGAGACAGGAGGATTCTAAGAGTCCTGAGGCTAGCCTGTTCAACATAGCAAGTCCTAGGTCAGATGTGTGGAGACCTTCTCTAAAAGGGAAAAAATAAATAAATTAAAATCGAATCTAGGGCGGGTGGTGATACACGATTTAATTCCAGCACTTGGGAGAGACAGGTGGAGCTCTTTTGAGTCTGGTCTACAGAGTGTAGACAAGGCCAGCCTGGTCTACAGAGTGAAGTCCAGGACAACCAGGGCTACAGAAAAACCCTGTCTCAGGGGAAAAAAAAATCTAATCTAAGTCTAAATCTAATCTAATTTAACTATATGGGTGAGGTGACACACACCTGTGAGCCCTGCAGGTCAGAGACCCGGAAAACCAGGAATTAGTTCAAGATCACCCTCAACTACTTACAAATTTGACCCCACCAGGGCTACTCGGGGTCCCCAGCTGGAGACTGCCTGGAGATAGCAGCGCACACCTTTAATTGGAGCCCTCTGAGAGCAGAGGCCAGCCTGGTCTACAGAGTGAAGTCCAGGACAACCAGGGCTACAGAAAAACCCTGTCTCAGGGGAAAAAAAAATCTAATCTAAGTCTAAATCTAATCTAATTTAACTATATGGGTGAGGTGACACACACCTGTGAGCCCTGCAGGTCAGAGACCCGGAAAACCAGGAATTAGTTCAAGATCACCCTCAACTACTTACAAATTTGACCCCACCAGGGCTACTCGGGGTCCCCAGCTGGAGACTGCCTGGAGATAGCAGCGCACACCTTTAATTGGAGCCCTCTGAGAGCAGAGGCCAGCCTGGTCTACAGAATGAGTTCCAGCACAGCCAGGGCTACTCAGAGAAACCCTGTCTTGACAAAAACAAAATAAAACAACAACAAAATAATAATAATTATAAGGCAGCAAAACGTTAATGCAATTAAAATATAAATCAGAGCGAGGAGACGGTGCTCAGGGTCTGTGGGACATTTTACCTCTTAATTTATTTTTATTGATTTTTTTATTGAGCTCTACAATTTTCTCAGCTCCCCTCCCTGCTTCTCCCCTCCCCTTCAGCCCTCTTCCATGGTCCCCATGCTCCCAATTTACTCAGGAGATTTTGTCTTTCTCTACTTCCCATGGGTAAGGACAATGTGGTACATTCACACAATGAAGTATTGCCCTTAATTAGTAATTAACTCTGCAGAACTGTTGACAGAGCATAGGGCCTGGAACATGCGATGCAAATTCTCGACTTTTTATTTTTATTTTAAATTAATTTTATGTGGATTGGTGTGAAGGTGTCAGATCCCCAAGAACTGGAGTTACAGACAAGTGTGAGATGCTATGTGGATGCTGGGACCTGAACCCAGGTCCTCTGGAAGAACAGTCAGTGCTCTAACTGCTGAGCCATCTCTCCAGCCCCAAAATATTGAATTTGGGAGATTTCTTTAATTTTTTTTTTCTGAGGCAGGGTTTCTCTGTGTAGCCCTGGCTGTTGCTGTCCTGGAACTAGCTCTATAGACCAGGCTGGCCTCGAACTCACAGAGATCTGCCTGCCTCTGCCTTCCGAGTGCTGGGATTAAAGATGTGCACCACCACCGCCTGGCACAAATGTTCTATTTCTGTAGCCCAGGTTGGCCTCCAACTCTTTATGTAGTGGAGGATGCCCCTGAATTTGTGATCTTCCTGCCTCCACCTCCCAAGTGCTGGGGTGCTAGGGCTTGCACCACTATCTCCCCGTTACTCTCCATTTTTAAGGAATGAATACAATGGCTCAAATGTTAGAGGTTGGACACCTTAGGTGTGGAGGAAATCAGGCGGTGTGGGCCCTTCTCTAAGTATTCTGGGAGCACCCTGGAGGCACAAGGGGATTCTGAGGGGTTGCTGGAGAAGGTGCCCCTTCTGCAGCGTCAGTGTGCTGCTACGCTGATGAAGGCATGTGGCTGTGAAGTAGCTCCTCTGTGTGTGTCTGTGTAGTGTGTGTGTGTGTGCGTGTGTATCTGTGTAGTGTGTGGTGGCACACGTATGTGTATGTGCAAGTGCGTACATGAGTGTGTGTGTAATGTGTCTGTGTGGTGTGTGCGCGTGTGCGTGTGCTATTCATAAAGCATAGAGAGGCTACAGCGTCACACAGCACTCAGCTTTGCTCTGGAACAAGATTTATTTTTATTTATTTTGCTTTTTCCAAGACTGGGTTTCTCTGTGTATCCCTGACTGTCCTTTGTAGACCAGGCTGGCCTCGAACTCAGAGATCCTTCTGCCTCTGCAGGAATCAAAGGCGTGTACCACCACAATCCAGCTAAGATCTTTAAATCAGTATCCATCCAGATAGGTAGCCGTCCCACAGGCGGTGTGTATGAGAGCAGAGTGACAGAGGCTGGAGAGGGAGCTTCCGGGTTCTCAGAATAGCCCGGGTAAAGGCTCCAGTGGTGCAGCTGAGAAGATTCAGAAGCCAGCAGACACAGGAGTGCCACTGGGAGGGAAAAGTATTTTAGTTCTGGATTTTTTTTTTAAATAAATACAGGATCTTATGTAGCCCAGGCTAGCCTGGAACTCACCACATAGCAGAGGATGACCTCAACCTTCTGACTCTTGTACTGGGAAGTCAGGCAAGCACTCTGCCCACTGTCTTGGCCCCCTAGAAAATATTTTCCTTTCTTACTTTTTTTTTTTTTTAATTTGAGTCAGAGTCTCATTACATCTCATTACATGGACCTCATTTTCCTGGAGCTCACTTTGTAGAGCAGGCAGATCTCAAACCCAAACAAACAAAAGGCAGGTATGGTGGCAAGTGCCTGTCATCCCAGTACTGGGGAGGTGGAGGCAGGAGGTCATCCTTAGCTCTTTGTGAATTTGAGCCAGCCTGACTACAGGAGACTCTGGCAGGGCACAGGAGGTGGAGAAGGCTGTGTTTAACTCTGATGGCTCCCCACACGCTTAGGCAAATGGCCTCTCTTCCTTCTCTACGCTGGGGTGGGGCCTGCATGGCCACTATCCTAGAGAACCTCAGCCAGGCCTGGAGATGTGGGTGACTGGGAACTCCCAGCAAGATGTGTGGAGGCCAGGGGGACCTTGCTGGGCACCTTGCAGGACCCAAGATGTGTCAGAGCCTATGTCCTGGACCGCATCCACAGTGCAGAGGAGAAGCTGGCTGGAGTCTAACTTCAGTCTTGCATGCTCTAGTTGTCTTTCTGATAGTTCCTTCCCTAATCGGGGGTCTTTAGCTGCTCTCCCTCCCCTGGCGGCCTGCAGCCTCACTGGAAGGCAGACCTGAATTCTCCTATCTGGGGTAACCGTCGGAGACTGAAGAGGGTCCCCCAAATGAGTGAGGTCGGTCGCCTTGTACTCTGATTATGCAGCAGTCAGAAGCCGTCCTGGGACTGCCAGGCAGGCGGTGTGGGAGAGGACGTGGCTGTAGGGGCAGTTGTCCCCACCGGTTCCTTAAAAAAAAAAAAAAAAAAAAAAAAAATCAGCGCAGTTTAGGCAGCGCCCCCACTCGCAGTGGCCTGCCACGTGGGCCGGCGTCTGCGGTGCTGTCCCCTCCCGCGGGCTGCAGGGCCTGGGCTCCTGGGCTCTGGTTTCATTTCACTGCCGCGGTTTCAGTTTCAAGCTGTGGAGAGAGAAGGACCCGGAGGGACAGAGCTGGGACAGCAGGTGCAGAGCGCTCGCCCGTGCCCCTGGCCCACCCGGTAGCACTCAGCTTGCCGAGCTCGCCCCCACCCAACACACAGCCTTCCGCGCCAAGGTTAAGGGGTCAAGGTCAAACTCTCCCCACGTGGCGCTGAACCGGAGAGACTTGTCAGCTGAGGCTCAGGGTCGCCCCATAAGCAGGCCAGGGTGCAGGGGACACCCACCCAGAGACTTATCTAGGAAGTGTGGCCGCCTCCCGCCCCCCCCGAAAGTCCCCTTCCCACCCAGTGGGAGGGGCGGGGCAACGTCCCGAGCAGAACAGGATGTGGGTCACCAAAATGTCCCAGCCTGGGACACTGTCCGTCGGTCCAGAGTCCACCGGGACCTGACGCAGCTCAGGACTGTCCCCAGCGTTCCAGAAAAGCCTGGCTTCTAGAAAGACCCTGACTCAAAACACACACACTCACATAAGACACACTCACACGCACATTCACAGAGACACACCCACATGCACACAGTCTCTCTCTCTCTCTCTCTCTCTCTCTCTCTCTCTCTCTCTCTCTCTCTCTCACACACACACACACACACACACACACACACACACTCTCTCTCTCTCTCTCTCTCTCTCTCTCTCTCTCTCTCTCTCACACACACACACACACACACACACACACACACACACACGACACACACACTCAGCACCTGTGTCCCAGACCAGGTGTTTGCTCGGGTGCCCACCCGCCCCACCCCCACGTCCTTTCCCTGCAGGTGGGGACCGGGCCTGGCCTGCCTACCTGTTCCCCCGGCCTTGGGGACAGACACACCCTTGGGTAAGCCTGGCGGGCAGCCAGGGACAACACGCCCACGTACCTGAGTGCCCTAGCGCCCCCATGGGGCTTGATCGCGCCTGGACAGGTGCTGTATCAGGTGAAGGTGTGACCGGCCACCTGGGGGACGGTAGGGCCTGTGGAGTATGAGGTCAGGCAGGTGGGCGGGGCTTTGCTGAAAGGCTCCGTGGAGTGAGCAAAGCTCACTATTTACTCTCTAAACACTCAGAACTCCATCAACACATTTTCACACATCCTCAGGGTGGCACAACGATTCTAGAACATTCTGTCACCCTCAATGGAAGCCTGATTCCCTACCCCCAGCATATACAGGCAAGAAGACCTGAGTTTGAATCCCTGGCACCCACAGAGAAAGCTGAGGAATGACAGCCCCTGCCTTTGTTCCCAGGGAGGCAGAAACAGGATTCTTGGGACTCACTGGTCAGCCTGACAGATCAGTGAGTGTCAAGTTCAGGAAAAGATCTCTCAAAAAGCAGGTTGGAGGGTGAGGAGGAGCTGCCACTTGCTGCCAGTCTGGGACCGGAGCATAAGCTCCTGAGGTCACATAAAGATGGGGCCCTCTGTGAGTTCCAGGTCAGTCTGGGCTACATAGTAAGATACTGTCTCCAAAATATGCACACATATTCATACACACATTCGTATGTAAGAACTGAGCTTGGAGGCGTAGCACAGTATTTGTCTGGCAAAAGTGGTCCATCTCCTGTACTAAGGAGATGGAAGTTAAACAAATAGGAACACAAAACCTATAGAAAACTGTTCAGTGCAGGAGACAGGGCCCCCGACGAACCCCCCACTTTCACCCAAGAAGGGCCCTCAGAGGGACCCCATCTAAAGTGAGGACAGATGGGGCTTCCCACTGGGGCTCACTGAGATGTAGGAGGAAGAGTGACGTGGGGTGAGAAGGGGGGGAGGCTGGGTCTACACCATGCTGGGGCTTCCTCCTGCACTTCCGGCTCTTTCTTGTGGGCTGTGGATCTGAGACAGCACACCTCCCTTGAAGTCCCAAGCATGAGATATGGGGCTGCCCGCTCACTCTGCACCCACCGTTCTCTTCCAGGCTCCTTGACCTGGGTCACAGAGAGCCCAGCTCCCATGTAACCTAGGCCCTAAGAGCCTGCTTCTCTGCATGGTGGGTCACAGGACCCCACGTGGCAGAGCAGAACAAGCAAAGGCTGAGGTCTGAGACACACTACAGGGGGATCCCCATGTCTTCTGTGTGTGGGGAACCCAAGGAGGAGCAGGGAATGGGTGTCAAAGAAATGAGTCCCCAAGAGGCCACTGAGCTGGCTAAGCAGGTGAAGGTGCTTGCCAACAGGCATGAAGACCCGAGCTTGAGCTTGAGCTCTGAGCACTACATGGTGGGGGGATTCCCAAGAGTCGTCCTGCAATAAATAAATAGACAGATAGATAAAATAATAATAAATGAATGAAAACAGGGTTAGGGTTGAGGAAATACCCCAGCTGTTAGGACACTTGTGACTCTTGCAAAAGACCCAAATTTGGTTCCCAGCAGCTACATCAGAGGCGCACAACCACGTGTAATTTTCGCTCCTGGGATCTGATGCCCTCTTCTGGGCATTGCAGGCACTGCACATGTGCACAAACACACATAACTGAAAACAAAAGACCTGGGGGGGGGGGGAAACCAAAAGTTTCCCCAAGGTCTGAGGAAGTCTGTGGGAGGGACATGGGCACAGGTCAGCTGCCCAGGGACCACCCCACTCTGGGCCAGAATCTTTGCAAGAAAATTCTGTTATCATCAAAGCAGGAGAAACACATTCTGTAGCTGTGACTTGTAGACATATTCATGTTCAGGGCCCACACATGGATGACATTCATATGGTACCATGCTGCTATTACTTTTTTTTTTTTGAGACAGGGTTTCCTCTGTGTAGCACTAACTATCCTGGAACTAGCTCTGTAGACCAGGCTGGACTCGAACTCACAGATCCGCCTGCCTCTGTCTCTGGGAGGGTTAGGGTTAGGGTTTAATGCTGAGATTAAAGGCATGCGCCACCACCGCCCGGCTCTGTAATTATCTTGATTTGTTCTTGTGTGTGTGCACAGAAGCCGGCGGTGTAGGGAGGGTATCTCATGTGGAGCCCATGGATTTCTTGAAGCTGCCTGGCTGGTGAGCAGAGGGGTCCTCCTGCCTCAGTCTCCATAGTGCTGGGTTTCAGGAATGCACTGCCTTGCCTGGTTTTCTGAGGGTTTGGGAGTCCACGACTGCACACAAGCACTTCACAGGCCAAGTCAACTCACCAATCCCTATTTTATTTTCTGAAACAGGGATTCTCTCCATAGCACAGCCTGGCCTAGAATTCAGGACAATTGTGCCTTGAAGGGGTGTGGTCTTGACCATTTTGGCTTGTGACCACGCCCTGCCATTAGCTAATTACAGCGCCTAGCCTACCAAATCCTGAATTATAGGCCAGTATCAATGGCCAATTAGGAAGCTTTCTCTTGGCACTGGAAGAACACTGCCCACCACAGAGGCAGAATGAGCACCATAGCCAACTTTTATTTTTTTGGACAGGGTTTCTCTGTGTAGCTCTGGCTGTCCTGGAATTTGTTCTGTAGACCAGGCTGGCCTTGAACTCACAGTGATCTACCCGCCTCTACCTCCTAAGTGCTGGGATTAATGGTACACACCAAAACACTACCCCCCCCCCAGGCCCAGATAAGATCCCATGTAGCCAAGGTTAGCTTCCAGGTCAGTATGTAGTTGACAATGGATGTGAACTCCTGCCTCCACCTTCCAAGTGGTGGGATGACAGGTGTGTGCCACCAATGCCAGGTACCAGCTGGCTTTATGTGGAAATCCTACCAGGCTGAGCTGGCATTCACCTCTTTGAGGAGTCCTTGGTTCTCAGGGCAGTTCATCTGTGGCTCAGTGTGGGCTCCCAGAAGAGGGTGCTTTTGTTTTTCAGGGTCCCCTGAAGAGCCCCATTTATTTGTGCTGCATAAAATGAGAATAGCAGGGCTGTGGGAGACGGCTCCCTGAGGGGATATGACATCAATGGGGGCAGGCCCTACAGCTCCATCTGCTGTAGGACAAGCCAACGGGAGACCCTGTCTACCTACTTATTCAGGTTTAAGGAAACGGGATAATAAGCGGAACTTGGCTGGGCATTCAGGAGGAAGAGACAGGCAGGTCTCAATGAGCTTGAGGCCAGCCTGGGTTACACTGACTGTCTCAAAATCAGCAATGAAATAGGATTTGCAGGGCTGTTGGTCACCTAGCGGAGGAAGTGTCCTTGGGCTCCATTCCCAGCACCTGGCATGATTTTTGGAAGTCCACCCTCATTGACACAGTGAGCTGGAGGCCAGCTTGAGCTACATACATGGGACCTTGACTGAAGCAAGTACTGGTCAGCCTTTGGGCCAAGCTTCTGTCCTGAGACCCTGCCCTTTAAGGACGGGGAAACTGATGCAATGCAGGCAGGATGCCAGGTTTCCTCATTTCCTCAGGTTCCTGAACTGTGAGACCTCAGCTGGATATCCAACCCCCCCATTAGACCTCCACCTGCCCAGTGAGACAGGCTCCTCCCTCACCTGCCTACTGTCCCAAGGCCCCTCCTTTCCCCAGAAGCAAGTAGAAACCAGAGCCCCGCTGTCACCCCTCTCTGGAGTCATGGTAACAAAGAATGACTTGCACCTGTGCCCAGAGCCACTTGGCCTGGGGATGCAGGTGCCTAAGAGGTGACCAGCCTGCTCTGGGAAGACAAGGCAGGGAGGAGGGAAGTGGTAGCCAGCAGCAGCCTGTTTTCTAGAAAGCTGCTGCTGCCCACAACTGGGTTCGGGGTGGGGGGGGAGGGCAGCTGCTGTCCACCTTCCAGAAGATTCCAAGATAAGATGCTTCTCCCTATGTACCTACACTGTATTGGGTATCAGAGTCTGTACACAGAGACTTGGGAGCACTGGCCAAGGAACACCACTAGCTCTGATGCTGTGAAATATCCCTGATACTCCCAGGCAAGAACTGCTCTGTGTATGTCCCATGTTACTAGCTGTGGTAGAGGGCCCCAGGGATGTCAGCTGTCACACTGAACTACCTGGTGATCACTTACAGCCAGGTGGGATAAATTACATAACCCCTTCTTGGCTTCCTATCACGTAGTTGAGGCTAACCTCTGAGCTCACCACGTATGTAAACCAAAGCATAGAACTCAATCCTCCAGCCTCTGCATCCCAACAGCTGGGAGGACAGGCAAACACCACCACTACAGGTGTTTCTTGGTCTTGTTAATGCCTGAGACTGTCTCTGTAGGTTGGCCTCAAACTTGTAATAATCCTCCTGCCTCAGTTTTCCTAGTGCTATGGTAACAAGTGAGAGCCACCCCATCCAGCAGACCCCAGGTGTATTTCCTGTGCCCAAGCGCATGAAGCTCGTGCAAGCATAAGACCAGGCCAGGGCACTGCACCTGGCTGTGTAGCCTTGGGTGACCACCTGCCTCTGCATCCAAACATGGGATGGCTGGCTACTGAGCTCCCAGGACCCTCCAGAGTGTGCAGGTCCACATGGCCATGCCTGACTTAGCTGTGCACTTGGGATCTGAACTCAGGTCCCTATGCCTGCCTGCACAATTATGGACCCCAAGTCAAATCAAGGCTAAGGCAGTGGATTGGGATAGTGCAGTGAGACATGTGGACAACCAGCGAGCGGTGTCCTGAGGCAGCAGGCCAGGTGTTGGCCAAGGCAGGTGGATGTGCAGAGTGGCTTGGGTCACTGTTCTCTGTGGAGGGAGGGGCACTGGAAGTTCCAGCATAGGACAGTAGAGGACAGGCTGGCCCGTACAGTACATTCCACATTAGGAGACACATCTTAAAACAACGGGGTCCAGACGCAGTCACATAGCCTACTGGTGGTCCAGGTGCTCTTGACCCAATGTTTCTGAGTGCTGCTAGAGACTCTGGGTCTACCCCCAGCACCGGGGAGGTTGGGCAGTATGAGTCACAAGTTAGTCTAGGCTACCCCTGCCTCAAAAAAGATTGTCAATGTGTAGTGCACACCTTTAATCTTGGCACCAGGAAAGGTGGGCAGAGGCAGGCAGATCTCTGTGAGTTCAAGGTCAGCCTGGTCTATATGTCTTTCAAGACAGCCAGGGTTATGCGGAGACCCTGCATCAAAAACAATAAAAATAAAAATTGCGTATAGGAGTGACAGGTGGAGAAGAAAGGCTGCTAGCTGTGGCTCATGTCTACCCCTGCAATATTCAGGAGGCTGAGGCAGGAGAAACTCCATTTCTAGGCTAGCCTGGGCTGTAGAGACCTTCTGTCTCCAACACAAAGGCAGGTGTGAGAGGCAGATCTCTCTGGGCTCAAGGCCAGCAGTCTGCAGAGCAAGTTCCAAAAGAACCTTGGCTACACAGAGAAATCCTGTCTGGAAAAACAAACAAGAAAACACAAACCAATACAAGAGCCCAACAAGCAGGACACCAGCACTCAGGTGAGATGATTCCTGGCATACTATGTAACCCAGGCTAGCCTAGAACGTGCCGTCCTCCTGCCTTAGTCTTCCCAGTGTTTGGGTACCACAGGCTTCCACAAGATTCATGGCAGTGAAGTGGAGGGATGTCCCCTCCCCCTTTCTACTGAATACTCCGTTTCTTGGCCCCTCTTGGGGTCTCCCATTCCTAGCAATTGGGGCTCTGCAGCTGAGCTGTGCAGGACCACAGCAGTGTTGGTGGAAGACAGAATCCGCTTCAGGACTTCTGTGAACCCCAAATTCCAGCACTTCTACAGTGCCAGCTCTGGGTCCAAGTCCATGTCAGCATGTATGAACTCTGCATGTGTGAGGCATGCTCAGATGCAGCTGTGGGAACTGGAAGAGGCCTCTCCACTTTTCTCACAGCCCATTGGGGCTGCGTTTAACTCTGCTTGGTGGGTGGGCAGAGGTGACAGGGCCGCCCAGCCCTTGTGGGGTTGCCATAAGCTGTCTTATCTCCCAGACTGGTTGGGGTCTCTGCCCCAGAGTGCAGCGGGGCACTTCCTGTGCACGGTGCTCCATCAGCTCGGCACAGGGCAGAATGTCAGCTGTGCTATCCAGGGCCCCTGGGGCCCAGAAGGCAACCCTGCTCCCATACCCTTGCTGGGAAGGAGGCCCTGCCTTCTTCCACCCCGTGAGGGAGCGAGCGCGAGCAATGGGCCAGGAGCACAGTGGCAGCTTTCTCTCTCTCCATTTGTTTGGTTTTCAGACGCATGGAAGCAGGTCTCCTGTCACAACACATAGCTTCACTGTCCCCAGAGGCGGCCACCGTGCTGACAGGGACAACAGAGGCTGCTAGGTGATGGCGGTCATACTGTAGTGCGCGTGGGTGTGCTGGGCTGCTTCAGCCGCAGGGTTCGGCACAGCCAGCCTGCGAAGTCCACCTCCTCCCCCTCCGAGCGCTTGATGAAGGCGTGGTTCTGAAAGAGGCAGGTGCCAGTCAGGGCCCCAACCCTAGCCCTGCTCAGGTGGGTGTCCCTGGCCCCTACAGTGGCTCATCTCCAAGCCAGGCTGAGGGTGTGCTGGGGCAGAATGGCCATGCCCTTCACGGGGTAGTTTGGGTGAGATAGGACACAGATGCCCACAGCCTG
The DNA here is from genome assembly GCA_028555095.1 of Dicrostonyx torquatus. Taxonomy (NCBI): domain Eukaryota; kingdom Metazoa; phylum Chordata; class Mammalia; order Rodentia; family Cricetidae; genus Dicrostonyx; species Dicrostonyx torquatus. The sequence goes on along the minus strand of JAQHUG010000491.1, from coordinate 315,146 downwards.
GTCACAGGGGGCAAGGCCACTCTACTGCTCCATCTTGGATTTCTTTTCTTTTCTTTTCTTGAGACAGAGTCAAACATGGTCCATGTTAACCTTACACATCTATGTAGTCAAAGACGACCTTCAAATTTTGATCCTCGAGACTAAACTCCCTGAGTACAAGAAAGGTGTGTGTACATGAGCTGTTTTCCCCTAGGCTGGCATGGCAGGCATGCGCCACCACACCCAGCTATGAGGCCTGCGTCCACCTCTGGAGTGGGCAGAGGTGCACACACCCATAACCAGCACAGTTTTCTTTCTCAGGAGCCTAAGAAATAGACAGATGGAGCTTAACTCAGATTAGGCCTGTCCAGTGGGGGTGCTAAGGTCTGCCCTAAGTCCCACCCTGTGGGAGGGGGCCTTCCACGGTGTAGGCTTAGAGAGCATTTCATGTCCCAGACAATCCCAGCCTTACAGGTGCCCAGGCCTTGGTGGCTGGGGTGAAGGTGGCCATCAGAGAGCCCCCCAGACCCCAGACTTCAAACATCTCCACTCACCATCAGCATCTTCAGATCAGCCCGCTCCGCTGGGTTCTTAATGAGGCTACCACGGGGGATAAGATATGAAAGTCACTCAGCAGCTACGCTCAGGTTTCTAAGGGGTGGGGATCTGCCCACCAGTAGCCCTTGATTTTCTTTGTTCTTTTTTTTTTTTTCAAGACAGGATTTCTCTGTGTAACAACACTAGCTGTCCTGGAACTTGCTTTGTAGACCAGGCTGGCCTCAAACTCACAGAGATCCGCCTGCCTCTGCCTCCTGAGTGCTGAGATTAAAGGCGTGCACCACCACTGCCCGGCTACAGCTACATTTCTAATGAATTAGCGAAGCCAGAGGATTGGCAACTCTACTACCCAGCACACAAGCAGCTGGCCATTGTGCTTGGGAGATACCTCACCACAACTGACCATACTTCAACAGCTGGGGATCAAACAGCTTGGCTGACCCCCCAGATGTCTATTGGGTGGGAGCTCTGGGAAGTAGCAGGCACTGGTATAGGCCCCCAGGTGGGGGACATGTGCCCCCAACAGACACAGTGACTGCGGCTCCTCACTACCACCACCACCACCACCCCGCCCAGGGCCCACCTCACCATTTGCTCACAAACTCCTGGAAGTCCGAGCTGAACACACCGCTGGGCAGTTTGGGAGGCGGCTGTGGAGGAAGGGAAGGGTCACTGGGGTGGCTGCAGGGATGCTGGCCACTCCCTGTGTTGGGTTCCTGCAGTTCAGCTTTTCAACACTATCAAGTAGGCGGGCAGGGACACCCTGTGGTACAGGCTGAGTCCTTCCTGTGAAGGGTGGCTCCAGGACTTCCTGGGAGAAGTGCTGGCTGAACTGGAGTCAAAGCCAGGAACAGTGGCAATGCTGTCACAAGCCACAACCCCACCCAGGCTCAGTCATAGCAGGGCAAGCAGGGTCCAAAGCTCATGTCTGCCAGTGTCCCTTGCCCATGGGGGTGTACCCGCACAAGGCCTTGTCCCTTCTGGAGACCTGCTTGGATTTTTTGTTTCATTATCCACTGTTTATCCTTTTGAGTCAGGATCTGGAAGTCACTATGTGACTAAACTCAATGCCCTGCCTCAGCCTGGTTAGAAGCCAGCCTAACTTAGGAGCTCTCTGAGCCCAAATAGGAGGGCAGCAATTTCCCACAGGAGGAGGTGGGGACATGGAGGAGCTATGGTGAAATTAGCCTTTGGGGTGTGGTACTGAGGAAGTAACCCAGCCCTTCACTGGGGGATTCTAGGCAGGAGCTCTTCCATGGCCTCAATCCTCTTTCTATGGAGATGGCCAAAGTACTAGCCCAGGCTGGCCCACACTGACCTCCAAACTCAGGAATTTCCCGCCTGAGCTTTTGAGGAGCTGGGGTCACAGGCCTGCTGGGAACCCCTGACTGGGCCTCCAGGTGCCCTAGGCACAGCATTGGCAACAATAGGGCTACAGTTCCCTCCCACAGGCAACACCCACAGCAGGCCAGCTAACTCCCTGAGCAGAGCACCCGAAGGTCAGGGGCACACACCTCATTTACGATGTAGTCCAGCAGCTCAAAGATGGCCATGGCAGGTCGGCTATCCACCCCATGACCTATTTGGCAGGACAAAGAACAGATAACTGGGGGTGGGAGACAAAACTTTTTTTTTTTTTTGGTTTTTCGAGACAGGGTTTCTCTGTGGCATTGGAGTATGTCCTGGAACTAGCTCTTGTAGACCAGGCTGGCCTCGAACTCACAGAGATCCGCCTGCCTCTGCCTCCCGAGTGCTGGGATTAAAGGCGTGCGCCACCACCGCCCGGCCGACAAAACTTAAAGGGTGGCCCTGTCTGGCCTCACCCCTGCACCTGTACAGGCTGGGGATGCTTCCAGTCCATCAGTCGGTCGGTCGCAGCCCCGCCCGGCTTCTGCAGGCCTGGCAGGTAGGTGAAGGTCTGGTGACCAAGCAAGGACACTAATGTGACCTTGCAGAGCAGCTGCTAAGGACCTGGGACAGGAGGCTGGCGGGTGGTGACCCTTGTCCAAGGCCCTGGTGGCCAGCAGCTCAACTGGGTTGTTTGCCCACCCTGCCATAGGGTGCTGCTTAGGGACTTAGGCAGGGAAGGTGCTGGCCAGGGAGCTGGCCTGTTGTCACCACCACAGGTCACCAGGGGATTGGGGTCCTGGTACTGAGGTGCATGCCCTGCAATCCAGGGTCAGGGTAAGCAGCCAGTATGAGCATAGGGTGGGGAGGGGCTCATTAAGGGCATGAGAATCACACACCGTCCACCAAGCAAGTCCAGCCACATGCGGGGACCTCCCAGACATTGTGCTTAGTAAGACTGAGGCACAGTCACAGTGTGGACTCCTGACAGAAAAGGCCCAGAGGTGACTGGGGTCAAGTGACAGCACACATGTGAATGTGACTTCCTTTAGGGGCGGTAGAATGTTCTAGAACCAGCTAGAGGGAACGACTGCTCTCATCTCTGGACGTGCTGATCGCAAGGCAGCAGGGCCTTCAGGAGGAAGGCTCGGTGGTCGTCCTGTTCCAGCAGTCAAAAACACGGACACCCCGACAAGTTGCTTAGATCCCAGCACTCGGTGCTCTGCAGAGGCTCTGTCCCCACACCAGGACTCTGTCCCTGATCCTCAGTAGCCAAGGTGGCCACTTGAAGGGCTGGACTGAATCCCCAGGACTCCTGGCAACTGGTCTGCCCTTCTGTGCCAGCGGAGGCCCCAGCACCGGGTTGTCACCAGGCTGAGGGCAGGCTGCAGGCAATGCTTGGCTCCCTTTGCACACCAGCCCCAATTTACACATTTTCATGAGGAAATGCAAAGAAACCAAGCAGCTGGCCAAGGCCTGACCCAATGTTTCCGGGCATTTCAGCTGGCAACAACAGGTGTGGCCACCCTGGCCAGACGGTGAGGCGCTCACTGCCTGCAGCTCTGTCCCCAGGAAGCCCAGGACCGTCTAAGGACTGCTGACTACAGCATGCCCTGGTCAAGGGACAGCTGGTGCAGAGAAAGAGCCAGCAGAGCAGCAACTGGTCCCCTACCCATCCCTCCCCAGCTAGCTGCCCTGTCCCATACCGCTGATGGGGCGTCCAGGCGGCCTGGGCCGCGGTGAGACACTATGGGGCTCTCCATCTGCGCCATCGACCACAGGCCGGCCAAAGCTGGCCTCTAATTCCTTGGCATCAGGTGGGGGAATGGGGTACCTTCCGATGGCCAGCTCCACCAGCGACAGTCCCATGCTCCAGATGTCTGACTGCACAGAGTAATGCGTGCCCTGCAGCCGCTCTGGCTGTCGGAGGAGACAGGGTCAGAGCTGGGGTTGGCATAACTAGACAGGGACCATATACACAACCACAGATGAACCCCGCTGAGGATGTGAAGAGGGGGCCAGGACACTCACAGACATGTAGGAGCGCGTCCCCACAAATGAGTTGGCCATGGAGTCAATCAGCTGGCCGCTCACCCCGAAGTCACACAACTTGATCTCGCCTCGGGAGTTCACCAGGATGTTGGAGGGCTTCACGTCTAGAAAGAGTGCCGGGGTGAGGCTGTGCCTGGGCCTGTCCACACATGCCTGAACCCACTCACATCTGTGCCTGGGCCTGCCCACACAAGCCTGGACCCACTCACCTCTGTGCATGATCTGGTGCTTCTCGCGCAGGTATGTCAGGCCCCGGAGCACCTGCAGAGAAGACACCATAGTGACCCACCAGTTGGATCAGAGCTGGGTAGCTTCTATGCCAATGGCACCAGCTCTAGGCTGTGATGAACCTCCCCAGCCATGGCAGCTGGGTGACACATTAAGTCCCCAAGCCCCTCATAGCCACCCATGGTAAGCACATGCTCACTGTCTGTATTTGAAAGTCCAGGGTGGAGGGTAGCCTCAAACTCACTGCAATCCTCCTGTCTTGGCCCTTCAACTGTTGAAATGAGAGGTGTGTGATACGAGGCCTGGAATTTTTTCTGTAACCCTAGCTGACCTGGAACTCGCTACATAGATCAAGCTGCCCCTGACTTCTGAATACTAGGTGGGTGCATGCCACCATACTCAGCTTGGTGTAGTCGTGGAGGGAGAGCATTAGGACATGACCTGCTTAGTCTCCTAGGGAGAGGCTGCTGTTGCTCCAACAGCAGCTGGCGAACTCACCGCAATGCTGACCTTCCCCAAGATGTCCTCAGGGATCCGCTTGGCCTCCTTCAGAACCTGATCCAGCGAGCCACCATCCTGCATGCAGAGACAACAGCAGCTGAGGAGCTGGCCTTGTCAAGAAACCCAGCCACCAGCAGCCTGCACTCTCCACAGGTGCTCAAGCAGGCAGATGATATGGGAGGTGCAGAACCCTGAACCTGAGTGATGGTGACAGACCGCACCTCTGTCAAGAGCCAGCTCCTCGCACCAGGGACAGTGAGGAAAAGTGGGGACACACTGGAGCTCCTTGGGCAGGATGGGACAAGCCTGGCTCACAGTCATTTGCCCTGGAGTGGGCAGTGCCCCACAGAAGGGCAGCAGGACCTGGCTGGTTCTCAGATTCTACTCAACAGATGAGGAAATACTGTCCTGACTCTAGCTGGGCCAAGACACTAGGCAGTCTCTGCCAGGATGTCACACCTGTGTGTATGTCCAAACTGACACAGGAAAACAGGATGTCAGAAAATGAGGTTAAAAGGGTCCCCTTTCTGTGCTCCCGAGCCCCGTGTGTATTCCCCTGACCCGTCCCCATAGTGCTCAGAGGGACACACAGGGCAGGTGCAGAAGACATGGCCATCTCTGAAGCTAATGAACGACAGGTGGACTATCACCAGGTGGACCTGTACACCTGGGTATTGGGTCACTGGAGCCCTGTGCTTTGTTCTTATGAACGGGGAGACTGGAAGTGACAATGGCTGGACACGGCTAAAAACAGGCTGCTGCCTACTGAGGGCAGCAAGGGCCAAAGCTTCTGTTAGCCCACACTGGGCCCTGCAGGGTATTGTTGAGGCCTGACTGACCTGTCCCTGACTTGACACCAAAAGCCCCCCTAGTGTGACAGTTACACACATCCCCAGGCATGGCTCAAAGTCCCTGGGAGTGAGTTCAGATGATCACAGCCTGGTCATAGTGTCCCAGAGCAAGACGGGGAACTGTAGATGCCACCTGCTGGTCCCTACACGTACCCAGTGCTCTAGAGACTGCCACCATCAAAGTGTTGCAGAACATCTACTAATGAAGGAAGCATGTGCTACATTTGTTTATGCTGCATTTGTTTAATTATGTAAAGACATGTTGCTGTTTTACCTTGCCTGCCTAAGGTACCTGACTGGTCTAATAAAAAGCTGAATGGCCAATAGTGAGAAAGGAGCTATAGGAGGGACTTCCAGGCAGGGAGAGTGAATAGGAGGAGGAATTTAGGTTTGGGGGGGACTACCAGGGGCCACTCAGCCAGCCACAGAGTAGCACACATAGAAAGGAAGAAAGGTAAAAAGCCCCACTGCAAATCGTAGATGAAAGAAACCGGTTAAATTGAGTTAAAAGAATTAGTGGAACAAGCCTAAACTAAGGCTGAGCATTCATAACTAGTAAGTCTCTGTGTCTTTATTTAGGAGCTGAGTGACTGCCCAAAGAAGATGCCAACTACATCACAGAGAGCTTCACATTTTTCTATGAAGGACCCAAACACAGATAAGCCAGGCTGAGGGCTGAGTCCTGGAACCTTAGCTTTCCCTGACACGGGTGTTCCTCCAGGGCCTTCTGTCCCTCTGCAGCTGCCACACACAGCGCAAGGACAGTTTATACACTCCAGCAGGCTTCTAGCAGGTGTCCTACACTTAATGACACGCACAGCTTCTTTTTTTTGTTTGTTTGTTTGTTTGTTTTTCGAGATAGGGTTTCTCTGTAGCTTTGGAGCCTGTCCTGGAACTAGCTCTTGTAGACCAGGCTGGCCTCGAACTCATAGAGATCCGCCTGCCTCTGCCTCCCGAGTGCTGGGATTAAAGGCGAGCACCACCACCGCCCGGCACGCACAGCTTCTTGTCTACAGTAATAGCTGGATCTACAATGTGCTGCTAGGGAGGGGACAGGGCCTCTGAGAGATGGCCCTCGTAGGAAGTGGTCTTGGATGGGCATAGCAGGAGCCAGCGTCTCCCTTCCCTTCTCCTTGGTGTCTAGGTGTGTGGTGAACAGCTCTGCCCCACAGGAGACTTCTCTCAAGCAGGGGCTGGACAAGCTCTCTGTGTACACAAGCTTGCAGGTGGAGATCAGAGGTCCTGTCAGCCCAGGCCAGGCCTCAGTACATGGCCACAGCTAGGGCCTGGGTGTCGTGCCCTACCCAAGGTCTTGCAAATATGGGCCACCATAACATGGGAGTTACAGAGCTACATCAGAGACCACAGCTGCATGCTCCTGTGAGTGACAGGCTCTTCTGACCCTAGGGGACAAGCAGGTGGCAGTCACTCTGATTGTAACCTCTGGGGCCAAGCACAGTTTCTGTGGCATCCACTACACAACACTGCAAGTGGACTAGGGCCAAGACCAGCCAAATGGCCACCCAATACCACCCAGGATGCACCCATAGCATGTGACCTAAGATTGGAAACTCAATTCCATCTGTAGGAAGGGCAGAGCAGGCCTTTTCTTCTCTCCTTCACAAGGGGGCCTGTGTGGCCTTGCGCTCCCCGCATCCTCCCGGCACTGGGAGGATGAGCTAGCACCACCATTAAGATGGTTTAGTTTTGTTCCGAAATAGAGCCTTGCTATGTAGCTCAAGCTCACCTCAAATTCAAGGTGATCTTCCTGCCTCTGGGAGCCTCCTGTATTATGTTGTTGCTCAGTGTGGAGCTGCCTACAGGGCAGAGCCCTCCTGTAGCACCTGGGTCAAGAATCAAGTTCCTCCACTCTGCATTGCTGGTGGGAATGCAAGCTGGTACAACCCCTTTGGATGTCAGTGTGGAGATTTCTCAGAAAATTAGGAAACAACCTTCCTCAAGACCCAATAATACCACTTTTAGGTATATATCCAAAGAATGCTCAATCGTGCCACAAGGACATGTGCTCAACTATGTTCATAGCAGCTTTGTCTGTCATAGCCAGAACCTGGAAACAATCTAAATGTCCCTCGACCGAAGAATGGATAAAGAAAATGTGGTACATTTACACAATGGAGTACTACACAGCAGAAAAAAATAACAACAGCTTGAATTTTGCAGGAAAATGGATGGAACTAGAAAACATTATTTTGAGTGAGGTAACCCAGACACAGAAAGACAATTATCACATGTACTCACTCATAGGTGGTTTTTAAACATAAAATAAAGGAAGCCAGCCTACAAACCATAATCACAGAGAACTTAGACAGCAATGAGGACACTAAGAGAGACTTACATAGATCTAATATACATGGGAAAGTATAAAAAGACAAGATCTCCTGAGTAAATTGGGAGCATAAAGACATTGGGGGAGGATTGAAGTGGGACGGGAGAGGCAGGGAGGGGAGCAGAGAAAAATGTAGAGCTCAATAAAAATCAAAAAAAAAAAGATTAAAAAAAAAAAAGAGTCAAGTTCCTCGACACAGGACAGAGTCCCCTTCCTACAAGGGACCCGGAGGCCTTTGACCTATGAAGAGATGGGAGGAGGGGGCCACACACCCAGAGTGACAGTTGGGTGAGGGCTCTCAAGAGCTGGGTGCATCTTGTTCACGTTTACTACTTCCCATAAAAAAACAGTCCGCAGGTGTGTGCTAGCAAAGCAAACCTGAGGACCACAGCAGCCAGTCCTTACGAGGGAACTCAAAGGTCTGGTGCCCGGAGACCCAGACTGTTATCTAGAGAGTGAGGTGCGTAGCTCCCATCTGAAGCTGAAGGCCCAGGTACCTAGATGTGTTCTCACCAGCCCAGAGAGTGCAAACACCAACTGGAGCAGGAACCCACTTCCCATGGCAGGGTGGACACATGCTTACTGTGGGGACCACACCCTACAGACTGCCTGGGATCCCAAGACCATAAATGACATAGCACACACATTGCCTAGCAGGCGGACACAGAGCCTCACCATGTGCTCCATGCAGATGCTGATCTCGCCGTCGCTATAGAAGGCCCCATAGAAGCCCACAATGTAGGGTGAGTTGCACTCATGCAACACCTGCAGCTCCCGGATGATCTGGTTGCGGACGGCTGGCTTGATCTCCAGGTGTATCAGCTACAAGGAGGAAGGGTAGCTGCTCAGAGGAGGGAGGGGTATTGCGGTCAGCAAGCCCCCACAGACCCAATCTTGGGCATGTGCCTGTGAGAGGGAGGACATCACCTACATCAATCTCAGTGAGTAGGTAAGACTAGGGTCCCCAGATGGACGACAGGTACATAGCATGCTTGTCCACACACTGGGACAGCTGACACTCAATGTGGAGGGTCCTCCATAACATGGCCTCTACATGAAATGTCTAAAATAGGCAAATCCAAAAACAGGCAGAGGATCTGTAGGTGCCAGAGAGGGGCTAGGATGACAGATCACAGGGATGCAATGTTTTTAGTCTTTCAGTAAAATTGGCTTAGAATGAAGATTTAAAAACGGGAAAGAGGGCTGGAGAGATGGCTCAGAGGTTAAGAGCACTGACTGTTCTTCCAGAGGTCCCGAGTTCAATTCTCTGCAACCAAATAGTGGCTCACAGCCATCTGTAATGAGACCTGATGCCCTCTTCTGGCCTGCAGGTGCATAAATAAATAAATAAATCTTAAAAAAAAAAAGGGGGGGGAGTAGAGTTAGGCGGTCATGATGCACGCCTTTAAT
>JAQHUG010000491.1:292536-305819 GCA_028555095.1 Dicrostonyx torquatus | reverse complement strand
CTACAGAGTGTGTTCCAGGATAGACAGGATTGTTACACAGAGAAACCTGGTCTCAGAAAAACCAAAACCAACTAACCCAACAAACAAAACCAAAAAAAAAAAAAAACAAAACAAAAACAAAAACAAACACCAGAAAACAAAACAAAAGGGGGGAAAATCACTGTTGTATTCTTGTGGGAGAAAATACACCATGCTCATGTGACTCACCTGTCAACCAAGCTACCCCATGCACCAGGCAACAGCAGCACCCTATCTTCCTACAGGCCCATTTCCAGAGCATAGCCTCAGAGGCCAGGTCCGCTCAACCCCCTACCCTCCCAGGAGTCCACAGTGCTGCAAGAGAGCAGCCAGAGTGCACAGGCCTGGACCCTGGCACCTAGGGCGAGACAGCAGCCACACAGGAGATTCCCAAGTCTCTAAATCTGCCAGGGGAGGCCAGGTCTCACCACCAGAAGTTGGTATGGCTAATCAGGAAGCATGTGGAGCCTGCAGGGTACACATGGCATCCCAGGATCCATGAGGCATGACTTGGTTCATACCCAGCACCAGGAAAAACAAAATGAGGCACTCCACTGCTCCACAGAAGGCCATGGGCATGTGGGTGGCCTAGAGAGAAAGGAAGTCTCTGCATGGACAGAGGTTGGGGAGAGATGAGCTGAAGTGGAAATGCCCGCTGTGGACCAGCACAGAAACCGGAATCAGGTGTCACTAGTGTGGCTAGTGGGCAGGAAGGGTGATGGGGCAAACTGGGGAGGTCTTTTCACAGGGGACAAAGAGACACCTAGGGGAGGACACTGGAACATGAGAGAGCCAGCTGAGCTTAGGACAGGTGAGGGTGACTCTGACCATGGCCATAGCGCAGATGCCCTGTGACCTGTGCGCCTGTAGGTCCTGCAAAGATCTGTAACTAAGGCTGACCCCAACAAGGGTGCCCAGCACCACCCTGCCATCCATCCCAGCAGGCCAAAGGAATGCTTTGTGATGCTCCCTCCTCCCCAGGGTCACTCAGTGAGAGCATCCCAGCATACACTCACACATCAAAAAGGATCTGATTCAGGGGCACCTGCATCTGGGGACTTGCTCCAAATGGCCACTTGGGTAGAGCCTGCTGTCCCACATCCCCATTTCATCAGAAGCCAACAAGACAGTCACTCTGGGGTTCAAAACACAAACCAGGCTGCAGAGACAGTTCAGTGGTTAAGAGTACTTGCTGCTCTTGCACGGGTGCTGAGGTGTTTCTGGCACACATGTAGTCGCTCACAACCACATGGAACTCTACCTGCAGAGAACTGCAGAGGAGCCGGTGCCCTCTTCTCACCTCTGAGCACCCACAGACACACTTTTCTATGTCTATTGTCTTTTGAAAAGTTAAAACTATGCTGGGCATGGTGGTGCACCCCTTCAATTCCAGCACTCAGGAGGCAGAGGCAGGTGGATCTGAGTTTGAGGCCATCCTTGTCTACAGAGTGAGTTCCAGAACAGCGAGCACTACAGAAAAAACCCTGTCTTGAAAAACCAAAATAAATTAAAATAAATAAAACCATAAAATGGAAGCCCAGAGTGGGGACACACACCCTCAGGAGGCTGAGGCATGGGATGGAGTCCAGGCCAGCCTGAACAAAGAACAAGATCTCTGCCTGCCTGGCATAATGCCGCACACCTTTAATCCTGCACTCAGAAAGTAGAGGCAGGCGGATCTTTGTGTGTTCAAGGCCAGCCTTGTTTACACAGCAAGTTTTAAAATAACCAACCACAGTTACATAGCAAGATCCTGTCTCAAAAGGACAAAACAAAACAAAAAAAGAAAAGAGCTGGGCGGTGGTGGCGCACGCCTTTAATCTCAGCACTCGGGAGGCAGAGGCAGGCGGATCTTTGTGAGTTCGAGACCAGCCTGGTCTACAAGAGCTAGTTCCAGTGCAGGCTCCAAAGCCACAGAGAAACCCTGTCTCGAAAAACCAAAAAAAAAAGAAAGAAAGAAAGAAAGAAAGAAAGAAAAGATCTTTCCTCAAAACCACACTAAGCCAAACCACTACAGAAGCAGGTACAACACGTGGAAACAGTATTCTATATACAAAGGATAAGCATCCCTCATATGAGAACTACAAACATTTCAGAACCCCAAATGCTCAAGCAGGCCTAGAAGAGTAGTCCAGGCTGGCCTGAACCTCCTCATGACTCTGCCTCCCACGCTTCACCAACTTGGTTCGCCCCACTACCATGGTAAGCCCATGCCGTCTGCCTCAGTCCCAGGAACACCCAGTGTTTGGACATGGGCTTGTGTGGTGGGCCTGCATCTCCTGGTGCTCACATGACCAGAACCCATGGGGGTCCAGGTCCATCTGAGAACCTTGGGAAAGCTAGAAGTGAATGCAGAGCAGAGAACCGGAGTGCATCAGACCTTCCAAGGCAGGCAAGGTTTGATGAGGGAGGCTCTCAGTTGTCAGAGCGTCTTGGATTAATCTGATGCCTGTGGGACATTAGAGGTGCACTGACAGGTGCAAGGATGGTACAGTGAGTTCCACAGGAACACCAGCCCTGAGGAGAAGCAGGTGCAGGTGTTACCACCATCTCATCCACTGATGTCCAGCTCCCAATGGCAGCCACTGCCAAGTAGGTGAGTCAGGACTGGGGCTGCTTCCTGGCACTGGGGCTGCTCAGCAATGACAGTGATGACTAAGAGGTAAAGATGCCATCTTGTGCACTTTAAACACAGTCCTGGGCACTCAGATCACTACTGCCCCAGAAGCTTCCCAGAGGACCTGGATCTGTGTGTCTCTGTATGTCCCCTGCTGGCAGTGGGGCCAGCTCTTAAGTAGGGCCATCCTCCTCCACTAGGAAGATGGGATGAAAGGGTTGGACATCACTTCCTGTGACCAGAAGCAGAGTCTGCAAGATGGGCGGAGTCTACAGTGCAATAGAGGCCCCACCTTTGACAAATGTCTTGACAGCCGGTGCAGAGCCTGAACCATGGAATATGGATACTTCCAAGAGCATGGAATCCTAATGCAGTCCCAGGCTCCCTCTCATCAGCTTCCAGTAAACACACACACTCACCAGCTCTGCACATCTGCCCTTGTCAGGAAGCAGCTGGCATTGAGATGTGGCCTCTGCGTTACACAAGCTTTGGGCAGAAAAGTCAGTTGTCATGGAGAAGCCGCTTCCAGCCCAGGTGTGTTACAGGTCCACTTGAGTTCCGCTGACCCTGCCTGGCCCAAGTCACAAGGGGACCGGGGCTGTAGGTCAAGGATGTCACTGGAGCTGGGACTAGTCACAGAAAGCCAAAGTGGAGAGTGCAGACATGTTGAGTCTATACGGTCCATCACAGCAGAAAATCACACATGGCAGAGAAGGGTATGTTGGCCAACTCTCAAAGTAGCTCCAGATAGAGGTGACCTGCACCCAGATGTCTGTTGAGGCTCAGCTCTTACACTCTCCACTCTGATACACGCAGCATGTCAGGGAGCTGGCATGTCCTGGGTCCCCACAAGGACTTGGACCACCTCTTCAGGGTCCTCCCTGCTGCCCTCTGAGTGCCACAACAGTTCTCTGCACAAAGCAAGTGGAGATCCCAGGGTGCAGCAGTACATACTGGTCAAGAGACCCTGGGCAGGGAAGATGCGATGCCCTTGGCTCAACAGCCGGCTCAAGGCTTCAGAAACACCAGGAATGTCGTTTCCCCAGCAACTTGCACAGTTGTCACCACTGGCTGTATCCTTATCTCACCTTTCCATACCTCACAGGACTTCTGGCACTAAGGGCAAGGACCCAACAGGCAGGCAGGCAGGGGTTCCTCTTCAGCTGGCTGGAATCCTGCACTGGAATCCTGCAGCGTGAGGACGGCTCACTCGCCGAAGCCCTGGGGCCCAGCATGCACTCCTGAACCAGCCTCCTTGTGGCTGGAATGGTGCTCTGTGAGGCAGAGGCTGTGTGCTTTCAAAACAAAGAAAAGCAGGCGACCAAAAGGTGACAGGGTGGGCCTCATCCAATCAGCAGGAGGTGGGAAGCAGGGACACTGCTCCAAAGTGGCCTTCAGGGTACCTCTGAGGCTCCAACATGGAAGCCAACCCTGTGTCACAGGCTCTTGCTCATTCTCTGCAGTTAGAGTCTGTCTGGGGTATGGAGGCCTGGGTTAACCCCCAGCACTGCTCCAGAGGGCACCAGCCCTCCTGCATGTGCGCATGCGCAGGCCCCAGCACTGCTTCTCTGCAGACCAGAGTGCTGGACTTGCTTAGTTTTCATGTAGGGTCTTATGTAGCCCAGGTTGGACTGGCACACCATATGTAGCTGATGATGACATTGCACTCTTACTTATTATTTTATGTGCATTGGTGTTTGACTGCATGTGTGTCACTGTGCGGGTGTCAGATCCCTGCAACCATTGCCATGAGCCACCATATGGGTGCAGGGAACTGAACCCAGGTCCTTTGGAAGGAACCACTGAGCCATCTCTCCAGTTGCTCTTCCCACAGAGCCAAGACTACCATACAGACACGCAAACTTCACATGAGGCCGTTTTCTAGCTAGCGGTCAGTAGTTCACAGTCCAGTCCTAGTGATGGTTTTGTCTTGGATGAGGAAGAGCCTAGGTGGTGTGGGAGGTCCTGCTACAACACCAGGGGTCTGGAGAGTGCAAGGCCAGCACTCCCCAATACTCCACACCCTCCGCTCTAGAATGTGGAAGGGGCAGGCAATCTGTGAGTTCCAGGTCAGTCTCGTCTACACAGTAAGTTCTACGTCAGCCAAGGATACACAGTGAGACCCTGCTCTACCATCACATGACTGACAAGAAGCTGAAGAAAGCATGAGTGCCCACCCTGAGCTCCTTACCTTTCTGGCCATGATGAGGCCTGATGGCCTGTGCTGGGCCTTAGTGACCACACCACCATTGCCAGCACCCAACTCTGAGATCCTCTCAAAGTCATCGTCCTTGAGTTCGCCAACCTTGGCCTTCTGGGTCAGGAAGGCCTCCAGCCGCTTCCTCTGCTGCTCATCCAGGTCCAGCTCTTCCAGCTTCTTCTGCAGGTCCACCAGGTTCGCCCTGCAGAGCCCCAGGAGTAGAGGGTGAGCCAAGTACCCAAAACCCATGCTTGCATTCCAGGATACCCACTGTGTAGGAAAGAGACACAGGTTACCAAACACGATGGCTGAATCCCCAGGTATGGAGGCATCATGATAAGCTGCTCCAGAGAACCCAGGACACCTCCAGACCACATCAGGAGAAGAAGGAGCCAGAGGCCAGGTGTGCCAAGGGCCTTGTCTTTGCTGAGTGAATCTCAAGTAGCTTTGCAGCCAAGAACCAGGCTAAGAGGTAGGAGACTAAAGTGGCAGCAGCCATGCCTGTGATTTAATTTTGTGTGTGATTATGCTATCAAAACCTGAGGCCTCCCACACTAGGCATGACCTCTGCCAGCCCCTCACTGGGGGATTCTAGGCAGAGACTCTATCTTTTAGGATGGGGTCTAAAAGTTACCCAGACTGCCTCTGAACTCGCCTGAATTGGCGTGAACTAGCAATCTTCCTGCCTCAGCCGCACGCGCTATGCTTTTACAATTGAGAACTCCGCTCCCACCACTGTCTCCACCCATGGGGAAGTGGTACCCTCAAACAAGCCACCACCCCACCCTGTTCTCTCACACACAGTGAGCCCCTAGGGTGGTAATATACTGGTCAGCCTCACAGGACCTCAGGCTGCACCCAGCCCTTGGAATCCTCAGCACGACCAGGACTCACCTTAGCTTTGGCTAGCACAAAGCATCTCCCCCAGGACAGCACACCCACATCACTGCAGGCTCGGGTCTCAAGGCTCTCTCCCCTACCTCATGTCATTACTATGACTTCATGACTGGAAAGCTCCACACCCGTTCCCAGGACTCCAGCACCCGAGGCCATCAAAGACCCTGTGGGGTCCATCGACATCCACCCTACTTCTCAGGTAACGCCAAGGTCCCCGCTCTGCTGTACTGTGGGGAGGCCTTCCATCACACCACTATTCCCATAGAGGGGGGCCTCACCTCAGCTCTTCTTACAGAGGATCCCCTGGTCTGGTACCCTCTCCTAGGACACACCCCTCTCACCTCAGGAAGCCCAGCCTTCCCCTTCTCCCTCAGGAAACCCTTATACCCAAGGCTCTTTGATGATCCTCTTTCTAGACTCCTCATCCCACCCCACTACAGTGAGTCAGTGCCTACCTCTCAGGGCACCGCCCACTTCCCACTAGGTCACCATGCCCCCTAAAAGCCAGGACTTCAGCCAGACACTGCAGGCTCCACTCACCTCATGTGACTGAGCTAGCCAGCCCTTTCCTCTGTCACACTAACCACACCCCACACACACCTGGAAAGCCTCGCTCTCCCGGACCCTTCAGGTGTCACATCCCTTACCCCTTCTTGGGTCTCCAACTGCCCGCCTCCTCTTATGCTCCTCTCCATTCCCCTTTTGTAGCCCCAATACACGCACACCCGCCTTTCTCTCGTGCTCACCCGCCCCCTCAGTTTCCAGCAAAGCCACCCTGTCAGACACTGCCCCTTGTCCCCATCTCCACCGTGCCTCGACCAATGCCATCCCAAGACCCCTTGGTTACTCTGGACCCCTTCTTGTTAAGTCCGGGTGCTTACGGCCACGCCCACCCATCACAGGACCCGCCCCTCTATGCTCACAGGCCACAGGGCTCTCACCTTAGGCCCCGCCCCCACGAGGCTTTGTTCTGGTCTTCAGAGGCCACGCCCCTTCCCCAGACCACAGCCCCGGCCTCTGACCACGCCCCCTCCCTTTGAGGCCCCGCCCACTCACTCGGAGGCGCCCTCGCTGGTGGGGGACTGGCCCTCGGCGATGGCGGGGTTGATGGTGAGCGCCGGTAGGACCGGCTTCCTCCGGGCCAGCATTGGGGCTCCGCGGCCGGCGGCGGCGCCTCAGCCGGGGCCCATAGGGAGCGGCGCGAAGCGAGCCAGGGGCTGCGGCCTAGGCAGGCGGGCAGCGGAGGGCGGCCGAGCCCGGGGCGCCGGGGTGAGCGGACCGCCTCCGAGGACGAGCGAAGCTGACGCTGCACCGCAGCCGGGAGGCCGAGGAGCAGGGGGCGGCCACGAGATCGCCGGCCGGGTTCTCGCGAGATCGTCCCCCGCGAGGCTCCGCCCTCAATTAAGGTGCATGCGCGCTGTGGCGCCCCTGCTCTTGCTGGAGAAAGGGCAGAGGCAGACGCTGGGCTATGTCTGAGCACGTGCAATCGGCCGGCTCCCACGCTCAGCTGCGCATGCGTCGCAGGTACGGGGCAGGATTACGAGCGCTGACGGACGGGCTGCTCCAGGAGAGGACTGAACTGGGCTCCACGGTGTGGGTGTAGGGAGTGCCCAGCAGGAACATTCCAGACCTCGTGTGAGCAATATCAGTCAAGTCAGGCTTGTCTGGTTTTAGTGTTTTTCCTAGGCTTGGCTTCCCAGTCACTGTGTAGTTGAAGCTGGCTTTGATTCAACCATCTGATCCTCCTGCCTCATCCTCCTGAGTGTCCAAATGGTAGGCCTGAGCCGTCTTGCTTGGCTCTGTGGTGCTAGAGCGTCGTGTCGGATAGGCAAGAGTGCTGCCCACTAAACCCTACTTCCTGTTTGTTTTTTATTTCAAGATAGGGTCTCAGTACCTCACACTGTCCTGGAAGTTACTGTGTTGTCCAGGCTTTGCTCCCACTCCACCAATTCTCTGGCCTCAGCATCTAGTATGTTTTCCCTGTTCTGCAACCATCCACGGAGGGGGGGGGGAAGAGTCCATCATGTGACAGGGCTCACGTAGAGCAGGGAAAGAGAGGAGGCTGGTGGAAGCCCTTTCTGAGGGAACCGACAACTGTGTCAGGACCCCAGCAAGTCAGTGTACTGCCTGAGTCCTAACAGGTGACAGGCTGACACCTGAGACCTTTCCCATAGCCTCACCAGAAGCTCCTGTCGGGCTAAAACATGAACACCGCATCCCTTCCCAGTCCCTGGCAGCCAACCATTCCAGTTTCTGTCTGAAATTAGGGTCACTTGCTGTCTGATTCATTTCACAGAGACCTATGTCCTCAAGGTCCAAACCCAGAGGATAGAATAATATTCCACCGCAGTGGACGTACCGCTCGGGGCTTGTTCATTTGTCTCTTGTGATTCGGAGTATACAAATGCCTCATTAAGCCCCTGCTCTTGCCTCTTCTGAGTAGCCACATGGAAATCAGGCTTGCAGGTTTGCTTCTGTTTGTTGCTTTAGGTATTGTTATGTCCTGATACAAAGGCATGTGTCCTCAGGTCTGGTTTACACAGCCTTCTCTGAAGCTCCACCATGCCACGCAGACACCCTACTGCCAAGCCACATCCCCAGCTCCATGCAGTTTCATGTTTTTGAGAATCAATTCAAGACTTTTTTGTTTTTCTTGGTTTTTCAAGACAGGGTTTGTCTATGTAGCCCAGGCTGTCCTCGAATTTATAGAGATCTGCCTGTCTCTGCCTCCCAAGTGCTGGGATTAAAGGCATGCGCACCCACCAAAGGCTCCAGGCATGGTGACACACAGGCCTGGGAAGATCACCGTGAGCTCCATGTGGGACAGGAAGGGCTATGCAGTCAGGCTGTCTCTAAATAGATAAAGAAGTAAGTCCAGCAGAGCTCAGTCACAGACTATAGAGAAATCACCTGTCCCTCAACCCTCAGGAGGCTGAGGAAGAAGGGGCTAGCCTGGGGTATATATACTGAGACTGTCTCAGAAATCAATCAAGGGTTGGGGTCCAGCCCAGCAATGGAACCTATCTAAGCGCTCAGCCGATGAGATCCCCCCACCCCGACACACTCACTCAGTTATTTTCTATAAGTTTGTCAAGTTGTTCACAGGCCAGGTGCTGCGCACGAAAGTACTGTGCTCCACAGGTGCCCTGGCGGAAAGTCCTCCGTCAACAGCTCCACCTGGAGCAGGTCTCCGTCTGTCTCTCTCAGGGAGTGAACTCAGGTCCTCTACCTGCTGAGCCCTCTTGCTGAGGGACGCGCAGCCATCCATCCACTCATCTCCAGCTGCCTCCTCCCCTGCAGCCGCACACGGGTGCACTTGAGGCAGGCCTGGGATTGCTAGCTCTACGACAGGAACGCAACGCGTGTCTTCCCACAGCTCCAGCTGAACTTCAGCTCCATGAAATCTGTTACTGACTGTAATGGACTGTAATAAATTCAGCCTCTGGAAGGTGTAATTTCAGAAACTGTTACAGCAGTGCACAGTGCACACCCGTGGAGCCATTTCTTCCCAAGCCGGATGTGTCTTGTCTCTTAGGCTGTCCCTCTTCTGTCCATGGTGGGCAAGGGTGCAACGATTAGGGATTATCACAGCACTTCCACTAAGGAAAGACCCTGACATTCCAGACAGTTGAAGGGCAGAAGCAGGAACTTAACAAGTTCAAAGGCCTCTAGGTTACAAAGAGCATATAAGGACAGACACTGTGTCTCAGCAAAGAGCAGTTAGGTGTGGTGGCCCCAAGCCTTAAGTCCCAGCACTTAGGAGGTAGGGGCTGACAGATCTCCAGGAATTCAAGGCCTGCCGGCTGTGTGGTAGTCAGTTGCAGACCAGCTTGGGCTACATTGTGCCCTATACCAAAACAACAACAAAAGTATGCCTGGCGGCCTGTGAAGGGAAGTCCCACCTAGAATCCCCAGTGAGGGGATGGGGGCGTGGTCAGGAGTGGAGCTCTAGAAAACCCTGGGCTTAATGCCGGGTACTAAATAATAATAATGAAAACTGAACTGCTGTTATGCTGTTGAAGATCACTGGTCCTTGCTGCAGACCTCTGCTCAGGCTTGTGTTACCGTGTTTTGTGGCTCTGACTAGTCTAAGGGAAAACGGGATGTCAGAGGTGTGTCTGCCTCTATCCAGCTCAGTGGACACGGGTGATGAGCCAATGGTGTGTGCACTGAGCACTTCTGTCTCTGGTGGCTGTGAGCTAACCCTCCCCCGTTTTCTAGCCCTTAGCCCTTCACAGGTTTATGGCTGAAGTCGCAGTGCGTCTCACACCTTGCTGTTGCCTGCTTTACCGCTGACCTTTCCCAGTCCGTATCTGACTTAACCACCAGCCCCAATAACATCCTCTGGGCACCTTGTTCCAGGCACTCCGAGGAATAACTATGTAATGGCTTTCCAGATAGTGCTAACTCAAGGTGACCCTTGTCTTGCTGGGCAGAAGTGAAATGACTCACCTGTGTGGTGACTGAGGTTGCTGGAAAACCATCTTCTCCCGTCTGGACACTCCAGGACCCTGCTGGGCTGGGCAGTGATGAACACCCCAGCTAAATTCATTCCTGCACATAAACAGAAGATACAAGGTTTTATGGTTTGCTTTGAAGCAGGATGTCTCTGCGCAACCTGTCTTTCCTGGAACTCACAGAACCGCTTGCACCTGCCTCCAGAGTGACGGAATTAAAGCTGTGCGCCATCACCACCAACTTGCTTCATGTTTTTTAAACTTTTACTTTTTCTTACTTATCGACATATGGGTGAGCATGCGTATACCACAGAGTGTGTATGGAGGTGGAGGACCCTGTGAGGATCTCCCCTTCCACCGTGTGGGACCCCTTCACTGGTCTTCCAGCCCCATTTGTATTGAATGAAAATGACTCAACACAGTTCACCATTTGGGAGAAAATGCTCAAAGGGCCGATGAGAAGGTGTGTGCACCTGTCCAGCTGCTGGGGTAGGGCCTGGGCTGCAGGCCAAGCCTAGGCAATATTCAGAAACCTAGCTCCAAATGGGGCTCAGTGGGCAGAGCCCTCCCAGCACACAAGGGGCCCTAGGTTCTAACCAAACACTCCATGAACCAGGTACAGTGGTGGCATGTGCCCCTTGGCACCCTGAAGGTACACGTGGGAGGATCAGGATTTCTTTTTTTTTTTCTTTTTACTTTCTTTTTTTTTTTTTTTTTGGTTTTTCGAGACAGGGTTTCTCTGTAGCTTTGGAGTCTGTCCTGGAACTAGCTCTTGTAGACCAGGCTGGTCTCGAACTCACAAAGATCTGCCTGCCTCCCAAGTGCTGGGAGTAAAGGCGTGCACCACCACCCCCCGGCGAGGATCAGGGTTTCAAGTTCCTCCTCATTATATAATGAGTTGATAGCCTGAGCTACAGGAGACACTGGTATAAACAAACAGCAAAGACTTGAGCCTAGTGGCTCACGATTCTGATCCCACCATTCGGAAGGAGGCTCTCTATGAGTTCCAGGACAACATAGAAATACATTTCTCTTTTAGACATAAAGAAAAAAAAAGCCAGGCAGTGGTGGCACACACCTTTAATCCCAGCACTTGGGAGGCAGAGGCAGGCGGATCTTTGTTAGTTCGAGACCAGCCTGGTCTACAAGAGCTAGTTTCAGGACAGGCTCCAAACCTACAGAGAAACACTGTCTCAAAAAAACAAGAGAAAAAGCAGCCTATAATTCACAATCCCAGAGAACGTAGACAACAATGAGGACCCTAAGAGAGACATACGTGGATCTGTGTACATGGGAAGTCGAAAAAGACAAGATCTCCTGAGTAAATTGTGAGCATGGAGACCATGGGGAGAGGGTAGGGGGGGAGTGGAGAAAAATGTATAGCTCAATAAAAACAATTTTAAAAACAGAAATACCATTTCTCAAAAATAAACAAGAAACAAAAAAAGAAAGAAAATACACATTCAGTAGAGCTTGGTGGGCCTCAGGGAGACAGTGTTCAGTGGCAGGAGGAGGCACAGGACCAGGACACAGGCTCCACTCCAAGGAGGTCCCTGCGGTCTTCAGAACCACAAGACAGGGATGTCCAGTTTTGGAGCCTGGGATGCAGCTGCGGAATAGGAACACAGCTTCAGTATGGCAAAATGGAGAATCCTGGAAGGGTGTGGTGGCAATAGCTGTACAGCCATGGGGATTGTGCCTTGGTAGACCAGACTGGCCTCAAAATCACAGAGATCCGCCTGCCTCTGCCTCCCAAGTGCTGGGATTAAACACATGCACCACCACTGCCCAGCTTATTTTGTTTTCAAGACAGAGTTTCTCTGTGTACTCCTGCCTGTCTTGGAACTCACTCTGTAGACCAGGCTGGCTTTGAACTCACAGAGATAGGCTTCTGCCTCCCGAGTGCTGGGATTAAAGGTCTGTGCCACCATTGCCCGGCTGGATTGTGACATTTAGTTGTACATTTTTAAGCAGTTCTGATGGTCCTGGAGCAGGACTTGGCGGAGTGCTTGGCTAACATACATAAGGCTCTAGCTTCCTTCCTCAGTGCTAAAAAAAAAAAAAGTTAATTAGTTAAAAAGGGCTAAGATGGAGGGTGAGAGTGGAACTGTGGGAACACGCATGCGCATCTGTGTAAGAGCCGAATTCCACACCCAGGAACCACCTCACAACACAAAAGAGACTATGGCTGTCAGTAAATATTGAATTCCCTAAAATAATTGTTTTTTGTTTTTTTGGGTTTTTTTTTTTTGGTTTTTCGAGACAGAGTTTCTCTGTGGCTTTGGAGCCTGTTCTGGAACTAGCTCTTGTAAACCAGGCTGGTCTCGAACTCACAAAGATCCGCCTGCCTCTGCCTCCCGAGTGCTGGGATTAAAGGCGTGCACCACCACCACCCGGCTAATCCTTCCTCCTTTTTTTTTTTTTTTTTTTGGTTTTTTGAGACAGGGTTTCTCTGTAGCTTTGGAGCCCATCCTGGAACTAGCTCTTATAGACCAGGCTGGCCTTGAACTCACAGAGATCCGCCTGCCTCTGCCTCCCGAGTGCTGGGATTAAAGGCATGCGCCACCACTGCCCGGCTGATTAATCCTTCCTTCTTTACGTTTCTTGTGGAAGACATCTTCTCCTCACAGCAGCCAACCAGACACACACAGGACTAAACCGATGTGTGTTCTATGATGTCAGCCCTGAGGGTCGTTGCTCAGCCTTCAGAGGACTTACAAGGACAGTGGGAGCAAAGAGAAGAGAACTCTCTGGGGAACACAGGCCGCCAGTGCGGCCCGGGTCACACAGACTGTGCCGTTCTGGGCTGGGCTGTGTGGAGCTGTGACTCAAGCTCTCCTAACATTCTATGAGATCACCTGACTCCAGGTGTCACAATAGGAATATTGTGGATTTTGTGACTATTTATTTATTTATTTATTTTGGTTTTTCGAGACAGGGTTTCTCTGTGGCTTTGGAGCCTGCACTGGAACTAGTTCTTGTAGACCAGGCTGGTCTCGAACTCACAAAGATCCATCTGCCTCTGCCTCCCGAGTGCTGGGATTAAAGGCGTGCGCCACCACTGCCCAGCTCCTTTAAAGACTTTAAAAAAATG
>JAQHUG010000491.1:234926-284114 GCA_028555095.1 Dicrostonyx torquatus | reverse complement strand
TTGAACTCAGGACCTTTGGAAGAGTAGGCAATGCTCTTAACCACTGAGCCATCTCTCCAGCCCCCGAGTGTGTGGTTTTTTTTTTCTTCCCGAGACAGGGTTTCTCTGTGGCTTTGGAGCCTGTCCCAGAACTAGCTCTTGTAGACCAGGCTGGTCTCAAACTCACAGAGATCCGCCTGTCTCTGCCTCCTGAGAACTGGGATTAAAGGCGTGCGCCACTACCCTCTCGCAAAATGAGGTCCTTCTAAAGTGGTGCTGAACGCAATGTCACCTTAGCAGGTGTTGTGACACAAATCTGTCACCCCAGCACTTGAAAGGCTGAGGCAGGAGGAGTGAGTCCCTGTTACAAACAAAGTGTGCCCTGGCCTTTAAGCTGCCAGGCAACCCTCAGGTGGCCCCACACCCCTGCGGCACCAGGACCCAGCTGCACCTGAGAGTCAGCATCTGGTCACTGCAGCCCCCTTTGCCTGTAGCCTTCTCACCCCTCGGCCATAAAGCAATCGCTGACCAGAGGGCAGCTAGGTGCTGCAGGGCTGGAGCAGAGCCAGCAGGGTGTGGCTTGGGAGATGGGCCTGTGGCTCCCCCTGTGCTGCACTGACCTGGGAAGAAGCTGTCCACCCCCTCATCTTCTCAGCTAGGAGGATCGTGGGAGTCTCCCCATCATGGGATTGACCCTGAAGGACCACTCTACAATCCTGTACTCCTTGGCACCAGTCTCTTGGTCACCTACCCACCCTGTCCTCTCTAGCATTTTGTCCCCAACTTACCCATTCCAACCCCACAGGTCTCTGAGGTAATTGTTGAGCCTCTGGACCTTTGCATAGGCTCTTCCTGGATCTAAACACTGTTCCACCCACCTGGCCCATTTTCTCCTGTCCTGTGGCTCATTGCCTGTGACAGCCACAGGGCCAGGCCTCCCACCGTCGTCCCTCAAACCCCTGATCTCCTGAGTGCTAGGATGCTAGCTCTACCATGAATCTTTTGCGGGTATCTGGGTCATCTACAGGCATGGGAAATGGGGAACAATTTCTTACTTAAGTCTTTTGTGTCCCCAGAACTGGCACATGGGTCAGAGGAATACTTTGCAGGTTAAGTGCTTGTAGAATGAAATTGAGAGCCAGAGCTCCCACAGAGTGGGGGTTGGGGGAGGGGCGCGACACGCCTTCCTGGAGCGATGAAGCCTGATAGAGTTACCCAAGAGAGAGCAGAGTCCCTTGTGGCCACCCAGCCACACCCTGTCACTATCACAAGGGGGTTACTCACACCCAGCAGTGTTCCAAGGAAGGAAGCAGGAGGGGAAGGAGGAGAGGGCAGGGGGTGTTGGTGGCCTGGACTCTCCAGCCTCCCCACAGTGGTCTCAAATGCACAGGTGGGACGCTCAGGTGAGCAGACAAGGACGACTAGCCCAGAACAGCGGACTTGGGTGTGGCCTGACCGGGCAGCAGGGACCAGGGTGAGTCAAGCCCACTGTCCCTCGTACAGTGCAGTCTGTCCTGACACACCCAGCACCCAGCAGGACCAAGGAGGGATCAGGCTGCCAGGGAGGGACGGAGACAGCTCCGAGAGTCACCATCACGAGACGGTGGCTGTGAGTTTCTGACAGACACACCTTCTCATAAAGTAGCCAGCAAAGGACAAACCTAGTTAATTACAAATTAATTAATTACTGACTTTAACTTTTACAGAACTGGGGACAGTGCCTCAGGTAGGATGGGGACAAGCTCACAACTCAGTCACACCCCCAGCCCCTCAATGAGGAATTCTGGGGAGGGGTATGCTCTTGAGCTACGCTGTACCCCAGGCTCTCTTTTTGCTTTAATTTTTGTTAGTTAATTAGTTTATTTTTCTTTTTTCTTTTTTTTTCTTTCTTTTTTTTTTTTTGAGACAGGATTTCTCAGTGTAGCCGCTGGCTGTCCTGGAACTCAGTCTGTAGACCAGGCTGGTCTCAAACCCAAGAGATCTGCCTGCCTCTGCCTCCTGAGTGCTGGGATTAAAGGAGAGTCCCAAGCATGCCAGGCTCTCCTGCATTTAAAATCTTCCTGTCTCCTCCTCTAGAGGAGTTGGGAACACAGACATCTGCCAGCAGGTAGTCATCCTCTGGCAGCAGCAGTGTGGCAAGAAACCATCGAACAAATGACTAAATGGCATTCATTGGTGATCTCACTTTCTGGCCAAACCAAACATGACCCTGGAAACAAACACACAGGCCCCTGGGGACTGTGAGAAAACCAAGTCCAAGGGGTCTGTCTTTGTATCATCCAGAAGGTCTGTGACTCTGCTCAGGAGCCCATAGGGCATTGTGGATACTGGGCTGTCCTGTGCTCTGTGGGACATCCTGGGTCCCGCAGGGCACAGAGCACGTCCCCGGCCTCCAATCACTTGAGGTTCCTGCCAAGTAGACACCAGAAAGTCCATTTCCCCTGATGCTGCCCTTGGCATCTCATCCATTCCCCTACTTCTAACAACTTCCTGCTAGATTCAGTCCATGCTAAACTCCTTGACGACCCACAAAGCCCTGCATGTCCTTTCCAACCCTTCCCTTCCTCCTCTCCTCCCTCTGCTAATTCTGGCCTCAACTCAAATGTCCCTCCCCAGAAAATTCTCCTGGACCTCTTCATTCAAGCTGCGCTTGGGGGTTCAGCCTTCTGCTTTATGCTTTTCCGGAGCAGTTAGCGATCACCTGTGTGTTCTCCGGAGCAGTTAGCGGTCGCCTGTGTGTTCTCCATAGCAGTTAGCGGTCGCCTGTGTGTTCTCCATAGCAGTTAGCGGTCGCCTGTGTGTTCTCCATAGCAGTTAGCGGTCGCCTGTGTGTTCTCAGGAGCAGTTAGCGGTCGCTTGTGTGTTCTCCGGAGCAGTTAGCGGTCGCCTGTGTGTTCTCCATAGCAGTTAGCGGTCGCCTGTGTGTTCTCCAGAGCAGTTAGCGGTCGCCTGTGTGTTCTCCATAGCAGTTAGCGATCGCCTGTGTGTTCTCAGGAGCAGTTAGCGGTCGCCTGTGTGTTCTCAGGAGCAGTTAGCGGTCGCTTGTGTGTTCTCCGGAGCAGTTAGCGGTCTGTGTGTTCTCAGGAGCAGCTAGCGGTCGCCTATGTGTTTACTCATTGCTTAGTACTCACTTACTCCCACCCCAGATTGTTATCTCAAGGGCAGTTTCTTGCCCTCCTCTTCCTTCTCCTCCCACCCCGCCATCTCCCTTCTCAGGAGGGTCCTCAGGGCTTCTCCAAGCTTGCACCTCTATCCTGTCCCAGGACCTTTGCACAGATGATCTCTTCAGCAGCAAGCACCTTTCAGCAGCTCTCCCCTCAGCTAACTCAGTCTGCCATTCAGGACTCCAGGGGGCTCTTGCTCCTTACTATGAAGTCCTTTGGTTTCTTGGTGGCATTTGTCTCTCAGGCTGTCACTCAGCTCTCTTTCCATCTCAGTCCAGGCCCTCGCGGATTGGATTGGTCACATCTAAACCAGTTGCTGGTACACAGGAGGTGTTCAGGGAGCAAGCATGGATTGAGCATCAACTGTATACTGACAGACCCATATACAACTGTATACTTCTATGAACACCAGCAACTAGCAATGTCCTATAGAGTTTATCGTGGCCACCAATGGCGACTGCTGTGGCGAGAGCCAGGGCAGGGTGGAGTGGGGGCTGCAGCTCGAGGGAGACAGAAAATGGAAGGGAAGCAGGAAGCAGATGGATGTGGCAGACAGGACTTTCTTTGAAGGCTGTGAAGGCGTTGGTAGAGAGTCTGGCAGTCCTACATAAGCCAGGTGTGGTGACCCACACATCTGTCATCCCAAGAGGTGGGGGCAGAAGGATCAGGAGTTCAAGGTCATCCTTAGATGCATAATGACTGGGAGCTCAGGTTGGTCGAGGAAGCAACGTGACAGAGCTGCTCACGCAACAAGGCAGGCGGCCCTGTGGAGCAAAGGCCCTGCGGCAGGGAAAGTGCAGACTGTATAAATGTTTGTTGGCTAAATACGTGCAGGCAAGGTGATTTCCACAGGAACTGATTACCCACGTGGGACAGTGGAGGACGCTCAGCAGGTGAGGGGCTGTCACCATTCTTGAGGGGATAGAATTCCAGCACAAGTGGCCGCTGTAATGTTTTGTTCTGTCACAGGAGCAGGCACGACCCACCCAAGAACCCTAGGTTTTGCTGGGAACCCAACACCAGATGAGGCCAGACAGAAGCAGTGGCTGTAAGTAGGGTAGAGGTCACGCAGACTCGACGTCCCAGACTTTGTTCTTTGCTCCCTGGAAAAGCACAAAACCGAATGATAACGGTCATCCCGCCCTCTCCCGCCGCCGCTCGCCACTGGCCCAAGGTTCTGTCTGTCACCCCCGGCGCCCAGTCGCAGCAAGGGCTGGGCCGGGAGCTGCGGGCCCGGTATTTCAGCATCCTTTGGGGGTGGAGACGTGGCAGAAGGAGTAGGAGGCGGCCACAGGGACCCGGGAAGGGGCTGCCACTGGTCGGGACATGGATGGAGACATAGCGACGGGAAAGGTGAGAGGCCATGGGGGAGTGAGCTGAGGAGGGTCCCAGGCTGAAAAGGTCCCCTCACACCGGCCGGAGGACGGCTGGAGAGGGGTGCAGTGGGACCCCTCAGCCTCCCAGGGAATTCAGGACAGGCTTGATCCTGGCTCCAATCTCTAGAAGTTTTTACACACATCTATATTAACAATTTTAAATTATAGTAGAATGTGTGCCGCTTCACACTAGCCATACGGATCCCAAGATTTCATTTGTTTGCTTGGTTTTTGTTTTGAGTCTTGCTAATGGTAGTCCAGACTGGCCTGGATCCTCCTGCCTCAGCTTCCTGAGAACTCAGGTCATAGTCCCCCACTACCATGGCTGTTTAAAGACTCCCGGCTATCCCAACACAACTCTGTCAACACTTTGGGCAGATTTGCAGATGAATATGGCACAGGGGCTGGGGGCCCAGAAGGAGGTGGGATGCTGTGTGAAGTGTGACCTGCCCCCTCTCTCTCCTCACTTCAGATGGCGTCCCCTGCCTGTGGCATGGGTCCTCTGGACAGCCTGGAACTCCTAGACCTCTTGTTTGACCGGCAGGATGGCATCCTGAGAAATGTAGAGCTGGCGGAGGCCTGGAGCCACACCGGGGAGGAGCAAGTGAGGGTCCTCTTGTTGATGCGGGGCAGGGAGGGGGATAGGACACGCCTGTGGCCCTGCTGGCCTGAAGTGGGCAGCCCATAGCTTCTTATTCAACCTTTTAATATGTGGTTAGACTTTCCTTGTAATGGGGGTCGGGATGGAGGCTCAGAGAAGGCATGGTGTGCACCCCGAGTCACACAGCCAACTTCAAACTGAGTTCAGATTTAAACCCAGGACTCAGAGGCGCATCTGTCCCTGTTGTCATCTCTTGGCTACTCCATCTTGGACGCTCAGAGAGAAAGGATGGCAGTGTCCCTAGGGCACAGGGAGAGTCAGGGCTTTGTCCAGACTAGCGCAGTACTTCGAATAAGCGTGTGTCTCTCAATCCACTTCCCTTCTATAAGGTTCTACCACATTCTGACTCTGATGACTTCCTAAATTCCATCCTGGGACCTGGAGACTCTGACCCCAGCTCCCCCATATGGTCCCCTGCTGACAGTGACAGCGGACTCTCTGAGGATCTACCCTCGGATCCCCAGGACACCCCTCCCCGTAGCAGCCCTGCAGCAGCTAACACTGCAGCCAGGTGTCATCCGAGCGGGCAAAGCAAGGGGCCCTGCTCTTCCTACCTGCCCAGCGCCCCATGTCCCGCACCTGCAAGGACTCAGGTCCTGGAGTCCTCGGTGGCTATTGACCTGGGTGAGTACAGAATAACGAAACAGCTTGGGGGTGGGGGACACAGTGGGGCCATTTCACAGATGATGGTGTCACCAGCCTCAGTTCAGCGGCACAAGCTCCCACAAGTGACTCAGACACCAGGCAGCCAGGGCGGAGGCCAGAGGGTGGCTAACACAGCAGGGTGCTCGGTAAAAGCATGGGAGATTCCAGAGCCCCTGGCACAGGCGCAGGTTCTGCCCTGAAGGACAGCTTATCAAAGGCCACCCCCACAGATCAATAATGATTGACTTCAGAGACATCGATCAGCACCCCTAGCCAGCAAGAGCCCTGGCTCTTGCTGGGACACAGGGCTGCAGCTGGCTAGGCTCCAACCTCTGAACACACCCCAGACCCTCACTGGGGGGATGTCTATGGGAGGGGCTCTACCCTGACCACACCCCTGACCCTCACTGGGGGATACTAGGTGGGGTTCTACCTTTTTTGTTGTTGTTGTTGTGTTTTTTGTTTTTTTTTTTTTTTCCGAGACAGGGTTTCTCTGTAGCTTTGGAGCCTGTCCTGGAACTAGCTCTTGTAGACCAGGCTGGTCTCGAACTCACAGAGATCCGCCTGCCTCTGCCTCCTGAGTGGCATGCGCCACCACTGCCTGGCTCGGGGTTCTACAAGCTCTGTATCTGAAGATTTGCAAAGTGCTCATTCCTCCCATTAAGTCCTTGTTCCTGATAAAGTTCAGGTTCAGAGAGGTGAATCCTTTCCTAAGGTCACACAACTCTGCTCTGTCTGATCAGAAGCCAGTTTACTGCCACAATATTTGTGGTGTTACATAGCATACCTACGGCGTGTAGGCCATCAGGAGGGACAGGCCAGATATGATGTGGACCTTGTCCCTGTCCTGTACCCACTCCTTGTTGTACTGGCTGTAAGTCCCCTA
Source organism: Dicrostonyx torquatus (assembly GCA_028555095.1). Taxonomy (NCBI): domain Eukaryota; kingdom Metazoa; phylum Chordata; class Mammalia; order Rodentia; family Cricetidae; genus Dicrostonyx; species Dicrostonyx torquatus. The sequence goes on along the minus strand of JAQHUG010000491.1, from coordinate 277,403 downwards.
CAATACCCTGTGTCTCTGTGACCCCATGACACTGAGTTTGTGTTGCGTTGTATACAAGAGGGAAACTGAGACATGGGATCATGTACTTTCCCCTTCAGGCTCTGGGCACGGTGGCGCACACCTCTAATCCCAGCACTCGGGAGGCAGAGGCAGGCGGACTCTGTGAGTTCAAGGCCAACTTGGTCCACAAGAGCTAGTTCTGGGACAGCCAGGGCTACACAGAGAGACCCTGTTTTTTGTTTTTGTTTTTGTTTTTGTTTTTTTGGTCTTTTTGAGACAAGGTTTCTCTGTAGCTTTAGAGCCCGTCCTGGAACTAACTCTTGTAGACCAGGCTGGCCTCGAACTCGCAGAGATCCGCCTGCCTCTGCCTCCCGAGTGCTGGGATTAAAGGCGTGTGCCACCACCGCCCGGTTGAGAGACCCTGTTTTAACAGGGAAAAAAGGCCTTGGTTTTTCAGGCTGCCATCTGGGACTTGCTGGGGGCTGGGCACTGAGACTGAGGGCCTGATGTCTTCTCTGTCCCTCCCCTCCTGGTAGACATGTGGAGCACAGACGCACTGTACCCCGAGGAACAGTCCGGTTCGCCTTCCAGATTCAACCTCACAGTGAAGGAACTGCTGCTTTCCGGCAGTGGGGACTTGGTAGGCGCCCTCACCCCCGCCCTGTTGCCTTAGGTTACCCTCTGGTCTGCCTCGTACAGCCTGGGACGCTGGTGTCTAGAGAGGACCTGGGCATACCTTGCTCCCAGACAATCCTGCAATGCCCTCTCTGCTCTCCTGGGCTGGTATACTCTCCAGTAAAGGGAGGAGGGGTGGGAAAGCCACGTGAGTTCGGGAGCCTGGAAACAGGGTTAGGATAGAGACTGTTGGAAGCAATGACAACATTCATTTAGTGGTGATGATGCAGGATCGCTGCACCTGCCAATCAATCGATCCTTCCAGCTCTGGGCTCCACCTTCAGGCCTGAGTCCCACCCCCAGCCCTGAGCCACATCCCCAGCCCCTGGGCCTCCCTCAACCCTGGGCTCTACCTCCAGCCCTGAGCTCCACTCCCAGCCCTGAGCCTACCCCAGCCCTGAGCCCCACCCCAAACCCTGAGCCACACTCCCAGTCTTGATCCACACCCCCAGTCTTCTTTTTATTTTTAGGGGAAAGGGTCTTGCTCACTTTCCCGGCAGGTGTCTCGTCGTCCTGGGTGTTCGGGTGACATTTCAGGGTCTGTGCATCTCTAATGGACATCCCCTCATTTCCACAGCAACAGCATTCCTTGGCTGCCTCCCAGCTGGTGGGATCTGGGAGTGGGCACTGCCAGGAGCTGGTACTGACAGAGGACGAGAAGAAACTGCTGGCTAAAGAGGGAGTGACCCTCCCCACCCAGTGGCCTCTCACCAAGGTTTGTGGGCTGTGTCTACGCCTCACCCTATAGTTGGGACTGTTTTCAAACTCTTATCCCTCTGCTTCTTCCTCATGAGTGATGACAGGGGTGCACTACCAGCCTGGGGTACGTGACCCTGTAGATGGAACCATTATGTAGCCCTCATTGGTCTGGAACACAACACGATCGGTCTGCCTTCCATTTACACTGACGGTAAAGCGCTGTTCCCAAGCATTGCCACCAGGTGGCGCTGTTGCCTGAGCCAGCCTCAAGGTGGTGAGCTCACATTTTTTCACTATGGGGTCTGTCTCCGCTGTGCGTGCAGCCAGGAAAGCATCAGAGCTCTGGAATACTCTAGGGATGAAGTAAGAATGCAAGGGGAGGGGCGAGTTGCTCGTGCAGCTCCATGCAGCTCTCCTAGCATGCACGAGGCCCTGGGTGCCATCGGCAGTACCACAGAAACTAGGCAGGGTGCCACAGGCCTATCACCCCACTCAGGAGGGGGAGGCAGGAGCATGAGAAGCTCAAGGTCACCCTCAGCTACACATGGGTTAGAGGCTAGCCTGGGCTCCATGAGCCCCTGTCTCATGCAAACAACAGATCACTGGTTGGGGATGGGATTAGGGGGCAGCAGAGGCTGATAGGACACTCCCTCCCCATTCACTCTGCAGTATGAGGAGAGAGTGTTGAAGAAAATCCGCAGAAAGATCCGGAATAAACAATCAGCTCAGGAAAGCAGGAAGAAGAAGAAGGAATACATCGATGGTCTGGAGAGCCGGTAAGGTGGGCACCACGACTACACATGCCTAAGGGAAACTGAGGCAGAGATAGTCCCAGTTTTTACAGCTTAACAAAATTGGGGTTGATGTCCCACTTAGGGACATGTTGTTCCTCATGACAAATGTCAGGAGTCCAAGGATGGCTAGGGAGGGCCTGAGCAGTGACTGATATGTGGGTGTGGACACAGGCACACCACCATACACCTGTGGAGGTTGGCTCTCTGGAGTCACACTTGGGTCAGGCTTGGCGACAGGTGGCAGGCGCCTGACTTTGCTGTCTGCATCCACTGAGGGGTGGGAATGATTGCAGTCAGAGGAATTGACTGACAGGAGTCAGAGGGTATGATTGACAGGTGCTGGAGGGGTGGGGTGCGCTGATGAAGGAAGGGGCTGTGTGACCTGCTCAACTCTGTGTGTGTGTGGTCAGGGTGCTCTGTCTTTGCCTGAGTGTCATGAGGCCTAGAAAGCATGATAAAGTCCTTGGGTAGGAGACAGAGGATGTTAGGATGGGCTCGGGTAAGAGACAGAGCACGGCGGATGGGCTCAGGTAGGAGATGGAGCATGGCGGGATGGTCTCCCTTGGCAGATCTCCCCCCACCTCAGGTTGCAAGAATGACAGTAAAGTACACACTGCTCTAGCATGAGGACGTGGGGTCAGGTCTTCACCATCCGTGCACTGCAGCCGGTGTGGGGGCTCATGCCCACCATGCCAGCACTCAAGAAACCGAGGCAGAGGTTTCTTTGGGGTTCACTGGCCAGCCAGCCTAGCTGACCTGGTGAGGCCGGTGAGATGGCTGACCGTGTACAGGTGCTTGCAGCTTCCTCATGAGCCCCAAGTTTGACTTCCAGCACCTGGCGGCTCACAGCCACTGGGACACTATGCTGCTTTTGCTATGAGCACCTGCACTGCCCGGCTAACATATATTTTAAAACAAAAATAAAGTGGAGAGAGCCAGGTGGTTGTTGCACACACTTTTAATTCATCCCAGCACTCAGAAAGCAGAGGCAGGCAGATCTCTGTGAGTTCGAGGGCAGCCTGGTCTACAGATCGAGTTCCAGGACAGCTAGGGCTACACAAAGAAACCCTGTCTTTTATTAAAACAAACAAAAAAAACAAGAACAATAGCAACAGCAACAACAAAAAAACCCATGGGGATTGAAGGAGCCACTCCGAGTTCCTTCCAGGCTCCACAGGCACATGCACACCAGAGAACACACGTTAACAAACATGTCCTGGCCTTGTTACAGCGGCATTGTGGCCTGAGGCTGCCATTTGCCCTGAGTTCAGTGTCACTGGGTCCCTGTGTGTCAAGTGAGAAGTGTCTGTGGGGCTGGCCGGTGACACGCATGGTCTCAGTGTCACCGGGTCCTTGTCTTCCCAGGATGTCAGCGTGTACTGCCCAGAACCAGGAGCTGCAGAGGAAGGTCTTGCATTTAGAAAAGCAGAATCTGTGAGTGTGTGCTGAGAGCGGGAGGGTGTCCTAGGGTTTGCCCAAGGAGGGGCTCGAGGGACAAAACCCCAGTGGCTGTGAGAGAGCAAGGAATGAGACCTCCACTTGCCAAGGAGGGGATTTGTGTTTGGGGCTGTGATGGGTGTGTAAGAGTTGACTAGAAGCCAGGTGGTGGCTGTATTCCCAGCACTCTGTAGAGACAGGTGGATCTCTCTGAGTTCAAGGCCAGCCTGGTCTATAAGAGTGAATACACAGACAGCTAGGGCTACAGAGAAACCCTGCCTTGTAAAGCAAAAACAAAACAAAAAGAGTTGGCTAGAGAGGAATTGGCATATACAAAGTCTGGTGGGATGAGCAAGAACAAACCAGCTTCGGATCTATCTGTGGAAATAATGTCCTTGGTGCGGGGGCAAAACATGGAGAAAGACCCTGAGGCTGGGCGGAGTCTACTGTGTGGCAGGAGAACTGAAGGGCAAAGAAGCAGGAGGGAGGCAGGGAAAGTGTCTTAGCAAGGGTAGACTTAGTGCACCAAGGAGGCTGAGGGGTTTCAGAAAGGGCCAAGAAGCAAAGAAGCCTGGAGGGCTCAGCTTGAATGTCATCTCCCTGCAAGGTCTCTTCTGGAGCAGCTGAAACACCTACAGGCTCTTGTGGTCCAGTCAACCAGCAAGTCTGCCCACACAGGCACCTGCATAGCGGTGAGTCCCATCTGCGGGCATTCACGGGGTCCCCAGGACTGGGGTTGTGGTAGTGTGATAGTCAAATGGGTAGTGGGGAAGGCGAGTGTCTTTAATAGCCGAATCTCGGAGCCTGCCATGGTGGGACAGGCTTGTCCTAAACCTCAGGAAGCAGAGACAGGGGATTGCTGTGAGTTACAGGTCAGCCTGGACTACAAAGCAAGGTGCTGTCTCAATAAACCCACTGCTGTCTAAATAAAATAAAAAGTCTCATTCACCCTCTGCTTGTGGGACCTCAATTTGGGCCTGTGAGCTCAGGTGTGCTCACAGGAGATGGGGAAGGATGGGGTGACCCCACCCCATGTCTGGCAGGTCCTTCTGCTGTCCTTCGTCCTGATCATCCTCCCCTCCATCAGCCCTTTCGACTCCAACAAGGTCGACAGCCCTGGAGACTTTGTGCCAGTGCGAGGTAAGTGGTCCCAGCCCCTGGCCCCCAGGGTGAGGGCGGGGCTCACTGAGCAGAGTGCTGGCTTGGCATGTAAGACCCTGGCTTCCATCCCTAGCTCCATAGAAATCAGGTGTGATGGTGCAGGCCTGTCATCCGAGAGGTAGAGGCAAGGGATCAGTTCTAGGTTATTCTAGGCTACCCAGGACAGCCTGGGCTACATGAGACCCCTGACAAAAATGTCAACAAATAAATACACATGCACCAAAACCAAAATCCCCTGTCAGCGGGACTTGGGGTCAGAGTGATACCTGCTGCCAAGCTGACAACCTGAGTTCAATTCCCAGGTCCACAAGGAAGAACAGAATCATGCAAAGCTGGCCTTAGACCCACTCAGGGGTGCTGTGGTACCCCTCAAATTTACAGCGCACACAAAGAAAATGAGTGTGACAAACCCAGGAGACACAGTCCCCACTGCATCCTGCCCACTTGGGGCAGGGGAGGCCTCCAAGGCTGGGGTCAGGGAATGAAGACCGGGACTCTGCCTCCATGTTCTCCTCCCAACTCCACAATTCTCTCCAGTATTTTCCAGAACCCTTCACAATCACGCTGCATCCCGCGTGGCTCCCGACACCGCCCCAGGCTCCGAGGGCCCAGGACCCTGGCCAGACGTTGGCACACCCCACAAAGGCTCTCCTTCTAGCAGCCTTGGTGCAGACTGGGGGAATTTTCTGGAAATACCAATGCTGAGCAACTCAACAGAAGAGCTAGACAACTCCACCCTGGTGCTGGTCAACGCCACGGAGGACCTGGGCGCGGCCACCCTGCTGGACTGGGTGGCTTTGGAATCTCTGCTCAGCCCAGGCCGGGTGGGGCTGGAGATGCCAGGGATGGAGATGTGGCTGTCCTGGGTACCAAGATGGCTCAGGGTTCCTCTGGTGCGGGGTCCCCTGGAGGTGCTGTGACCAGCAGTAGCAGGCTCAGACTCACAGACGGACTGACAGCATCTCCTCCATAATCTGATCCCCTGCTTATCTCTTCCAAGTCGGGCTGCCAGGTCTAAGCAGAGACCCTTGTGCAGGACAAGAACTACACACCTTTACTCACACAGACCCTGACAGGCAGACACTTACACCTGAGCCATGACCCCCAACCCATGATCACTGGAAAGATGCAGAGCCTCTGGGGACCTGGGCTCCCCAATACAAGCATGCGGACTTTAGAGTGGACTCAGCCCACAGACATCCATCTCCCTTTTTTCCCTGTAGAGACAGGATCTTATTCTGCAGACCAGGGTGGTCTCAAACTCACAGAGATCCTCCCGCCTCTGCCTCCTGGGTGCTGAATTAAAGCCATGAGCCACCACCACCCAGCTAAACATCCCCTTTTCTAAGACTGTTGTGACCGTCAATAAAGTATTTTGACAATACTGAGGCTGTGGTTCAGTGGGCACACACCTGTCATCCTGAGATTCAGAAGGCTTGAGGCCAGTCTGGTCCGCAGAGTGAAGTTCAAGGTCATCTTTGGGTCTGCAGGGAGTTTGAGGCTAGCCTGGGCTACACTAGACCCTGTCTATACGCACAGTATTTTTAGAGAAGTGGCATGGTGTATGTTAATTCAGAAGTTGGGGCTCTGGCAGGCAGCCTAACATGGGGTTTGACCGGCCTCCTAGACCTAGGAGTTCAGCACCTTGGAGAGTGGCAGGGAGGCAGGCAGAGCACCCGCCCATTTCCGGGTGCCCATCTCACCCTGGATCTTGGTTGCCATCTTTATGGTGAGGAAGCTGGAGCATGCAATGAGCCAGCCCAGCGTTAGCAGAATAGACGAGGCGTCTGGTTCTGTGGACTGTGTCTAACAGCCAGGGACATGGCAGTCACTGCAAAACAATGCAAACAGAAGGTGGGGGCAAGAAGTCTTGAGTCAGGCATGGTAACACACCTTTAATCCCAGCACTCAGGGGCAGGAGGATCACTGCGAGCATGGTCTACAGAACGAGGGCTACATAGGGAGACCCTGTCTCAAAAGCACAGAAACAAGAAAAACTTGGAGCCAGTGAGTGGCTCCATGTGTTGGGATGGTTGCCGGGCAAGCATCCCATCAGGACCTGAGTCTGAATCCCAGCCAGGAGAGCAGGAAGCAGGATGAGAGAGGGAGAGCCTGAGGGCACCTGGACTGTCCAGCCTAACAGAAGGGCAAGCGTCAGATAAAGCCTGAGACTCTCAGTCAAGGGAGTAAGAAAAAGGGGGACAGATGGGGACAGGGCCTGCACTAGCCCCACACGTGGATGCATACAACACACATGGCCCTTTTTGGTTCGAGACAAAGTCTCTCTGGTCCTGCCTGGTTGGAACCCCTCCCCCTCCCCAATGCTGGGGTGAAAGATGTGGCCCCTGCATCCCATGTGCTTTTCCTTTTGAGGTACATCTGTTGAATTCACTTGGGGTCCCAGCTCACTGTCTTGCGATACCCCAGTTTTTTGTCACCTCACCCCCTTGGACATGACCCACGATCTGGATCTAACCCTATCTGAAAGCGGCAGCCATCCTTTCTTTTACAGTATTTATGTGCCAAGGGGGTGAGGTGACACTGGACTCCTGAGCCTGTCTGCAAACACAGTAAGTGCTCTAACCAGTGAGCTCTCCTTTCCTACCACCTGCATGGAGAAACGTGAGAACAGGGCTCAAGGAGGCCAGGAGAGGACACTAATCCCTCCCTGAATTGGAGTTATAGGTGGTCACGAGCCATCGTGTGGGTGCTAGAAATCTAACCGGGGTATCCCGCAAGAGCAGCCAGTGTTCTAACGATGACATCCTGCGCAGCCATTCACAAAGTGCTGGGGATTAACTCAGGTCAGCAGGCCTGTGTGTGTGTGTGTGTGACCGGCTGTGTCACTATCTGAAGAGGGTGGCTCTATGTCTTTGGACAGCAGGGACGTGACTAACATGGCATCTTGTGTGAACTGAGGATTGGGGTTTTAATCTCACTGGCTCCCTTTTGCCAGTGGCTAATAGCTTTCCAGTTGTGTGCTCACAGTCGGAGGAGGCTAGCCTGGGCTACATGAGGCCCTGTCTTTTTTTTTTTTTTAATGCAGATTTAACGGTGGCTAGAGGTTGCACTACTGCATACAGCCAGCAAGTGGCAGAGCCCTCTCCAAGTCCCCCCCCCAACCTGCCCTAGAAAAGTCCAGCCAGAAGCTGGTTGCTGAGAACAGACACAATGACCCTGAGTGGCACACTGAGCAGGTGACCCTGGCACTGTCCCTTAGCACCCTCAAATAGCTGGACTGTAATGTGACCCAAGAATGTCACAGTCCAGAGCACTGGGATGTGGCCGGCAAAGCCTGTGGGCAGAGCAGCAGAGAGGGAGGAGCAGGCAGGGGCCCTGTGTGATAGTTTAATGGCTGCGCCAGAGAACCATGTCCAACACCAGGTACGGGGAAGGGCTAGTGCAAGAAGGAGGCCACAGGGCAGCCTGAGGCCAGGCCCTGAGGACAGGGGGACCTTGAGCTGGGGCACAACGAAGTTGGAAAACTGCCCCACGCTCACCCACAGGCCCTAGGGCTGCTGAGGCCGCCCTGCCTGGGCTAGGCTAAGGCACAGGGCGGCGGGCTGGTTTGTGGTCAGCAGGCAGGTGGCTCACTGCCTTCCACCTGCAGGCCCTTGCTCAGGAGAAAGGCATCCTGCTTAGGGTCACGGCCTAGGAACCGCTTCAGCATGGTGCTGGCATCCTCAGAGCCCCCCGGCCTCAGGATGCTGGTCCGGTAATCCATGCCAACCTGGGGGCAAAAGAGATTAGGGTCAGAGGGGGTGGGGCTGGCAGTTGGGGTTCCCTATGCTAAGGGGAAGCTCTGTAGACAGAGGCTCAGTGGCTGAGCGCATGTGCAGAGGCAGACCCCAGGTGTTGCCTAGCTGGGAGTCTCATGCAGCTGGGGGCCATTCTTGGCTTCCACCATAGCTAGCCGAGGGCCTGTGTACTGGGACTCACCTTGGGGCTCAGCACGCCCTCCTGTTTGAAGCGCGTGTGGAACATGTCCATGGAGTACACCTCACTCCACAGATAGCCGTAGTACTGTGCGTCGTAGCCGCCAGCCAGGTGGCCAAAGGTGGCTGGCATGTTGGTCCCTGGACAAACACAGTGAGGTGCAGGCTGTAGTGTCCATCCCTGGGGAAGGATGGACTGGGCGGGGACAGATGCTCTGAGGTCGTGCACCTCCTGGGGTGACGCCCCGACAGGCTAGGCTGTGAGCACGGGTGAAGGCCTCAGCTGGAGCATCATCTCCGGCAGCCCCTGCAGTTACCTGGTGTGGCTGGCACCCCGAGGATCTCCTGGCAGAGTCGGGCATACTCCTCAGCCGGGTCGGCGTCTGTCTGCGTGTGCAGGGCCTGGTCCACCTTGGCGAGGACGATCTGCCGCAGGTTGAAGAGGCCCGCATTGGCCTGGCGGGACCTGATGAGCTTCTCGAGCAGCTCCTGGGGAGCCGCGCTGCCCGTCCGGTAGTGCTGAGACATGCGCATCAGGGGCTCCTTCTCCCACACCCAGTTCTCAAGCATCTGCGAAGGCGCCTCCACAAAGTCACGTTCCACATGGGTCCCACTGAACATGGCAAACTCCGCCTACACAGGGCACAAGCGGGAAAAGCCTCAGACCCTGGGCAGTCCCAGAAGCTGTCAGCTCCACAAGCTCCTGCACACCAGATGCCACCAGCCGCTGAGGTCAGAGACTGTGCCACTCATGTCTTCGGGTCCCTAGGCCTCACACTAAGACTCACGAGGTCCCAGCTCCACCCCTGCCTCCAGTCCATGCAGGCTGCATACAATAGGTCACTGTTGGGAGAGGCTGGGCTGAACCGTACTCCCAAAGCCATCTCAGGACATGTGGGCGAAATGGCTGTGTAAGAGGAGACAGCAGTGAGGGCATGGGACTACTGTAGGCCACCATCACACCAGACAGGGCAGGAGGGAGAGGTGGGCCAGTGACAGGGTACAGTGGGTAAGGGAGCAAGGCATGGCCCATGCATGCATGCAGCACCCCCCCCCCAAAAGCAGCAAATGTAAAAACAACTTAAGCAGAACAGAAGACCAAAGGCCAGCGCATGCCATGAGGGGTGAATACGCCAAGCCAAGGCTGCCTGCACTTGTCCATGACACTGGCCCAGCCATGCACTGAACCCCAGGCGCCCCATGTCACTGACCTGGGAGCAGAGCTGGTGCATGACATGGCCGAACTCATGGAAGTAAGTCTCCACTTCATCGTGCTGCAGCAGGGAAGGCATGTCAGGGGTTGGCTTGGTGAAGTTGGCAACCATGGCTGCGATGGCCAGCTGCCGGCTACCATCCTGCCGCAGGCAGCCAGGCTGTAGGCCGAAGCAGGCCGCGTGGCCATACTTCCCTTCCCTGATGATAAGGTGAGGTCAGAACACAGATAAGAGACATCCAGACATCCAGAGCTGGTATCAGCATCAGTGGCTACAGGATCTAAGGGGCAGCACTTCCCACAGCAAGAGCTCCATGCCACCCTGGGCTTCCTCCTCCTCTACCCCCTTGCAGACAGGAGAGCGCACCTGGGGTGCAGGTCGAGGTAGAACTTGCCAATCTCCTCTCGGGAGGCAGTGTCGCGCACTGAGTAGAGCTGCACATCTTCGTGCCAGGCAGCAGCCCCCTCCTCCAGCGTGAAGGTCAGTCCCAGCAGCTCCTGGTAAATGGCCAGCAGCCCACGTGTGACCACTTGCATCGGGAAGTACTCCTTCAGTAGGTTCTGGTCCACGCGGTAGCGTGTCTCCTCCACCTGGTTCATATAATAGCGCATGTCCCAGGCATGGATGCGCCCGTCGAACGGCAGCCCCCGCTTGGTGCACTCCGCCTCCTTCAGCTCCAGGATCACCGCACGCTCCTGCTCACCCAGCGGCTTCAGCTTCTGCGCCAGCTCATCTGCAGAGGCACCACCGTCACACTTGGTCACCCCACATGAGACAGAAGGTCTGTGCTGTCATCCAGAGCCCCAGGAGCCACGGGAGTGCAAGTGCATGTGGACAGGATGGGAGTCATAGCCAGGGCACGATGGGCACTACCTAGGAAGGTGGCTACTGTTTGGCTGGTCTTGGCCATATTCATCTCCAGGATGTAGTCAGCATGTGTATGGAACCCCAAGAGGCTGGACTTCTGTGCCCGCAAGGACACTAGCTCCTTTAGGATGGCACAGTTTTCCTGCAGGGACACAGACAGCAGGTGGATTCATCTCTGCACCACCCAGACAGGACCACGGGTGCAGAGAGAGGCGCCACACAGAAAGCGGACCTGCCACCGAGATGGCACAACAGACAGCGGGGACTGTGCCTGGGGAGGACGGACTGCCTGGGAGCAGCCCAGGGCAACGCCTCCCTACCACAGCATTAGACAACAACTCAACACGCCCAGATGGACAGGAGGCCTGGTGGAGGCAGCGCCAGCCACATACAAGAGCCCTTAGGCGTTCAGGGAGATTCAGGGGTGAGGAGCCCTGAGGACTCCAGTTGGTTGTGTGAGGGTAACAGTCCCTCCCCAGTCCACGGCCCAGGTTCTCAGGCCCACAGTTCATAGACAGTGTGTTTGCTGTCCACAGAAGTCAGGTGCCCACCTCAAACTGTAGCCACGGGGAGGTGAGGAACCCAGGCTAAAGTCACCCTAAAGCCAATGGAAGTAACACAGTTACCTTCATTCCCTGTTCTGTCCCACTGCAGCTCAGAACCCTCACCTGCAACCCGTTGGCCAACAGGGAGCCAAGAGTGTGGCACCTGCAGGAGAGCCACTTGACCTCACCTGCTCAAGAGCTAAGTGCAGACTGCCCACACCCATACCAGGGCCATCAGGTGTCCTCGTGACAGTGAGTACACGAGCGCAGGGCCCCATGGGCAGCTGCAGAGGGACAGCCTGCAGCAGGGTGCCCGGGGGACAGTGAGTGCTGCTGCACAGCTGCAGCTGCGGCCTGGGGGGGGACAGTGAGTGCTGTTGCACAGCTGGAGCTGCGGCCCGGGGGGGGGGGACAGTGAGTGCGGCTGCACAGCTGCAGCTGTGGCCTGGGGGGGACAGTGAGTGCTGTTGCACAGCTGGAGCTGCGGCCTGGGGGGGGGACAGTGAGTGCTGCTGCATAGCTGGAGCTGCGGCCTGGGGGGGGACAGTGAGTGCTGCTGCATAGCTGCAGCTGCGGCCTGGGGGGGACAGTGAGTGCTGCTGCACTGCTGCAGCTGCAGCCCCACCTCCTTGCAGCGGCAGTTGAAGGCCTCCTCCACCAGGCGCCGTGTCTCAGGTACGTGGCACTTCTTCAGCAGTGGGAAGTAATGTGGGTACTTGAGAGTGACCTTCAGCTTGCCATCCTCTGTCTTCTCCAGAGAGTTCAGGAAGTCCTCGGGGAGGCCGCCTGTGGATGCAGCGAGGCTACTCAACCCTGACCACAGAACCTATGGGGTCCTTGGCAGGATGTCCCCAGATGGCCAGTGAATGTGGCGAGAGCTGAAGAGTGGTGGGGAACACTGGGCCACCATTTCAGGCATGTGAGGTGCCTGGGGACCTCAGACACCAAAGACGATAGGGGGCACCAGAGAGGCAGGGGCATCATAGCCACAGGGCAAAAGCCCAGAGACCACATGAAGGTGCTAATCCACCAAGGTTCCAGGCTTGGGCAGATTCACCATCCCTTATTCTGAGCTGAAACCCACGCTGTGTGGAGGGGGCCTGTGGAGTCCAGGACAACCACTAACAGTGCCGGGCTAGGATGGCCCCAGCTGCCGCCCAGCTCAGGGCTCCTGCTGTGGACAGGATCTAGGCCAGCAGAACCCAGTTACTTCCCAAGGATGTCACCAGTGTCCTTGGCAGCTGTGAGAATATCCTCCCCCACAGCACACTTACCCAGCTCCTCGCGTGTGAAGGGAAGGAAGGTGGTGTCCTCGTTCAGGTTCTTGTTGAAATCAATGCACAGCAGGCTCAGCTTCTTCTTGATCTCTTTGATCTTCTGCAGAGAGCAGTGAGGGGGACGCTGGCCACCGCTGGACCTCCAGGCCGCCCCCACACAGCAGTGTGGGGAGAACCAGCCTCTGCCGGACCTCCAGGCCACTCCCACACAGCAGTGAGGGGGACACTGGCCTCCGCTGTCTCTCCATGTCACCTCCACACAGCAGTGTGGGGAGAACCGGCCTCCACTGTCCCTTCAGGCCACCCCAACACAGCAGTGGGGGGAGGGGGCACCAGCCTTGCCAGCCCTCCAGGCCACCCCTCCTAAAACCACCAAGCAAAGGACAGGAGGAGCTGACATGCCTCTGGCTTGGGAAGAACCATCAGCCTGCAGCCTGAGCTCTGGCAGTGCCAATGCAGACGGGGCTATATCTATGTCTGCTAGAGCCAGGTCTAGGATGAGAACTAGCTCAGAGACATGCTGTCAAATGGACAGGGACAACAATCGAGGCTGCAGGCTATGACTGATCCCTGCTGTCAGCAAATGGGCAGCAATGGCTCCAGAAACCCCAGCACAGCTTCCTCAACAGGGACTACTGGGACAGGTGTCAGGGACCATGTGGGGTCTGGATGTAAGCCACGAGACTTTCCAGGCCCAGCAGGGCAGACAGGCAGCTGCCACGCGCTGTGCACAGACAGACATGCTTCCCTAGGCTCAGGCCCCAGAGGACAGGGACAATGTCTGTGGGCCTTGACTGAGTGCATTCAGGAAAGCAACCCACCTCTTGTGTGTCCTGAGGTAGGTGAAGCCCATTCCTCCGGCCCAGCTTGATCAGTCGTTCCAGGTAGCGAGCTGCCTCTGGCCTCAGGGAATCCTTAGAGACTTTCTCCTGGAAGAGCCAATCAGAAGCTCATGTCAAACCCTGGGCAACAGCTCAGGAAACACAGCGCTCACTTCCAGCCTCCACGGGCAGAGCACATGTGAGCCCACCCATATAGACAGGAAAACATACATGCAATCAAAAATCAAACATCTTAAAATGAATTAAAAAAAAAACCCCATGATCTGATCACAAGACAGCCGACTCCGAGGGCAAAGGAGGAGATCACGGTCAAGCCTGAGTTCAGCTCCTGGGACACAAACGGTGGGAGAGAAGAATGCTTCTAGAGGCTTCCCGTCCCCGGGAAAGAGCCAGGCACAGGGCCACTGAGATGCAGGCTCTCAGAGACAGAGAGGGAGGACCCTAGTTCCCAGTCAGCACAGACTACAGAAAGCATCCCATCTACCAACACTACGGAATCCCAATCTCAACCACAGGCTACCTCAAGTGTGGCCATGGTGTTGAGTATACAAAGGTACCAATCTGTGCAATGAACAGAGGCTAAATGCGGCTGGCAGAAACCCTAGCCAACACCTTCTTTCTTCTTTTTCTTCTTCTTCTTCTTTTTTTTTTTTTCGAGACAGGGTTCCTCTGTGGCTTTGGGGCCTGCACTGGAACTAGCTCTTGTAGTTCTAGTCTCGAACTCACAAAGATCCGCCTGCCTCTGCCTCTGGGATTAAAGGCGTGCGCCACCACCTTTTAGCTCTTAGCTCTTCTTTTTCTTCTTTTGGTGGTGGAATGTAACCTTGGAGGACAGGCAGCTCCCTCACAACCATGCCCCAGACTCCCTCTGGGGGACTCTAGGCAGGGCTCCGCCGTGACCACGCCCCCAGCCCCTCACTGGAAGATTCTAGGCGGGGCTCCACCCTGACCACGCCCCCAGCCCCTCATTGTGGGTTCTAGGCAGGGTTTTCACACTGTAGACAGGATCTTGGGAAGCTCAGGCTGGCTTTAAACTCAGTGTCTTGTCCACCGAGTGCTGGGGTGAGAAGCATGTGCCATGACAGCGTGTTGTAACCTACGCGGCCATGGCTAGCCTGGAGCACCTGCTGCCCCAGCCTGCCAAGTGCTGCAGTGACAGGCCTGAGTCACACACACTGGGGCCTGCATCACATTTACAGCTGTGTGATCGTTACAAGTCCTTCACCAACAGTGCCTGCTCGCAGCATGCCAGCAGTAGTTCAGGTCGCATCCCACAAAGAGGCTCACTCGTGTGCACAGGCTGCCATGGGCAGTGGCATCACGGTCACCAGCCGTGTGGCAAGTCATACAGTGAAAAGCCAACATCCCCGCTGCCCCCTTGGCTGATGTCTGACAAGCAGAAGTCAGTGCCCTCTGTCTCCCCACACACCTGCAGCCACACGACCCTCTGGTACACGTCCTGCCTCATGCTCATCTCCACATCAAACTCCGAGAGCTTCTTGTCGGCCTCTGTGCTGGCTGTGCGGATGTCCTTGGATGGGGACACATGCTGGGGGAAGTCCAGAATGTTCCTCTGTACTGAGAGTGAGATGGGGGACAGGGTGAGAGGAGGCACCCAGCCAGGCTGAGGCACTGAGAGAGAGGGAGTGCAGTCACCCGCAGCCTTGGGAAGGCCACAGAAGAGACTCAAGACAGTAAAGCAGACACGGGACACACTCCGGCATGCCCACGGGACAATGGTTCCGTGGCTGACCCACTCATGGGGCTGATGCTTATGCCGGCCATCCCGCTACCACAGCTGAGGCAGGAGCATGCCTGAATCTGGAGCCAGTTTTAGCTACAGAGTGAGACAGTGTGGGGTCACACACACTTGAACGTTACTACACTTGCCCTGTGACACAGTCCCCTGCCCAGGCATGAAGCCAAGAGGAACGAGAGCACAGGTCTATCAGGTCCTGCGCATGTGCCACTGCAAGACCGACAACAGCCAAAGGTAGGGAAACCCTGCTCACACACTGGAGTGAGCCTGACACAAAGGTCACAGGGCATGGGACTCCATGACACAAAACATCCCAAGACAAAGTGGATGTGTGGGAGGGGAACAGGACGGTGGGTATGTGGGTGTGCGGGACAGGAAAGAGACGGCATTCCAGCTAAAGGATGGAGGTTCATTCCAGGTGGTGATGGCTCTGGATGCTTAAGGCCATACAGAGTCCTAGTTTACACTGGTTGACACTAACCAGTGTAGGAAGGAACCTGGTCCCTCGAGTACTTTAGCTGGCCATAAACTAAGTGACTGGACCCCCGGCACATAGTGCACAAGTGATGTGGGAGTGTTCTCCTGTATTTTGTATTACTCTTATTGGTTGAATAAAGAGCTGCCTGGCTTATAAGATAGGTCAGCCCTTAGGTGGGCGGAGTAGACAGAACAGAAGTTCTGGGAGGAAAAGAAAGGAAGTGAGTTAGACGCCATGAGGCTCCCATGGGAGATGGAGGTACCGTAGAACGGTCCGGTAAGTCACCCACCTTGTGGTGACATATAGACTTTTATAATGGGTTAGTTTATATGAGGTGAGGGCTAGCCGGGAAAAGGCTAGTGATAATAAGCCAGGCAGAGTTTAAATGAATACCATCCTCACGTGGTTATTTCGGGTACAGGCAACCAGTGGCTGAGCGGGCCAGCGGCTGGGGGTTTGGGAGCCTGGCGGCTGGGGAATACAACCTGCACACCTCTCTCCACTAATTACAACACGCAAGTGTGGGAAGGACACGACCTCCACACGGAGATCATGGGGTGAACTGAGGAGCTGAGATGGGCAGCCCAGACCCCAGATACACCTGTATCTCTCTTTGTTCTTGCTATAGCCCAGGTGAGGCCTGAACTTGTGGTACACCTCCTGACTCAGCATACCAAGAGCTGGAGCTAGAGGTGTGAGCCACCACACTGGGCGGGAGAAAGACATGCAGGACAGACCAGCAGGAATAGCAAAGAGTGCCTGGTACAGCAACACCAGACCAAGGGAAGGGGTACCAGGGGGCACCACCGGGTGAGATTCCCACCTAAGACCAGAAGAAGACACAACTTGATGCATGAGGGGAAACTGAGGCTAGGGTCTAAAGCTAGAGCAGGTGAGGGAGAGAAAGCCAGCTGAATCTAAGGGGTAGGTAAGGCCACGGCCAGCTGGGGGAGCCACAGGAAGCTGGTGGCAGGCCCCCCTGGATCACACCAGGATGCAGGAGGAAGAGCCCTGTTGGATCTAAGGTGGAAGCCTCAATGGCCTGAATATATGCCTTTCCTGCCCACTTCCAAATGAGGGAACTGCGACACTGTGGCCCTAAGACCAGTTAGCTTGGAAACTGGTTCTGCCGGGTCTGAGGAGAAAGCTGCCATGCTAGGTGGCAACAGGGACTCCGAGCATCAAGTCAGAGACAAAGAGTAGAGGTGACACATGGGGATAAGAAGAGGGACGCTGTGAGCAGCCCAAATCTGCACCAATGGCAAGGGCGTGGCTCTGAGGGGGCCTCTGTTGGCTGAGACATGAAAACCTCCATGTGCTTGATCATTAACCCCCAGCATCAGGAATGCTGCTGCAGTAACAGAAAACAAGGATAGACGCCCCACTGAGAGTGTGGAGGTTTGCTCTGGGACACACTGAGGCAGGAGGATAACCAGGACTTAGAACAGTCTGGGAGGCACAGAGAAGTTGACTCCTAGCCAGTGAGCTAGAAAAGTGAATAATGGTGTCTGTCACCAGGTCTGACAACCTGGGCGAGATCCAGACCATGAGAAGAGAAGTGGACAAACGTAAGCTGTGCTACATACACACACACACAGGAGCACTGACACAGCTGTGTTACACACACACACACACAGGAGCAATGACACAGCATGCTACACACACGCACACACACAGGAGCACTGACACAGCTGTGCTACACACACACACACACACACACACAGGAGCACTGACACAGCTGTGCTACACACACACATACGCACACAGGAGCACTGACACAGCTGTGCTACACACACACACACACACACACACACACAGGAGCACTGACACTGCTGTGCTACACACACACAGGAGCACTGACACTGCTGTGCTACACACACACACACACAGGAGCACTGACACTGCTGTGCTACACACACACACACACACACACAGGAGCACTGACACTGCTGTGCTACACACACACACAGGAGCACTGACACAGCTGTGATACACACACACACATGCACACACAGGAGAACTGACACACACATGCCATCCAAGCATGCAGGGACTGAGGCAGAAGAACTGCAAATTTGACGCAACACTGGCTACATTGTAAGACCCTGTCTCTGGAAAGGAAACAAAGAAACAGGCAGACGACTCAGCAGTCAGTGCAGTGGCTGCCCCTGCAGAGAACCCAGATTTGATTCCCAGCATCCACTGGTGGCTCACAACTGTCTGTGATTCTAGTTCCAGGGGAACCAATGCCCCCTTCTGGCCTCAGTGAGTACTGCTTGTGCGCAGTACACACACACACACACACACACACACACACATACACACACACACACACAATATTGCTACACACAAAACAAAAATATTTTTGTTGTATGTTTTTTTCTGCTTCTGTTTATTAGACAGGGTCTCTCTATGTAGATCAGACTAGCAGATTTACTAGGTAGACTAGGCTAGCCTCAAACTCAGAGATTCACCTGAGTTTGACTCCTAAATGCTGGGATTAAAGGGTGTGTGCCACAAAGCCCAGCCTAAAAATAAACAAATCTTTAGAAGAAAGAAAACAAACTTAGACAAGGCCTGCTTGGCAGCTCAGGCAGAACTTGACAGCTGAGCCAGCCTTGTCCACCCATGTTGCAGGGAGGCATAGTCACAGTGAATGGCAGGCGGTAGAAGGCCACAGGCTCTTCCACTTGCCCGGTACCTGTCACACCTGCCTCGGGTGGCAAGCCACCCCGCTGGCTCCCACTCATCACTGAGCTCACCCGTGTAGGTCACCTCCACATCAGCCAGGGCCTTCAGTGTGCTCTCATAGGACACCTCCTCGAAGTCCTGGGCACCCACACGGTCATACACACACTTGGTTTGCTCAATGAGCTCCTTGGTCAGGGCCTGGATCTGCTGTGCACTCAGGTCCCAGCGTAGATGATTCACCTTGGAGCACGGGGATGCTGTGTCCACTACGTCCCTCGCACAGGCTGCAGGAAAGAGAAGAGTGGGATGATTGGTCAGCAGGGTCATAAGAGGCCCAGGGGCTTGTGGGAAGCACTGAGTCTCTAGCTAGAAGAGCTAGCCCGCCATCCGCCTCCCAGGACGTGCAGGGAGCATGTGTCCACCACGCACAGAACCCAGGTCCAAACCTTCATGTGTGAAGGGATACTGCATGCAGGGGCTCCACCCTGGCCACGCCCCCAGCCCCCTCACTGGGGATTCTAGGCGGGGTGTGTGTGTGTGTTCCATCTTTTTTTTTTTTTTTAAATTTATTTATTATTTTATTATGTATACAGTATTCTGCCTGCATGTATCCCTGCAGGCCAGAAGAGGGCACCAAATCTCATTACAGATGGTTGTGAGCCACCATGTGGTTGCTGGGAATTGAACTCAGGACCTTTGGAAGAGCAGGCAGAGCTCTTAACCACTGAGCCATCTCTCCAGCCCGTGTGTGTTCCATCTTGACCATGCCCTAGCCCCTCACTGGGATTCTAGGTGGGGATCCACCCTGACCACGCCCCTAGCCCCTCACTGGGATTCTAAGCAGGGTTCCATCTTGACCACACCCCAGCCCCTCACTGGGGGATTCTAGGCGGGGCTCCACCCTGACCACGCCCCCAGACTCTCACTGGGATTCTAGGTGGGGGTTCTACTGCTGAGGCAAATGTCCTAGAAATGTAAGCACACAGATTCTGGTCAGCTGCACCCTTTCAAGGTCTGGAGAGGTCAGCCCCGAGAGGTTCCCTGTTCTCCATACCATGGTGGCACCACACAGTCACCTAGCAGCCTGTCATTCAGGATTAGGTGTGGCCCATTCCTGTCCCGTCCCCCCCCCCTATTGCCAAGGTATAGTTAAGGTCATTCCTGCCCACATCAGGCCTCACCAACAAACACAGGTGTGAAAGTGAGGTTGGCAGGCGGTACTTGGGATGACCAGGAGGGGAAGGGTAGTGGACACCAGCTGCTGCCAGCACCGACCCGACAACATTTGTTCAATCCTGACAATGCGAGGCAGCTGGGCAGGGCCCTGGTGCTCTGTGTCCTGTGATAATTTATCTATAATTCAGGGCCATGTAAAACAAAGGTGGGCTGGCTCACACCCCCCAGACAGCAGACACTGTATTTATTTGATCACCAGATAGCAACAAGGGCCCTGGAGATGGGGTGGGATGGGAAGAAAGGAGTCGGCCCACCAGAACAACATTTTCACAAAGATAGACCAGGTGCCTGTTCTCAGCGCTCAAGAGGCTGAGGCAGAACAGTTCAATGTTTGAGGCCCAAATAGAGACCATAGCACAGCCAAGCTTCTCACAAATAAAAACAGAATTAGGGACAGGAGCTATGGCGGGTTAGAGCACTTGCTTGGTGTGCACAATGCCCTCATTCCATCCCCATCATAAAAAAAAAAAAAATCAGGTGCAGCAGGGCACAACTGCCATCCGTACTTGGGAAGCTGAGGCAGGAGGACAAAGAGTTAGGGGTCATCCACGGCTACATATCAAGTATGAGGTCAGCCTGGGGTCCAGAGACCCTGTCTTAAAATTCAAAACCATGGATGGGTATAGTGGTGCACACCTTTAAGCCCAGCTACACAGAGAAACCCTGTCTCTTTTTCCTTTTTTTCCCCAAGACAGGGTTTCTCTGTAGCATTGGAGTCTATTTTGGAACTTGCTCTGAAGACCAGACTGGGCTCAAACTTACAGAGATCCACCTGTCTCCGCCTCTCAGGTGCTGGGATTCTAGGCTTGTGCCGCCACTGTGAGAACCACTGTCTCAAAAGCAAAAATAAGTAAGGTGGGCAGCTACTGACATCAACCCCTCCTCCACACGCCCAAACCCACACGCCCATGTGCGCACACACACAGAAGCTTTAGGAGTGGGGGCAGGTCAGCTGTGAGAACGGAAAGAGTCCTAAAATTCTGGAGAAGCTAGGATTTCAACATCTTTCTGTAAACATCTGGATTTCAGGTCACCTTCCAGCTGAAGCAAAAGTAAATCTAATTACTCCTGTTAGCACGATCACAACTGGGGGACTATATGCAGATAGAGAAAACGCAAGGAGCTGCCACACACCCCGGGCCACAAGTCACAAAGTGTCATTTCCCACGGTTGCTAGGCGGGAAACCCAGGACGTGGCACTCACGGCTGACCGCAACCCCGGCCCTCGGTACTGTTTAAGATAGGATCTTGCCAAGTTGCCCTGGCTGGTCTTGCAATCTACACCGGCTGGACCAGTCCGTTTTCTGGATTAGGCAAATCCTGGGAACACCCGGATGGAAGCAGCTGAAGGGGCTTGCGGCCAACCCTGAGGACGCCAGACTCACGAGGTGGAAAGAGAGCACTGACTCACCACATGAACAGACTAAATAATGCTTTAAAAAAAAAATCAAACTTTTTGCGCTGTCTACACCTGTCACTGGAGTCCATGTCCCCATCCTGGCCTGGCGGCTCCTCCTCAGAGCCTAGGAGAGAAAGATGAGTCGCCCGATGGGCCTGCACGCACCCTCGTGCCCTGCGCTAAGAGGCTTGGGTAGGAGAGGGGCTCAGTGGTGAAGGGCGCGTGCGTGTCGCACGCTCTTCAGAGGACTCGAGTTCGGGTCCCAGCACCACTGAAAGGCCACTTCGTGGGTGCCGCACACACGTGCACGTACCCACACAAAGACACATAATCACAAGTAATAAATCCTTAAAAGAAAAAGGACCTAATTGGAGGAGGTCCCCTGACATCGCTAGATGCTAGACGGCACATGGTCCTAGCACCCGGGTTCCCACGCCACCGTCTCCACGCAGCCCTCCAGAAAGCTCTGAGCCTTTACTCCACGAGTGAGTTTTGCTCATGGCACCGTTGGCAGCTCCCCTCACTCTAGTTACAGCGGCAGGGAGAGACCACGAAGAAAGTTTTATTAGTCTTTTTAAATCCTGTCTGCCAAGCGGATGAAGTCATTCATTTTGCAGATGAGGGGGTCGTGGGGGGCGTCGAGGACCCCACGGGCTCTACCCGCGGGGGGAGGTGTGCGGACCCGGGACCGGGAGGGGGGCGGCCGGTACCTGCGGGGGGCTTCATGGCGGCGTGCTGCACGCGCACGGCCCTGCTCCGGTGCTAAGCTGGAATGCCCGGTCTCCTCGGGAGCTCCCAGCCTCTGCCCACCGCCTCGCCGCCGCTCCCACACTGAGGCGCCCGCCGCCCGCGCGCTCGGGGCACGCTGGGAAAGCGCCTGAGCGCCAGGAGGCGGGCGTCGGGAACGCGCATGCGCGCGACTCTGCGCACGAACAGCTCACTCCTGAGCCCGTGATTGGCTGCCAAAGACTGGTGGGCGGGACCGTAAAGCTGCCGGGATGCTGTTTCTATGGAAACCTAACACCGCCCTCTTCTGATGTAGCTCGCTGCAGACCCTGTGCATTTGCCCTTGACCTGTTCATTTCAGTTCTTTTCGTTCCTCAGTTCGTGCAGCCCAGGCTAGCCTCACCCTCGCCACGTAGCCGTGGATGACCTTGAACTCCATCCAGATCCTCCCGCTTTTTTTTTTCCTGAGCTGAGTGTCATGACACACACATGCATTTCTAGTGCTAGCTAAGTAGAAGCGGCCCAAACTGCAACCTACAGGGGTAGCCTGGGCTACATACCCTGTCTGGAAAAAAAAACAATAAAATTTAAATGAATCATCTCTAGCAATACACCAGTGTCTTTTCGCAGTGCTGTGATAAAACAGGGGCTGGGGAGCTGGCTCAGGGGGTAAGAGCATTGACATTGAGAGGACTTTAGATCCCAGAGCTCACAGTTCCAGGGGACATGATGTCCTCTGTAGGCACTGCGTGCGCATGAACACATGCACTCAACCATAAATACACCCTTTAAACAGTAGCTTAGAGAGGCAGAGGCAGGCAGATCTCTCTGCGTTTACGGTCAGCCTGGTCTACAGAGCAAGTTCCAGGACAGCCAGGGCTTCACAAAGAGACCCTATGGGTCACAGCATGTGCACGGCCTAGAAATGACGAGGCCTGCATGCTTTTGATCTGCTCGCTTTCTCCATTTTGCACAGTTCAGGATTCCTACCCAGGGAACAGACTGCTCAGAGACCTCCTCAATGACATAATGAAGATAATCCTCCCAGGAGGACACAGGAGCCATCTCCCTAGGGATTCGAGATCCAATCAGCTCTATGGGTCATACTGGTCGTCATGATTACCTACAGAAAATACCAGCCTGGGGCCTGGTGGGTGGATCTGCAGGCCCCAGCACCCACAAAGGGCAACAGGAGGGGGATTATATAGGGGAACTCTGGAGAAAATGCCAAGGTTAGACTAGCAGAATCTGGCTTTAAGCTGGAGATTTTTCTCTTAATTATCTTATTTTATGTGTATGATGTTTTGCCTGGGTATATCTGTGCACCACATTCATGCCCTTGCAGAACAGAACTGTTATAGACAGCTGTGAGCTGCCATATGGGTGCTAGGAATTGAACCCAGGTCCTCTGGAAGGACAGTCAGTGCTCTCAACCTCTGAAACATCTCTCCTGAGAGATTTTTGACTCAATATGCAAAAGAGAGAACAACCTCAACCTCGGGCTGCCATGAGCATGCTAAACATGCTTCAACACACAACGCACACACAACTCACGGACAGATGCGGAACCTGTTGATGGGGGGCACCAGGAAGGGCATCGAAGGCAGCAAAAGGATTTGTGGGAGTCAGTTCTCTGGCATCAGCATGTGGTTTTGGGAATGAATCTAGGGTCTGCAGGGTCGGTGGCAAGTGTCTTTTTGTTTTGTTTTTTTTTCAGAGTAAGGTTGGATATTTATTTAGTGGGTTACGGAGGGGGAAGGGAGAAGAGGAGAAGAGCAGAGAGGCAGAAAGATAGAGAGAAGAGAGAGGAGAGAGAGAGAGAAGGGAGAGACAGAAGCTGCCTCTTCAAGAAGGAGATAGAAAAGAAGGAACTCAGGCTGCAAGCAGGAAGGAAGAGTGGCAAGTGACCCCTTGGCAGCCCTGGTGTGTGTGTGCCTGCGGGTGCCCGCGGGTGCCTGTGTGTATGCTCGCATGCATTTGTGGATTTGGTGCTTTGCTGCAACACCTGCATGCAGTACTCACAGCAGTCAGAACAGGGCGTCTGGAACTGGAGTGAGCAAAGGGCTGAGAGCAGCCTTCTGGGGGCTACGACTTGAATAGAGGTCCTTTGGAAGAATAGCTGGTGTTCTGAACCACCAGGACTGGAACATCTTTCCAGTCCTGCCCTGCTGCTTTTTTTTCTTTATTTGTTCATTTGTTTGTCTTTGGTTTTGGGCTTTTTGTTTGTTTGTTTGTTTTGTTGTCTTTGAGACAGGGTCTCAATAGCCCAGGCTGACCTGGAATTTTCTATGAGGATGGCCTTGAACTCCTGACCCTCCTGCCTCCATCCCCAGAGTGTTCATGGCAGGCATACACTTACACATCTGGTTTCTGCACTCCTGGGAATGGAACCCAGTGCTTCATGCACATGGTTGCCCAGGGCTCTACCCACTGCCCCTTAGCCAGCAACTTCAACACTGGGGAGGTCTCATCATAGTTTTATCTGTGTGTATGTGTGTATGTGCATGTGTGTATCTGTGTGTATGTGTGTATGTGAAAATGTATGTATGTGTATGTGTGTATGTATGTGTGTACATGCATGTGTGCATGTATGTGCGTATGTGTGTATATGTGTGAATGTGTGTATATGCATATGTGCGTATGTGTGTAGATGTGTGAATGTGTGTAGATGTGTGAATGTGTGTATTTGCATATGTGCATATGTGTTTATGTATGTGTGTTTGTGGCATTCGACACGTTTCATTCAGTAACCCTGGCTCAATGATCCTCCTGCCTCTCAGTCTTCCCCAGTGCACATATGAGCCACAATTTGGGACTTCTTTTCCCCCACAGCTTGAGAATTTTCGTGCTAGACTGTATCCTCAGATTCTGTTCCCTGCGCCTTGGGTGTTTAGTTTCTTTCCTTTCAGATTTTTCCATTTGTTAGCTGTGAGGAGTCAGAGACACCATCGCCACACTGTCCCCCTCTGCAGCCCCAGGACATGGCTACAGACTACACAGAGATTCATGGACTGGACGTGGGAAGCATCTTGGGAATGGCTAGTTCATGGAACAGAGCTGGGTGTGACGAGGTGACATGATATAAGCCATTGTGGGGTGGATATGAAGCCATCTGCATCACATCCAGTCAAGAGCAGAAAGAGACAACTGCAGGCTGCCCCCTTCTCCTTCATTATCCCCACCTAGGGAATGTTGTCACCCATAGTGTCAGCCCCCAAATCATGATATGGGGACTTATTATTAGTTATGCAGTCTCAGCCTTATCTCAGGTTTGTCTCACTAGCTCTTATATCTTACTTTAACCTATTTCTCTCCATCTATTTTTTGCCTTGGGGCTTTTTGCCTTTCATTCTGTATGTCCTACTCCATGCCTGGCTGGCCCCAAGTGTTTCCCTCTCTGTGGGCTCCAATATCCACCAGCCTGAGGACGCCATGCAACTTGGTAGCTGAAAGCTAACAATTTCGAAAGACAATAAATAAGGGTTTGGCTCCAGCCTTTTCACTTGTAGATTGCTCAATGAGAGGTGGCTGACTCCAAAGCTGGTGAAGGAATGCAGGTGTGTGTGGGCTGTGAGGAGGTGCCCTGGAAAAGGAATATTGTGGGAGGGTCCACCTGTATTTCTGTGCCTTGATTGGCTAAATAAAGAGCTGCCTGGCTTATAGTTAGGTCAACCCTTAGGTGGGCGGAGTAGACAGAATGGAAGTTCTGGGAGGAGAAGAAAAGGAAGTGGGAGCAGAAGCCCCAAGCCATTGCAGATGGATACAGGTTAGACCTTTCCGGTAAGTCACCACGTGGTGACTTACAGACTTTTATAATGGGTTAGTTTAATTATGAGAGCTAGCCGGGAAAAGGCTAATGATAATAAGCCAGGCAGAGTTTAAATGAATCCAGTTTGTCACGTGGTTATTTCGGGTGCAGCCAGCCGCTGAGCGGGCCAGCGGCTGGGGGCTTGGAAGCTGGGTGCGGGGAACAAACAACACGCACCCTTCTCCCCCCTACTTACAACAGAATATGAATAGGAAATTCCTCAAGAGTTGGGGGAGTATTCAGAGCATGAATAGCTTGGGAGAAAGACAATAAAGGCAAGGTCACGCTGTAAAGGACGGAGAAATGCGAAGCGGCCTTTGAACGGTGATGGTGTGAAAGCCTGTTTCTTCCTCGCGCCTCCGGGAACACATTGGGGGAAAAACACCAGTTTCTATGTTGGGGCGACGGTCCCCAACACCTCTCTTTCTTCCTTCTCTTGTCCTCTCTTGCTTCAGCATCCTCCTACTAATTCTCTCTGCCTGCTAGTCCCACCTATCCCTCTACTGCCTAGCTATTTATTGCCTGTTCAGCTTTTTATTAGGCCAGTCACCTGCCCTAGGCAGGCAGCACATCTCTACACAATTAAATGCAACACATCTTTAAACAGATGCGGTGTAAATGGATACAACACATTGTTAAAGTAATATTCCACAACACACGGTGGGTTGGGTCTTCTCAGACCTCTTAGTTTTAATCAAGACAGTTCTCCATAGACAGACCCACAAGTCCTCATCATCTACACAATTCATGAAGCCTCTTGCTACGTGATCTAAGTTGTCTCAAGTTGACAGTGAAAAGTAATGTGATAGGGACAGGGCGGCACAGGGTTTAGGTACGTTTGTACCTTTTTCCTGTAATTCCAGTTTCTGCTGCCAGGGAAATGTCTGCTAAAGATGGCCTCAACTTTTCCTCTCTTCTCTCAGTTCCTCAAAGGTGCCTGGCTTTTCTAACTTGTCTACCACACACGTCTGCAGGATCCACAGGAAAATGACTGCTGAACTTGCCAAAACAAGATGGGACAGTCCTTCAGGGCTCCTACTTCATGGAAGAGTCTGTCAGACATTCTGAAGGATATAGAAGAAAGTGACTGACAAACTGCCAACATAGGCGGGACAGTCTTCCATGTTACAGAAGAACTTTGGGTGACTGTCCGGGCAGCCAGATGTCTCTGTCAATTCTAGAGTTTTGGAAGTTGCTTACAATGCACTTCCTGTTTACTTAGGTATCATTATATCCTTCTGGGGTCTTTGATGGGGTTGAAGACTAGATAGTTACAGTTATAGTTTTCCTTAGTTATGATAAAAGATAAATTAGAGCCGGGTGGTGAGTGGTGGTGCGCGCCGCCTTTAATCCCTGCACTTGGGAGACAGAGGCAGGCAGGAACTCTGAGTTTGAGATCATCCCGTTCTATAGAATGAGATCCTGTCTTGAAAACATTAAAAAAATAAATAAATGAATAAATAAATAAATAAAAGTGTATGCAGCTCTTTCAGAGGATCTGAACAGCTCACAACTCCAGCTTCGGTTTCAGTGCATAGACTTCCATACACACGCCCAACCAAAGACATACATGTTTGGGCCAGGGCTTCACCCCAACGCCTGGCATCCATATATCCAAGGAGTCTAGAATGTTTGGGTGGAAAGTTCCATTACAAGCCCCCACCCCCTCCAGTACCCTCCGTCCAGACTCCACCTCCAAGGAAGCCTGCCAAATGGTGGCCCCTACTCAGAGATGCTCAAGACAGTATTTAAACTGGCCCCCAGAAAATGAACACGTGGGCTTCGTTCCCATCTCCTTTCCTGGCTGGGCCGGAAGGCTGTCATCCAGTAAACCTGGGCCTTTTCTAATTCGGCTTGATTTGGTCTGATTTGGATTAATGTATAGGTGGAGAGGTTTATTGGCACGTAAAACTTTTCAATTAAAGGCAAATCTTTAAAAAGGTACCACGTTTAAAATATAGTGACCACAATAGATTGGTTGGTGGTTAAGTGCACTTTTGCTTTCATAGAAAGCGGGATATGCCTGCATTCCAGCACTTCCGAGGTGGTTCAGTTCAGGGCCAGCCTGGGCTAGCAAAGACTCTCATTTAAATAAAAAAATAAGTCCAGGCGGTGGTGCGCACTTGGGAGGCAGAGGCAGGCGGATCTGCGTGGTCTACAGAGCGAGTTCCAGGACAGGCTCCAAAGCTGCAGAGAAACCCTGTCTCTGGGGGAAAAAGCGGAGAAAACAAAACAAAACAGCCTAGCACCTGGTAGCTCGGGGTCAGAGCCGCGACGCAGGGAGCTGCACCACGCGACCGGCTTCGGACCGCGTGTCCGCCTTGGCGCCGCTGGGGTCCGCCGCCGCCCCGTCAAGCCCCGCGCCAGGTCCACCTGCGGTCTGTCAGATTGACTTCCGGCCTTCGGGAAGCCTCCGAGGTCAGTTTCTCCAACGACCCGGTTGTGCCCGCCTCCATGTGACATCACTTCCGTCTCGTAGCCCAGCCCGCACTCAGGCGCACACGCAGAACGGGATCGTGGAGCAATGGGTTCCTTCTGCGCAGGCGTCATGGGCCTGAGGGCGGAACCTGGCCGCGCCGCGGTGCGCAGGCGCAGCCGACGGTGGGTCGGGGCTTCGGTCGACTGAGAGGTGAGTTGGGGGTCTCCGCCGTGCCCCGGGGCCGTGGGGGTCGGTGCCTCGGGATGCTCAGCACTCGGGAGATCTTAAGACAAAGGGGGTTCGGGCTTTGAACTTCTGAGCTCCGCCGGTCACGTGAGCGGGCGGCGCAGTGGAGAAACTGAGTCAGGCGGCGTCCCCCGTAGCTCTTTCTCAGGAAGAGGCCGGCGTTTAGGTGTGCGGGGCATGTCAGCATCCTCGGGGTTCCCTCGGGACCAAGGAATCATCCCAGCTTCGCCGTTCACCATCCTGGTGACCTTGCTCAGATTCAGTTTCTCCTAGTATACAGTGGACGTCGTCATTGCTGTCCGCGCGGGCGGTGTTGGTGTTCGGCGTTCGCCGAGGTGGGTGAGAGTGGGGGGCGTGCCTGCCGGGCTCGCCTGCTCTGAGCAGCGGTAAGGCAGTGCTGCTGGCACACTTGCCGTCGCGTCAACGCTGTGGAGGCTGAGGCAGGAGGATCGCCTTGAGTTCCAGCCAGCCAGGACTGTATACTTTGACTCAAAAAGACACGGCAACGACAACAAAAAACCGTTGCCCCGAAGACTAGTCCAGCTCCTTGCGCCAAAACCTATAATCCGATATTGCATTTGAGGGAGTGAGGCAATTGGATCACTGGGAGTTCAGGTCCAACCTGGGCTACCTAGAGACTTTCAAGGCCTAGCCTGGGCTATGCAAGAAGTTATGTGGACCACAATGTGAGACCAACTCAGTTTGTTTGTGTATCCCTGGCTGTCCTCGAACTCAGTGTGTGGACAAGGCTGGCCTCGGATTCCCGCCTCTGCCTAGGAATAAAGTGTACCGCCACACCCGGCGTCATAATTCATTTTGAAAAGGATGTTAACGTAGCCAGTAGTTAGTTGTAAACAGGGTTTGCTGGCTGTCCTCCCAGCATGTGGGAGGCTGAGGCAGGTGGATGGGAGTGAAGCTCAAGGCCAGCTTGGGCTCTGTAGTTTCTCCTCTCTCAGAAAGCAGACGTGGCAGCCCACACCTTTGCCTTTTTCCCAGCACTCGGGAGGCAGAGGCAAGTGGATCTCTGAGTCTGAGGCCAGCCTGAGCTACAGAGCGAGTTCCAGGACAGCCAGGGCTACACTGAGAGACCATGCCTTGGAAGACAAAACCAAACCAAACAAGAAAATGAAGCGGCAGCAGCAACAGCGAAACCAAAACAAGTCACTGAAATCGTTGTAAATGTCCTTGTCTGTCACTTGCAGGTCAGCCTTGACAGGTCGCCACCGGGTAATCCACTTTTGTTAGTTCCTGTCTGGTTATTTGTTTGAGCAATCTTTCCTCGCCCTGGCCATTATTGTCCCCAGGAACCCTGGGCAGTGTCTGGGGACTCTTGTGATTGCTGTGACCGCAGGGTTCTGACCTCCACCACTGCGGAGAGGGTAGGCACATTGTACAGAATGAACGATGCTCCTGTTGGGCTGGGGAAACAGCTCCGTGATTAATGGGTTTGTACATAGATCTGAGGTTGAGTCCCTACACCCCCAGGTAAAAAGCCACAAGTGATGATAACCTTGTCTGTTTGGCCTAGGAGGCCAGAGACGGGCAGATTCCCTGGGCTCTCTTGCCTGTCTTTCAGTCCTGTGTTTCAGGTCAGAAACTGTCCTGGAACTCACTCTGTAAACTAGGCTAGCCTTGAATTCACAGAGATCCTCCTGCCTCTGTCTCCCAAGTGCTGGGATTAAATGTGAGCACCACCACTGCCCAGTTAGATGCTGTTCTAAGAACGAGGTGGTAGCTGGAGGAAGGATACCCTAGGTTGACGGTTTGTGAACACACTCTTGCATGCGTGAGCATGCTAACGATGAAACATGCCTATGATTCCAGCTCTCAGGAGGCAGACACGGGAGGATTGCCTTAAATTTGAGGCCAGCCTGGGCTACATAGTTAGCTCTAGTGTTAAAACCCTAACCCGGTGGCTCCTCGCCACTGAGGCCTCTGCGCAGTGGGTCCCAAGATTGTGTGTGCACTCAGTTTTGCGAGGTAATGGATTGCCCACTGGACTCTGTATCCTGGAGTTGCTCCCAAGATCTCAGCTTCTGCTTTGTGACTAGGCATCGGCTCCATTAGCTGAGCTATGTTCCAAACCCTTCCTGTAGTTTTGTTTTGAAACAGGGTCTCCCTCATCCCCTGGCGTCTCACCAGACTCCTCAGAATGGATCTGAGTCTTGTGGCCAAGCTGAAAAGCTGCCACACTGACTTTTGACTTGTGAACTTGTTGGGCTGGGGAGACTCTAGCCCAGGGTAGCTTTATATTCTGGCAGTTGTCCTGCTACAGCTGGGGTGACAGACAGCTTGAGTTGAGGCCTGGCTGGAGTTGGAGGACAAGCCTTGCCTGTCCAGAGTGTTCCCAGGGATCCCGCATGCTGTAAGCGTAAGTTAACACATGAAAGTTCTGACCCTGCCAAGGTCTTGAGCCAAGTATTTATCATAGTGCTTCCTGGCAGGGAGTGTGACTCCAGCTGGTTACCTCCGGCCCACATCACAAACCAGCCACCCTGCCAGAGTCCTGCTTTGTGTTTCTTGGTCCTCGTGTGGGAGTCAGCTCTACATTTTTATATTTTTATATTTGAAACAGGAATTCATATAGCCCAGGCTGCCCTCAGACTGTGTAGCTGAGGATGTCCTTGATCCTAGTCTTCCTGCCTCCACCTCCCAAGTCCTGGGTGGATGGGAGTGTGCCACATGCTCTACTCTGTTTATTGTTTTTCATTGTTTTAAAGATTGGTTTTTAATTGTGTACACATTTGTGGGTATATGCATATGTATACATGCAGTGCCCCTGGAGGCCAGAAGAGGGCGTCAGATCATCTGGAGCTGGGGTTCAGGCCCCTGTGAATGGCTTATCTGGGTGTTGAGAACTGACTATCTGCAGCACTGCTCCTATGCGGTGGTGTCCCTGCAACCTGCATTGTTCTGAGGATGGAGCCCAGCTGGCTTTGAACTTATAGCAGCCTCTTGCAATCTTGCTTATGCTGGGATCACATCCCTGACTCTGTTATGTTTTTCTTTTTTAAAATATTTATTATTGCCAGCCTGGTCTACAAGAGCTAGTGCCAGGACAGGCTCCAAAAGCCACAGAGAAACCCTGTCTCGAAAAACCAAAAAATAAAAATAAAATAAAATATTTATTATCTATACAACATTTCGCCTCCATGTGTGCCTGCACACCAGAAGGGGGCACCAGATCTCATTACAGATGGTTGTGAGCAACCATGGGGTTGCTGGGAATTGGAGTCAGGACCTCTGGAAGAGCAGCCAGTGCTCTTAACCTCTGAGTCATCTCTTCAGCCCCTCTGTTAGGTTTCTATAAGGAAACCAATAGCCAAAGATGGGGGGGCTGTGCTCCCCAAGAGACTGGATTGCATGGCTTGGAGATAGGCCCTCTCAGGTTGCCATCGTGGTGTGGGTGCGGCCTGGAGCTCAGGCCCAGAAGACAACTGTCCAGAGTGGTCTGGGTTGCACAGCCCATGATGAGGTTACCTCAGGTTTGGGGTGGGGGTAGAACTTGCAGGGGCCGCCGTTGAGTTTTGGGAAGTTTGGGATGCACAGCAGCTGTGCTCGCGGGGTCTGCCAGAGAGCCTAGACGGTGTTCATGTGTGCTGCGATGTCTGCTTGCTTTGCTGGTGAACATGGGCTGTGCTTTGGGGAGCTGCTGTGTGGGTAGTGAGGTTGGGCAGGGCCTGTGTAGGGCTCAGAGGTGACACCCCTCACTTTGTGGGGCTCACCGTTTTCTTCAGCTTATTTGTCCTGGACAGGAGCGTAGGTAAGGAGGACACTAGTGAGCTCTGCTGTGCTGCGTGTGGGTTTAGTTTAGTTTGAGACAGGGTCTTGAACTTGCCGGGTGGATGAGGCTAACTGCAAGGCTTTGCCACCTTCTTCCCTTGAAGCAGTGTACCCCTGACCCTGGGATTAGTTTGGTGGCCAGCAAGACCCAGCTATCCTCCTGTCTCCACTTATGCCCTGGCACCAGGTAACCCACACACATGACCACGACCAGCCATTGGGTGGGTGCCGGGGATCTGAACTCAGGTCCTTCCACTTGTTCAGTGGGTGCTATTACCTACCCACTCAGCCACTCTAGGTTTGGGTTTGGTTCTGAGATGAAGGGGTGAGCAAGCATGGCGATGTGCACGGGTGTGTTGGTACTGTGCGAGCTGTTTCGGGGCTGCACACCCATAGTGTTGTTGCTGTGGGGGAGAGTGGTGTGGATACAGCACTTAGAGGTGTCAGGCTGCTCACCCAGGAGCACCCTGGGTCTGTGTCCTGCCCTCCCCCATCCCATGCTCCACAAACCAGACTGAGCCTGGGTCATGGGCAGCTATACTCAACGTCTACACTGTTCCAGAAAAATGGGCCTTTGAGAGCCTTGTCCCTCAGCCAGAACCTTCCCCAAGCCTACATGCCTGGAATGTGAGAAGTGGGGCCTCATGGCAGAGGAAGGTCAATGGCTGTTGGGTGCTGGACACCCCTGGGGGAGGAAATTCATGGCCTAAAGTGACATTAATTCACAGCTGGGTGGGGTGGGGGCTTCTCAGGACTAATGTTGAGGGCCATGTGACAAGAATACTCAACATTCCACACAGCCATCACTGTCTGAGAGACTAAGGCAGACACTGCTGTCTCTTCTCGGTGATGACAGGTCCATGTTGTCACAGAGCTGGCATGTCAGGTCTTCGTCTTCTAATCCAGTCATCCTGTACTATGGAGGACACCTGTTCTTTGTGGGGCCATCCTGGTCTCTACCCACACCACTCCTGGAGCTCCCTGGTCACACAGCTTCAGAGGGAGGATGGAGAGACAGCTCACCCTGGAGCAGGCAGGCTCATGCAGAGGCCACATGCTAAGTCTTCCTCAGTGACTTCTGCACTTTGCCAGTGGACTCCAGAGATCCCTGTCCCCACCCCAGCCCTGCATTACAGTGCGTCATCATGCTCAGCTTTTCACATGGACGTTGGGGATTTGAATTCCAGTCCTCATGTTTGTGGAACAGCAAACACTGCACCCACTGTGCCATCTCCCAACTGTCATTTACAATTCTGGGCACGTGTGGGCGCTGTGGCGTCAGCGCTGTACACATGAAGGTTGGAGGAGATAGCTCAGGAGGCAGGCCTCTCTTTCTTCCATGTGGGCCCAGAGATGGAATTTAGTTTACCAACTTGGTGACAAACTCCACTACTAAGCCATCTTGCTGACCCCTGGTCCTGTTTTATTCATTTGTTTTGTGTTTGTATTTCTTGGTTTTTTAAAAACTGGCTTTCCCTGTGTAGCCTGGCTATCCTGGAACTCTCTCTGTAGGCCGGGCTGGCCTTGAACTCTCTCTGCCTCCCAAGTCTGGGGTTAAACAGTGCTTCACCTCTTCACTTATCTATTGAGTCAGGTCTCATCATAGCCCAGGTCAGCAGAGAACGTGCTGTCCTCAGATCTCAGCTCCAGAGTGCTAGGATAGGAAGTGGCTTTCCCATCAGGCGTGGAGTGGGTGTGTGGAGACCAGGCTCCCCTTGGGACAAGCCAGAGGTCATGCTCGGCCTTAGATTTCTGCAGTGCATAGCCTACCGTTGTCATTTGGTCCCTGGTTTGTGTCCCTAGTGGCTCATTTGTTCTTAGAGTCAGACCCTGAGCCGAGGTCTGAGCCGGCTGTGTTAAACACAGCACCTCTTCCCTGGTGCTGCTGAGAGAAGAGAGGGTCCTTTTCAGGTGAGGGGACGTCCCAGAGCCTGGATGGCTTCTTCTGAGAAGGGCGACTATTGCCATCTCTGACTTAACACAGTGGTCCCCTTTGGGGAGCTCAGACATCATCATCGTGTTCATGCTTTGTGACTAGGGTCCCAGGCTTGTATATACTAGGCAAGAGCTTGGAACTGAGTAGAACCCCTTACCTGCGGAGTTTAAAGGTGTGTATGTCCCCATCCATCCATCCCTCCAGTAGAGGGTATCAGATCCATCTCCCCAGCCATCTCCCAGCCATGTTTATTTAGTTATCTTGAAACAAAGATTCCTTGTTGGCTATGGCTGGCCTCTGCCTCCTCAGTGCTGGGAATAATGGCGTGAGCCACCACTTTCAATCTCTGACCTCTGGTCTACTCAGACTGATCTTGAACACAAGCCACAGGGGTACCAGGATCACAGGCTTGTGGTCCTGCCCTAAATCTTTTCCTGAATCAGGACCCACTCTGGCCTCCCTTTAACCTGGTCACCTCTATATAAAGACCCTGTCTCCAAAGGCAGTCATACTTGGGCTTGGGGGGTTCAGGGGTCTCTGTGTAGAGGTGACGGGGAAAGTGTATCTGCTTGTGGGTTCTGGTGCCAGCCTGGAATCAGCCCCCCCGCCCCGTGCTGTCTTCATGTCTCAGTCCTCAATCGAGATTGACCCTGCCCCTCCCAGATTATGGTCTCAGGCTGCCTTCTAGAATGTTCATGGCAAAGTACCAATCACTGTGGTGCAGCCAGCATATGTGTCCTCAGGCTGGGGTGTCTGTCTCCAGCAGGCATGTGTGGAGTGCCTGCCCAGTGGCCAGCACCCACCACTGCTAAGAGCATCCCCTGTGTCCTGGGTGTCAGGATGAAGGTCATGGCAGAAGGGACCAGTGTATGCTAGGGGAGGGACAGGTTGGCCAGCCCTGCCCTTGTGGTCCTGGTGAGTGGAGAAGAGAGATGGCGTAGAACATGGGTGCCAGTCAGGCATGGCCAGCAGTGGCTTCTCAGGCAGGAGCTGCCCAGCCTGTTGAGACGGGGAGGTACAGCGCTCCCAAGCACAAGGGATACCTTGCAAGCCTGCAGAGGGATGTGTCCCACACTGTATCCTCCATTCTTATGCACCACCAGACCTGCTGGCACCACTTTCAGTGACAGAGGAGGAAACTGAGGCTCAGAATACTGAGCTTGTCCCTGGAGGACCCACAGTGGGTCTGTGCAGAGGGATCGTGACATCAGGGACAAGTGTGGGCCCCTCTCTGGCTGAGGACTGCCTGTGATTGTGCAGTGGCTGCGAGGTTTCTGTCTACCCCACTTGACAGGTGGTGGAACTTAGAGGTCAGCAGGGCAACCAACTCATTGGCTTTGAGAGTCACATGGCCTTTCCATTACTTGCAGGGCTATCATGTGATCACACGCCAAGTGCCAGACTCTAGGCTAGCTTCTGTCCCGGACTGGAGACCACAAATCTGAACTTTCATGGCAGAGCCACATGCCCCAGCTATCTTCCTTCCTGCCCTCCTCACCTTTGGGACTGCTGTTTCCCTGGTCTCTTTGCTTGTAGCCTCTGTCATATGGTGTCTGCTGTGGTGCCACACCCTCTTTGAGGGTTTCTGTCAGTGCTACCCAATATCGTGGCTCCCTACAGAGAAGTGACCATAATACCCTACCCCAGGGGGACTGAGCTCATTACTGCCTCCAAAGAAGTAGCCCCAAGGTGGTCAGGAATACCCATCCAGCAGTCCCTCTGGAGTTCAGAGATGTCC
This sequence comes from Dicrostonyx torquatus, assembly GCA_028555095.1. NCBI lineage: Eukaryota > Metazoa > Chordata > Mammalia > Rodentia > Cricetidae > Dicrostonyx > Dicrostonyx torquatus. The sequence continues at coordinate 241,738 of JAQHUG010000491.1, read as the reverse complement.
TGGTATCAGTATGCAGTGTCACCGGGTGTCTTGGGGACTGGGACTGGTAAGATGAAGCACCTGCTAAGCTCTGGGTGTGTGTGTGGGTGGTCAAGGAACTAGATACCTCAACCCTGGGGTCCCAGAGAAGAGCTGTGCTTACCTGATCCCAGGAGGGGCTGTGAAAGGGAAAACTTAGAAAAGAGTGCTCAGAGATAACACTTGCTCTGGGCTTGCTCTCCATCCCTAGCACCGTGTCCTATGAGACAGTCGTTTCTGTGTGGTAGATAGGTCTATGGCTCCATGCCATAGTGTCACCAACTGTCACAGGGGCGAATACAAGGCTCTGCCTAGTGACTTTGACACTAGGACTGGCTGGTGATCTCGAGCAGTTCTGGTAGTGATCGGCTGCCAGGGACCCATGAGTGAAGGTCATGTCTCCACCCCCAGTCCCACATCTTACACTTTGACTATCCCCACAGATCTGAGCAGGCAGCGTCACCTCACTAGCCTCGAGATGGACAACAGGAAGCGCCTGGCGTATGCCATCATCCAGTTCCTGCATGGCCAGCTGCGGCATGGTGGGCTCTCGCCTGATGCCCAGGAGAGCCTAGAGGGTAGGTGTGGCTGATGCCCTGCCAGCCTCTGTCCAGACCCATGACACCCCAACCTGTCAACCACAGAAGCAGGAGGCAGCCAGCAAGCATACCTGGCCTTGGCATCTGTTCCCTTCCATGGCTCATGAGGGGAGTGGCAGGTGCCCAGCACCCACTGGTGCCCAGGGTTCCCTTTGCTGTTCCTTGTGACTATGGCCCTAATTATCATCTCCCTGCTGGCAGCCAAGGTACAATTCCATTTTTCTCAACCCCTAGTGTGCCTGTCCTTACTGTGCCTCCCGGATGCCAGCATCCAGCATCCTTCCCTCTGCTTTCCGGGTACCATATGTCTCGCAGAGGACAGTGGTTCCTGGGCCAGTTTCCGTGGCTGCTGGGCTCCTGTGTGGACATCCTTGCCTTCCTCATTGTGTGGCACTATTCTGGGGAGATGTGACCAGTGTTTGTCCACTTCAGACAGTGAGTGATAAGCCAAATACAGACACCATCACAGCCCAGCTTGTAAGCCAGTGAGTCTTTTGAGGTCACTTACAGGAGCAGAAATGACTCAGACAACTGAGTCACCAGAGCTCACCCTAGCATGGGTGACAGCTCCCCAGTTGTAACCCGGAGTGTCCTTTCCTGAGGAGCCCTCCCTGCTGCTGTGCTGGACTCAGCCTGCTGCATAGGTCTGCTCCACAGCAGGAGTGCCACCCTGGGGAGACACTGTTCCCAAAGGACCTGCTGGGGTCAGCCCTTGTGTGATACCTCACGTCAGGCCAGGCCTCCTGTGTGTGCCTCCTGCTGTCAGGTGAGCGAGTCTGGGGCCAACTGAAGATTACTGAGAAGATAGGTGTAGGTGGTTGGGGTTTTCAGATACGTGTTTGAAGACGCATGAGTGCTGGGCAGGGGCTCAGTGAGTAGATCACGCAACCTAGCTTGTCTGAAGTCCCGGGCTCACACCTGTTCCTAGAACTTGGTGTGGGGGGCTGGAGGTAAGAGGATTGAGGGTTCTGGGACATGCGTGGCTATGTAGAGTTCGAGGGCAGCCTGAACTACCTGCAGGCTCTGGCCCGTGCCTGGTAGTCCTACACTCCAGAGGCCAGCTCATCTACCCTCCCATGCAGTTGCCATCCAGTGTCTGGAGACAGCCTTTGGGGTGACAATGGAAGACAGTGACCTAGCTCTCCCCCAGACCCTGCCAGAGATATTTGAAGCAGCTGCTGCTAACAAGGTGAGCCTGGGCTTCCCCTGATGGCAAGGTGTGGGCATTTGGTTATTTACCCAGGTCACCCAGCCATCTGAGCTGGGTAGCATCCTGCAAGGGCAGGTTTAGTTAGACATATTGGGATTATTTTCTCCCAGCAGGAGATGCCACAGAACCCAAGGGACCCTGACAGGACACCACCCTCTGAGGAGGACTCCGCTGAGGCAGAGCGCCTCAAAACTGAAGGTAAGGGAGACACATACCCCTTGGGAGCCTATGCAAGGTGCCAGAGGGAGAGGTCAGTGAGAGGGGCAGGGGCACATTAAAAAGGGCCTGTGGGGCTGTTCTTGCAGGGGCCTAGATCAGTTCTCAGTGCCCTTGTCAAGCAGCTAGCTATGCTGGCTCTGTGTCCAGCTCTGGAGGATTTATTGGCCTCTGTGGACACTGCACCCGCATGCCCTTACACATACATAATTCGGAATAAAATATATATTTATCCTAGCATTCAAGAGGCATATCATTTTTTTTAAAATATTTATTTATTTATTATGTATACAATATGCTGTCTGTGTATATGCCTGCAGGCCAGAAGAGGGCACCAGATCTCATTCCAGATGGCTGTGAGCCACCATGTGGTTGCTGGGAATTGAACTCAGGACCTTTGGAAGAGCAGTCAGTGTTCTTAACCTCTGAGCCATCTCTCCAGCCCCCGAGACATATCATTTTTGAGTTCAAAATGAGCTCAATCCCCCTGGTGTATTCCAGGCCAGCCAGGATTCCATTGCAAAACCCTCAAAAACAGTACTTAATTTTTTTTTAATGTACTATTATTTTTTTAAAGTTTTTTTTATTATGTATACGATGTTCTGCCTGCATATCTGCCTGCAGGGCAGCAGGGGCACCATATTTCATTATATGATGGTTGTAAGCCACCATGTAGTTGCTGGAAATTGAACTCAGGACCACTGGAAGAACAGCCTGTGCTGTTAAGCACTGAGCCATCTCTCCAGCCCTTTTTTAATGTATTATAATATAGTGGGCGGTAGTGGAACACGCCTTTAATCCCAGCACTTGGGAGGGAGAGGCAGGTAGATCTCTTAGTTTGAGGCCAGCCTGGTCTATAGAGCAAGTTCCAGGACAGGCTTGCAAGCTACACAGAGAAACCCTGTCTCAAAAAACCAATAACTAAATAGATGAAAGAGACTGGTGTTTTGCACACACCTTTAATCCCAGGACTCTGGAGGCAAATGTAGGTGGATCTCTGAGAATTTGAGGCCTGTCTGGTCTGTAGAGCGAGACTCTTATCTCAAAATGCCAAAGTGGGGGAGAGTATGAAATAATGGTCTGCGTGAACCATGGCTTTCAGGAAAATCCTAAAAAGACACATGCTCAGGCAGACCATAGGCTCTACAGGCAACCATCTGTGGCTCCTAGGAGGTGAATGGCCCTACCTGTCTTTGGCTCTGTGTGAGATGCACTTGGCTGGAAAACGAGCCTGTGCAGGCTGAATTCTTGTCAAGTGGGCCTGCCATGTACCCAGCACTGCCTCTGTCCCTGGAGCAGTGGGCAGAGCCTCTGCCCAGCTTGCATGTAGCTGGCTGGCTTCTACCCCCAGCACCGCGTTTCCCAGGCATGGTGCTACACCTCTCATTCCAGCACTCGGGAGGTAGAGGCAGGAGGGCCAGGAGTTGCCTATGTCGTAAGTTTGAGGCCAGCCTGGGATATATGACCCTTTATCTGAAAAGAAGTTCCAGTGTCACCTGGGCTTCGGCTCTCCCTTTTGGAATATTAGCCCAAAGGAGCTAGGGGTTGATGGCAGCATGGGCTAGCCTGTGGCAATGTTGGCCAGCCTATGTTCCTCTTTTGCTCCGCAGGTAATGAGCAGATGAAGCTGGAGAATTTTGAGGCAGCTGTGCACCTCTATGGCAAAGCCATCGATCTGAACCCCTCCAATGCCGTCTACTTCTGTAACAGGTACTGGTCTGGCCAGGGTTATGGTTGCAGCTATGGGAACCCAGGTGGTGTGGACTATGCATGCTGAGCTATGGTTCCAAGTGAAGAGCGAGGGTCAGGTGGTCTCCCAGGGTGCGGGAAGAGTCCATACTGGTGCCTTTTGCGATGGATGTCATGATTCTCACCTAGACCCTGAGCTGGGTAAACGCAGCCCTGTACCAGAAAGGTGGAGACTCAGATAACCTGCCCTGTTATCATCCTTTTCATTCTGTGGTGCAGAGCTACACATAGCCGTGTGTCCCTGTCAAGCTCTGTGGTAGGCTCTGGAGCCTCTGTGGTCCCAGTGGAGTGGGGTATCGTGCCTGGGTATCCCAGGCACCTTCCTGCCACAGACCATCTCCTAGAGAGGCCTCTGTCCTCTACGAGGAGGGCCTGAGTGTCTGCTGACTGACCCCTCTCTCCAGAGCTGCAGCCTACAGCAAGCTGGGGAACTACGTGGGGGCTGTGCAGGACTGTGAACGTGCTATTGGCATCGACCCAGGCTACAGCAAAGCCTATGGCCGCATGGGGTAAGTGCAGCTGGTGCTATGGTGTATGCCACGGGGTCAGGACCACGTTCTTCCAGCTGCCTTGTTGGTCACCATTTTCTAGAGCAGCTGGGGCATCAGGGAGATTCGATGCCTGTGTTGTGTGCCCATTGCCAAGGTAGGTGGTAGGGATGCAAGTGACAGGGTGACAGGGAGATGCCTGGGAGCATCTGTCCTTGTATGTAGTTCAGCCAGGCAAGCCTTTCCTGCAGTGAACAAAGTATATGTTGCCATCCCTTTTTTTTTAAAGATTATTTTTATTTTATTTTCTTTTAAAGATTTATTTGTTTATTGTGTATACAGTGTTCTGTCTGCATGTGGGCACCAGATCTCATTACAGATGGTTGTGAGCCACAATGTGGTTGCTGGGAATTGAACTCACAACCTTTGGAAGAGCAGCCAGTGCTCTTACCCTCTGAACCATCTGTCCAGCACTCACCGCCCCTCTCTCTTTTTTTTTTTTTTGGTTTTTCGAGACAGGGTTTCTCTGTGGCTTTGGAGCCTGTCCTGGAACTAGCTCTCAGGCTGGTCTCGAACTCATAAAGATCCGCCTGCCTCTGCCTCCCGAGTGCTGGGATTAAAGGCGTGCGCCACCACCGCCCGGCTAATAGCTGTCTATTTTTTTTTTTTAAGATTTATTTATTTATTATGTATACAGTATTCTCAGTATTCTGTCCAGAAGAGGGCACCAGACCTTATTACAGATGGTTGTGAGCCACCATGTGGTTGCTGGGAATTGAACTCAGGACCTTTGAAAGAGCAGGCAATGCTCTTAACCTCTGAGCCATCTCTCCAGCCCCCCCCTCTCTTTTTAATATCAATTTTTATTTTATTTTTTGAGACAGAGTTTCTCTGTTCTCTGTATAGCCTTGGCTGTCCTGAAATTTGTTCTGTAGACCAGACTGGCCTCAAGCTCATAGATATCCTCCTGCCTCCTCTTCCCTAGTGCTGGGATTAAATGTGTGTGCCATCACCACCCCATCCCTTTGTTCTTTTGGGAGACCAGCCTCAGGTTCTCCAGGTATCCTCAGTAGTATTCTTAGATGTAGGCTAGAGCTTGTCCTGGAACTCCCTCTTAGACTAGGCTGGCCTCAAACTCACAGAGATCCGCCTGCCTCTGCCTCCCAAGTGCTGGAATAAAAGGCGTGTGCCACCACCATCTGGCAGGGTAGAGCTTTTTAATGGAGAGTGGGTGACACTTGTCATCCAGGAAGGCCCACTGGTGCTAGGAACATGTATCACCTCTCAATCCTCCTCAGTCTCCTCAGATGAGGAATGCCCTTTGTGGAGTCTCTGCCCCTGTGTGGGTCTCTGTACTCATGTCACTTCACCCTGGTGCCCTGGCCTGGCCCATTAAGTAGACAGGGTAGGGTTGGCACTGAGTCTCATTGCCCCCCCATAGCTCACCTGGCATGCTCTTGTCTCAAGCCTTGCGCTCTCCAGCCTGAACAAACATGCCGAGGCCGTGGCTTACTATAAGAAGGCCCTGGAGCTAGACCCTGAGAATGACACATACAAGTCCAACCTCAAGATTGCGGAGCTGAAGCTGCGGGAGGCACCGAGTCCCGTGAGCCCATTCTACAAGAGGGGGTGATGGGAGGCCATGCTGGAGCCCATGCTCTGGGAGGGCACTTGGGATAGCAGAGATGGCTTTCGGGAACACGGGGCAGAGCAGGCCCCCGGGGCCATCTGGGCCATATAGGCCATAGAGGAGCTGAGGACATGCAGCAGGACCCTGCATGGTCTGTGTGATGGTGACAGGTCTGAAGGTCACAGACAAGGTGGTGGGATGCAGGCTGCCCAGGGGTTCACAGTGACAGGCAAGCTTGTTGGGGGCTCCTGGCAGGACCCTCCCTGAATGGTGTAGAGCCTCCAAGACCCTGAGGGCTGCGGCTAGTCGTCTTTTCCCCAGAGTGCCCAGGCTGGCTCCAAACACCACTAACTGATGCTTCTCCTTCAGACGGGAGGCGTGGGCAGCCTGGACATTGCCGGCCTGCTGAACAACCCACACTTTATCACAATGGTAGGTACACACCTTCAGTCTCTGCAGACCAGACCAGGGTTGCCGCCCCAAGCCTGCCCCTGTGAGGAGGCTGTGGTGCACAGTGTCAGCTGGGGTCCCTGCAAGACCACCTTTCTTGATGGCCATTCCTGGGTGTCTCTCTGTGTCTGCACTGTGGGCACTGCAGCCTCAGCCAGCAGGGATTGTTTGAAGGTTCTTGCTGAACATGTCACTTCTGGGCAGGACTGACAATGAACACTGTTTGGCTCTGTGGGCATGCCCTTTGGAGAAGGGGGTGGGCCTTGCCGCCGCCCCCGCCAGCCATGTGTTATGAGTAAAACTTAATTTGTTCAATCCAGGGGTCTCCAGAGGGCAAACATGGCTGTTTGGGGTTGAGCAGTGGTTTTCTTTTCTTTTCTTTTTTTTTTTTTTGAGACAGGGTTTCTCTGTGGCTTTGGAGCCTGTCCTGGAACTAGCTCTTGTAGACCAGG
>JAQHUG010000491.1:214938-234244 GCA_028555095.1 Dicrostonyx torquatus | reverse complement strand
TTTTTTTCTGCTGTGTAGTACTCCATTGTGTAAATGTACCACATTTTCTTTATCCATTCTTCGGTCGAAGGGCATTTAGGTTGTTTCCAGGTTCTGGCTATGACAAGTGAGTAGTAGTTTTTACCTTGGAAGGCTCACTGTACCTGGGCATGGTGTGTAATCCTGAGAGCCAACCACTAGGATGCTGGGACAGGGGCAAAAAGTTCCAGACCCGCTTGTGACACTGAGAACATGGTGGGGCTGGGCGTGGCTCTGTGGTGACTGGCCTGTGTGAGGCCTGGAGCCCTATTCAGCCTTGCAAAGGAGGAAACTGGTGTCAAGTCGGAGATAGTAGGAGGCAGAGGTCACAGCTGCTGGGACTGTCTGTCCCTCTGGGAGTCCAGTGTGGTCCAGGCTTAGCCTCGTCCTAATGTGTCTGTCTTCTTTCTCTCCAGGCTTCCAGCTTAATGAACAGTCCCCAGCTGCAGCAGCTGTAAGTGACACTGCTCCTGCTGTCCTTCGTGCTTAGAGTAGCACGTGTTTCTGTGTACCACGTGTGTGCATGACCCAGCGAGGCCACAAGGGGTGTCAGATCCCCTGGAACTGGAATTGTAGTTGGTTGTGAGCTGCCATGTGGGTGCTGGGAACAGAACCCAGGACTTTAATGAGAGCAGCCAGTGTTTTAACTGTGAACCATTTCTCCATCCCCTGTTAGAATTTTTTTTTTAAATATGAGAAAGCCAGAATTGTTTTTGTTTGTTAGTTTGTTTGCATATAAGAGAAATCCAAAGTCTACTTTAGTGTTTATGTTTTGAGGCAGGGCCCCACTGTGTAGCTCCAGCTGGGCTGGAACCCTTGGTGTAAACCCAAATGACCTTGAACTCTGCTGGATTAAATGCAATACATGTAATCAGGTTGTCACATAGCTGTTCCAACTGCTGTCTGCTTAACCCTTCTGTCCCGTCCCGACTGTCCCATTCTCTTCCCCAGATCTCAGCACCACAGATTGACTTCTCGACTCTGTGTTGGCCAGTTGTGGACATTTATTTCCCATTATGGAGTTGTATTTGGGCCTCTGGGTCTGGCTCTTGAATGAACATAGATTCCTTGGGTCTCTTTGCACTATGATGTGGGTCAGAGCCTCCTGTTCAGAGCTGTCAGGAGCCATTTGTCCTGACTGCTGTCTGCCATGCTGCTGTGTGCACGACGGTGGAGTCTCGCTCCTAAGCCAGAGCCCAGGGTCAGCTCTGTCTTTTGCTGAGGAATTTAGGAGCTGATTTTACACTTAACCCTGCAGGAGTTTCTCAGCCTCTTCACTGTGTGCGTGGTGCTGTTGGCTCGTTCTCTATAGGGTGTCCAAGGTCTCCTCCAGTTCCTGCCAGCTCCCCACATTGTCAGTCATGGCAAACACATGTTGACTCAGCTTTCAGCCCAAGAGGAGGGGACACAATTGTGAGAAGGGCCCACTCACGTGACAAGAGTTGTCTGTGGGTCTTGGGACAGAGGCAGTGCTGCACAGGCTGTTTGCTTAGTCCTTTCTCCTGCAGGATGTCAGGCATGATCTCTGGCGGCCATAACCCCTTGGGCACCCCAGGCAGCAGTTCATCGCAGAGTGACTTGGCCAGCCTCATCCAGGCGTGAGTGCTGCTATGTTTCCGGGAGGGGTGGGGAGAGGCTGCGTTGGGTGGGTGGGAGGGGGGCTGGCTCTCACACCTCAGGCAGGCCGGTGAGGGGCTGGCAGGAAGCGGCAGCACAGTTGGTCTCCTGGGCATCCACAGGGGCCAGCAGTTTGCACAGCAGATGCAGCAGCAGAACCCAGAGTTTGTGGAGCAGATCCGGAGCCAGGTGGTGCGCAGCCGGACACCCAGTGCCAGCCACGAGGAGCAGCAAGAGTGACGGTAAAGTTCCCGGTGCTACCTGTGCCAACTGTCGGGCTGTCCTGTCCCTGCTTGTCAGTACCTATAAGAAGTTCCCCCTTTCCTGTCTACATGAGAATTAGTGTCTGTGTCCAGAGCTACCTGTACAATCATGGCTAGCCTCAGGTGTTGGTCCTCAGACCTCAACCTTTGGGGTGTCACTGGCCTGGAGTTTAGTTAAAGTTCTCCAGGTTCCCTAGATTGTCCGGTTCCCACGCACAGCACTGGGTTTGCTTGCTCATTCCACACCGCTTGATTATTTATTTGCGTGGCTTCTGGAGACTGAACTCAGGTCTTTGAGTGTAAAAAGTGAGCACTTCACGGACTGAGCCATCCCCCAGCCCTCATGTTTAGTATTTTGGTTTTGGTCTCAAGTTGCCAAAGCTATCCCCAAACTTCTGGTCTTCCTCTAGAGAACCAGGTGACAGGTGTCTGCCACCACATTCATCTGCTGGTAGTTTCCCTGAAGCCATACTGCACCTGGGTGCCCCGTCTGGCTTCCCTTGCCGGACCCCTGGTCATGGCTTTCATTGCCCTGGCTTCTGTCCACAGCTCATCTGTGTGGTGATCCCATCGCGCCTCGGCCTCCTGGTGTTTTAGCATTTTCTCCGTCAGACTGCCCAAGAGAGAGAGACTGGACCTGCATGTTAAGACGGATTCGCTCCCCTGTGTTTCTCTTCATTCCCAATCCCCCACTTCCATTTTTTGTATTCTTGCCACCCCCATACCTTCCAGAAGAGTCACCCAGACAGCTACACACCAGCACCCACTCCTTCAGCACCTAGGGAAGCTGCTGGGGGTGCAGGGCGGCATAGGAACCACAGGGTGTGTTCTGGGCCCTTGGGCCTCAAGCCCTACCCTGCCTGGTTTAAAGGGACTTAAATAGTTGACTCTCAGCCTCCTGGGAAGCATCCACTGCCAGCCCCAGCGAGGTGCCAGTGTTCTGTGCCCACACTTGGGTTGCAGGTCCCATCAGGTGCCCCTGTCTGACTTATCTTGGTGGCCTGTGCCACACAGGCGAGAACTGTGACTTTTGCCCCAATTGTGGATTGTCCATGTCTCCTCTCCCCGGCTTCTCTCCTCTTCACAGCCATCAGCCAGTCCTGATTTTGTGTCCAGTCCTGCTTCATCCTCAGCCCAGGCAGAAGACATGGATATCCTGCCCCGTCTGTGCCCTCCTGTCCTCCATCTATGCAGTGTCTCGGTTGGTGGGCAGTTTGGGGGTGTTGGCCAACGTGCCATGTTCTGAGCCCTGAAACAGCCACCAGAACCATTTTTGTTCAGGGGCAGTCTGTATAGTGAGTGAGGCCATGTAGCTGTCCCCAACCCCGCTCTCAGCCCTGGGAGCAGCAGGTGAGATCACAGGACAGCTGAACCAGCAGTGGGTCATGCTGGCGACGGACTGCATGGCATTAGTCTCAGCTGTGTGTGTTGTAGGTAGCCAGTAGGAAGATGAGCCCTGTGGCCGGTGCCGTCCACTTGCAGGCCGCAGCAATGCCCACCTGGGCACAGAACTCCTGGGTAATAAAGAGACAAGGGTGATACTTGGCCTCCCGTGTCAGCCTGAATCCCATGGACTTGACAACTAACACACCACATTCTGGAGGGTCAGTCTGTCCACCTGACGATTAACACCATAGCCTGGAGTAGGCAGTATGTCCATCTGGTACACAGGAGACATGGCAAGGCCCCTCAGATACTGTACACATGGGAAACCGTTGGTTAGAGTCGGGTACAGGTTACTGGTAGGTCTGTGGGGGTGGGGCCTGCACCCATGGGAAATGGGGGTCCTGCCCTCAGACCTGAGGACCCAGCCTTGCAGCCAGCTACCCTGTCCCTTCCCTGCTATCAACTTCCACAGGCAACAGGAAACAAAGCCATGTCAGGGAGACACAGGCTCACTGGGGCAGTTGGTATCAGTGGATCCTAGCTTTTAGGACCAATCTCTCAGTATGTGTGGTTCTGTGTGACCGCAGAGAATGGGCTTAGCCTGTTCTATAGTCTTCAGGATGAGTAATACCAAGGCCTGACTGTATGGTCCCCAGTGTTGGTGATCATCTGCCTTGGAGGCCATGCTTTTGGGGTGCAGTGCTTAGCATTGGAGGGAGACTTACAGGTGATGACAGACACTGACTTCTACCTATATGCCTGTTAACTTACCAAGACAGCCATTCTCATTTGTCATCTGAGTCAACAACTATGAGAACTTTTAATTAGCTGGACATGGTGGTGTGCACCTTTGATCCTGGCACTTGGGAGGCAGAGGCAGGTGATTGTTGAATTTATTAAGGCCTGCTTGATCTACACAGTTTCAGGACAGCCAGGGCAACATAAATGTCTTTAAAATTTTGTTTTACTAGGCAGTTGTTGCATGCCTCTAATTCCTGCACTCAGGAGGCATTAGCAGGTGGATCTCTGTGAGTTTGAGGCCAGTCTGGTCTACAGCATGAGTGCCAGGACAGCTAGGGATAAACAAAGAAATGCTGTTTTGGGAAAAAGTGTATAGTCAGAAAGCACCCACACTATTCTATCTAGCATCTTGTCTCTTGGAAGAATGGCCCACAGAATTTCAAGATCATACCCTGGCTCAGCCTTGCCTTATGGAAAACGTGACTCCATATCCCTGGGTTCTTTCTTTGCTATGCGGATGCTCTCCATTATAGCTCATGGCAACCTTGAAGTCAGCAACCCTGCTTCAGCCTCCTGAGTGCTGTTACGAAGCCCAGCTGAAATTGCATTTTGCAATCACAAGAGGGCAAAAGAATGGGGCAGGGACTCAAACCTGTTATCCTGGCCCTTTAGAAGGCAGGAGAATCAGGAGTTCATGGCCAGCTGCAACTAGGTAGTAAGGTATGGGTAGTATGGGCTTGCACAGCTGTGGCTTCTGCATGTACTTTGTGCCTGTGATGACACGATGACACTTTATGGCTAGTCTGTCCTGGGATCAGACTGCTTTGGAGGCACAGTTGTCATGGATTCTGGGCCGTGTCTGTGGACGCATGGCTATTTGACACTGAGTATTCTTTCCTGGCCTAGAGTTGGTGTAGTCCAGGGACTGCAGGGCCCAGGCACCCCACAGAGAATAACTTGAGCCTGTGCTGACCTGGCCCATCCCCAGCTTGTTATACACCAGTGTTGGGTTTGGTTTGGCTTGGTTATTTTGAGACAGGGTTTCTCTGTGTAGCCCAGGCTGTCTTGGAACTCAAACTGCAGACCAGGCTGGCATAAAACATGTCTGCCTCTGCCTCCCAAATGCTAGGAATAAAGGCATGTGCCATCACTGCTCAGCAATGCCTTTGGCTTTTAATGTCAGGGCAGGATGGTTAAGCGCATTGGCTGCTCTTCCAGAAGACCCAGCACCCACTCAGGGGCTCACAACTGTAACTCCAGTTCCAGAGGATGTGATGCCCCATTCTGGCCTCCTACAGCTCTGTGCATGGTGCACAGACACACGTGCCAGCAAAAAGTAATAAACTGAGTCCCAGCCTTGGGGACACAGAGGCAAGAGGATCTCTTGAGTTGGAGGCCAGGCTGGTCTACAGAGTGAATTACAGGGCAGCCAGGGCTACAGAGAAAGAGTGTGGCTTAAAGGAAAAGTGACTGGAGGTTGTGTGGGTTTCCCTGTGTCTCCTTTCAGCAGACAATTTATTTTCTTTTGTTTTTTTTTTTTTGTTTTTTCGAGACAGGGTTTCTCTGTGGTTTTGGAGCCTGAGCTGGAACTAGCTTTTGTAGACCAGGCTGGTCTCGAACTCACAAAGATCCACCTGCCTCTCTCTGCCTCCCAAGTGCTGGGATTAAAGGCGTGCACCACCACCGCCCAGCCAGACAATTTATTTTCAAAATTTTGACAAAATTTGTTTTTAGAATTTAAGCTCAAACTAGAGAAGTCAGCACTGTTCCTTTCGTGGCCAGCAGGGGGAGCTCCATGTTGCTGCCTCCAGGCCGCAGGGCTTGCAGTATCAGGCCCGTAGCCTGGAAACAACCCTGGTGTGAGTCCTGACCAGCCCCAATGTGAGCCTTGCAGGTTCTCCTTCAGTGACAGGATGAAATGTCCCTCAAGTCTTAGCTGGGGCCAGCGCACTGATGTGGGCCATCCATTCACAAAGCGGGCAGACAGAACCCTTCCCTGAGGAACTGGGGCTGCAGATGGAGCTGCAAGGAGCTCCCAAACTCCACTGTTAGGTTAGACCTAGTCTCAGGACTGTGAGCTTCTGTGGTGTCCGATTCCTGCTTCTGTTCTGTTCAAGATCCAAACCACAGAACCAGTTCCACTCCTGCCGTCCCAACACCAGGAAAACTAACGACAGAAGGATCAAAAGTTCAGGGCCAGAGTGGACTATAGAGGCCTTGTCTCAAGAATTCGGACAAAAAAGGCCAATGGTCTGCACGCTTGCTGGTGGCTAGGAGAAGCCTCCCTCCCATTGCTATGTAAGTTTGGGGATCGCAACAATAAGCATTCCTGTAACCTTCACTGCAGCCAGGTGGTGTTGGCACACAGTGGAGGCAGAGGCAGGTGTATCTCTCTGAGTTCAAGGCCAGCCTGGTCTACAAGAGCTAGTTCCAGGACAGGCTTCAAAGCTACAGAGAAATCCTGTCTGGAAAAACAAAACAAAAAACTTGACTGCAAACTTTCCTGATGCTTATTACAGTTCACCTCCTACAGACCCGCAGTCCCAGCCAGACCATGAACTGCTTTCCTTCAGCTAAATTTGCCTTTTCCCTAGAATATTTAGAGTTACGGTCCTAGCACATTCTCTTGCATCTTTTGGGCTCTCTTAACACATTGTTACATTGCACACAGTTCAGTCATTTGATTGCTGCATAGTTCTGCACTATATAGACAAACCACTGCATTTCTATCCACTCATCAATGATGTTAGGGGTTGGAGTTTGTGGAGACCCAGATATGTGAGCCTATTTTCACCTTGAGCAAAGGTCAGAGAGTTGGAACTTCTATTCCTTCAAGGTTATTGTCAGTTTCTACCTCAAACAAAGGTCCGACCTAGATTTGAGGGAAAGGTTATTGTCAACAGGGTTGGCTAATATCCAGAGCTTGTATTTCAGGGATAGAGAAGCAGATAGTTTCTACCCCAAATAAAAGTCTAAGGATCCAACTAAGTTCCATTCCTTTAGGGAGATAACATTGGATTCCACCCAGGGAATGGTTTGCCTACAGGATGTTTTGGTCTAGGGTGTGAGTGTGACTTGTCCTCTTGTAGCAACAGAATGTTTAAGAACGTAGCCCAAAACCTTTAATTGTTCTTTTCATTTCCTTGTGTTATGTGTGTTAATGCAGAGGTTTTTTTTTTATCTGCTCCTACCTTTTGGTGTCAGAGGTATTTTAAGCAATTTGAAATTAAATGCAGGTGATTTCAGTACTCACTGACTCCCTCCTGCTGCTACCCTATGCTTCTGTTTTATTAATTTATTTGCGGCTTTGTATTCTTCACTAACACTTCTGATCCCAATGCCCCTACCCTGCTAAGTGGTATTTTTCTTGAAGCTGTTTGGGAACTTTGTAATATATGTCATTTTTTGTTTATTTCTTTTATATGTTTTTTTAGTTTGGGTTTCTATTGCTGTGAAGAGACACCGTGACCATGGCAACTTCTTTTTTTTTTTTTTTAAGATTTATTTATTTATCATGTAAACAACATTCCATGTGTGCTTGCAGCCAGAAGAGGACACCAGATCTCATTATAGATGACTGTGAGCCGTCATGTGGTTGCTGGGAATTGAACTCAGGACCTCTGGAAGAGCAGCTAGTGCTCTTAACCTCTGAGCCATCTCTCCAGCCCCCATGGCAACTTCTTTTTGTTGTTGTTGTTGTTCTTTTGTTTTGGAGACAGATTTCTCTGAGTAGCCATGGCCTACTTTGTAGACCAGGCTGGCCTTGAACTTGGAGATCCACCTAGTTCCCACCTGAGAGTTGGGATGAGAGGCGTGTGCTACTCTGCCTGATTTATCCCAACTCTTATTTAAAAATTTATAATTTTTAGGATGTGCATATGTGCACCGTTGGTGTGCAGGTGTCTGTGCGACATGGTGCATGTGTAAAGGTCAGAGGTAAATCTTTTTTTTAAAAGATGTATTTATTATGTATCCATTGTTCTGCCAGCATGTGTGCCTGCAAGGCAGAAAAGGACACCAGATCCCATTACAGATGGTTTTGAGCCACATTGTGATTACTGGAAATTGATCTCAGGACCTCTACAAGGATAGTCAGTGCTCTTAACCTCTGAGCCATCTCTCCAGCCCCCAGAGGTTGATCTTAGAGAATCAATTCTACCTTTGGGACCAGGAATCACACACGGGTCATCATTCTTGTAAGCCAATTTCCTTTGACCCACTGAAGATTTTAGTGTCCCCATCTCCCTGCCCTGCATGTGGCCTCGACAGATCTTTACTGTAGAAAGTAAAACGCTGACCTTGAAATCCTCACATACACACCCCACTTTCCAGGTTGCTGAATCTTTTTAAAAATGTAAGGTGAACAGTTCAGAGAATCTGTTGTAGTGACAAAAAGTTGAGCTCAGATTATTATTAATGGTGCTGTCAACCTTATTTGCTTTACGTCATTGTGTGAGTGACTCAGTCTCTCATGAGTAGATGCCCAGTGGTGAGGTTGTGCCGTAGGCCCCATCTGAACCATCTGTCAGCCACGGAGGAAAGTTCTCAGGTTTCACTATTCTTCATGTGATGGCAGGTAAGGTTCTTTAGGTTTTTGTCGCCGGGCGGTGGTGGCGCATGCCTTTAATCCTAGCACTCAGAAAGAAGAGGCAGGAGGATCTCTGAGCTTGAGACCTGCCTGCCTACAGAGTGAGTTCCAGGAAAACCAAGACTACCCAGAGAAAACCTGTCTCAAAAACAAAACAAAACAAAACAAAAAAAAACAAATTAGGAAAAGAAAAGGTAATAAAGCGTATGGGTAGTGTCCATGCTGTTGGCATCTATAGTCTATTCAGATTCCATGCCAGCAGGAGACGGTTCCTGGGCTGCAGGTATGTGAGAGTGAGTACCTTGTCAATAAATGTGGTTGTTACAGGGCACAGTAGATCTCTCGAACTTGAATTTATGCCTGCTGTCAACAGATATTTAGTGAACTCATGTGTGTTCTTAAGCCATCATGAGGGGCTTCAAGAAAGTTTCATTATCTGTAGGAAATCTCTTCTTGCCAAGCCATCAGTCACAGGCATTCAGCACCATGCACCCTGGACAGCTCCCGGAAGTAGCTCCTTCCGGAACTATATGTGTACGATCCTGTTTCCTGTCGGAAGCATTTGGTAGTTGCATTCATAGCCGGGAGGGGGGCTGTTTTCCGGAGCCGGTAGGTGTTTCAGAATGATTGGCAGCAGGGCTGGCCAATAGAATCGGAGGACTGTCGAGTGGCGCTGACAGTGTCCAATAGACGCTGGCGTGGGCGGGGCGGGGGCAGCGGCTTGCCGTCCCGGTGGTCTCGGCTGGTCCGCAGCGGCGGGGTCCGGTCGGCGCGGCGGTTGGCGGCAGGAGGCACCAGCCGGAGGCTCAGGGGCCTGGCGGAGGTACGAGGGGGTAGGAGCAGGCCTGGGTGGGGCCGAGGGTCCTGGCGACTGTCCCGCCCGTCCGCAGGGGCCGTGCTCCGGAGCGCGGCTGCGCAGGGCACACAGTAGGCGCTCAATAAATGCTCAACGAGAGAAGGAGTTTGTCGCCCCTCACCCCTCCCCGGTCGGCCCCAGGTAGCGGCTACCCGAGCAATTCTCAGCCCATCCAGACACACAGCAGGCATGTATTGGGCGCCTGTTGTATGCACTAGGCCTTGTGTTCACTGTGGGAAGGTTTTTAAGGGATGTCTATTTTCGATTTTTTTGAAATTTTACTTAATTATATAATTAATTTTTAAATTTTAAAATTGAAGTTAATTTTAGCCTTACCTTATTTCATCTTACTTTACTTAATTTTATTTTGCTATTTTCTTCTTAAAAAGTTTTCAAATTATTTTGTATATGGGTGTGTGCCTGTCTGTATGTACATCACATGTGTGCAGTGGCCAGAAAAGGGGTCGGATCCCCTGGGGTTGGGCGGAATGCAGGCATTCTTATCTGCTAAGCCATCTCCCCAGCTCCTATTTTATTATTTTTTCATTTAATTACTTTTCTTTTGGAGACAGGGTCTCCCTTCGTAGCCCAGGCTGCCCTGGAACTCCCTACCTAGAGCAGGCTGACCTTGAACTCAGAGATCTGCCTGCCTCTGCCTCCCACATGCTGGGATTAAAGGTGTGCGCCACCTCCGGCCGTAATTGGTTGTTTTGTGAGAGTGCACATATATATAGTATAGTCCAGACATCCGTGTCAGTGTCTTCATTGATCTTTCTTTACTTATAAACAATGGGTGTTCTGTTTATATTCGTATCTGTGCATCCCATATGTGCCTGAGACCAGAAGGGGGCGTCGGTTTCCCAGAGCTGGAGTCCCAGGCAGTTCTGGGCCCCATGTGGGCGCAGCAGGTGCTCTAACCATTGCCATCCTTCCCAGCCTCTGTTTACACACTGAGGCAGGGTCTCACACTCAGTGTGTCAGAGTCCAGAACTGCTGACTGGGTCGATGTGGCTGCGCACCGTGTCCTGGTTATCTCTTCTCCACCTGCAAGGTGCCGGGACAAATCCAAGTATATAGAGTTCCTTCTGGTGCAGTAGGAAGGGAGCAGGGCTGGACCAGGGCCCTGGGAAGGCCCTGACAACAGCGGAAGAGCTGGGGACTGTGCGGTCAGCAGCCAAGAGGACGACGGTGTTGATGTTTTGAGACAGGGAGATCTACAGAGTCACATAGGAACAGCCTACACTTTGGCCACCACGTCCGCTCAGCCAGCTGTCACCTCACGCCTGCTCTGCACCAGGCCTCGAGGTGGGTACCAGTTGGGAGCATGGCTTAGGGATCTATTCCAACTTCCAGAATATAGGGAGTGGTCTGTGCAGAGGCCCTGGGGCTGGTACAGGCGTGTCATTCAAGACAGGCAAGCTGGTGTGAGGTGAGCTGAGGCCTAACCTCAGGGTAACAGACTGAGTCCCTGTAAGGGCAGCAGTACCCCAGAGTGTGTCCTGGCACCAGTGGGAGCATTCTGTACCTGTGCACAGCACAAAAGCCACTCAGTCAAGGTGGTTACCAGACACATGGCAGCAGGGGCCAGATGCTAACTAGTATTCAGTTTCATGTTTCCTGCAAGAGTGTGCATGTGAGTATGTGTGAGTGTGCATGTGTGTGTGTAAATGTGAGTGTGAATGTGTGTATGCATGTAAATGTGTGTGAGTCTACGTGTGTGCATGTGAGTGCATGTGTGTATGCATGTATGTGCATGTGTGTCTGTATGTGTTGTCCTCCGCCACTCGCCATCTTGGTTTTGGAGGCAGGATCTCAGGAACCACCTGTGCCACCTCCCAGCCCTCCATCCTCACCCGCAGTTGCAGAAATGCACATGCCCATGTCTGTGAGTTGAGCATGGCTGACTGGTTAGTGACTCCCATGGCTAACGTGGCTGCTGTTGTCCTCACAGCTGCTGGGCAGAGCCATGAGCCCCCAGCCCTGCAGCTGGGGACAGTAACCCCTGAAGCTCTGGTGTGTGGCTCCATGTGTGGTTTGGCCCTGCGGTGACCAGCGTGACCCTGGTGGCCACCATGACTAAGCTCCTGGTGGCGAAGCTCCTCTGCATGGCGGGCATGTTCTTCTTCATGCTGCTGGGCTCGCTCTTGCCCGTGAAGGTCATTGAGGCTGACTTCGAGAAGGCGCGCCGCTCGAAAAAGGTCCTCTCTCTGTGTAACACCTTCGGGGGTGGTGTCTTCCTGGCCACATGTTTCAACGCACTGCTGCCAGCAGTGAGAAATAAGGTGAGACCCTGCAGGCGGGCTGGACGTAGGGCTACTGAGGCCTCCCAGCTGGGCACATGTGAAGGATTGTCACACAGAAGGGCCTGGGTAGGCATGGCCTTCCAACAGCTGCCATCACCATCAATGACTTGGGGACTCAGTCCTGCAGCCTGGGAATGTCTCTTTCAAGGCCACAGTGAGCTCAGGAAGACCTGGGTTAGGGTGTTCTTCTCCAGGAGGGAGCTTGGCTTCCTGCTCATGGCTCTTTCTGTGAAGCCCCAGCCCGGCAGGGCCAGCTTCTGCCATGTGAGCCACAAGCTATGGTGGCCACTTTCTTTGTCAGTGAGTGTGTGGCTGTGGTGACAGGGCCTCGCTCTGCAGCTCCCACCTCAGCCCACTGACGCTGGGGCCTGTGGACAGGATGGTGTCCTCAGCATCCTCCCAGGGCCACGCCCAACCCTCAGGTACCTTCCCCTCCTCCAGGCCTGAACTTTTATGGTGGCCTTGCTAGTCGCTGTCCACTGAGACCTCACTATGTTAGGGGTAGGCCCCACACATCCTGGTGCAAGCACAGTTCACAGATGCTGCCTCTCATGGCCAGATCCATTGCTGGGAGGGAAGAGGGCAGCTTTGCACGTGTGTCTCAGGTAGTTGACCTTTTTATTTTATGAGTATTTATTGTGTGTGTACCAGTGCGTGTGGATGCCAGAGACTTTCTGGAGTCAGTGTCCTCCCACCATACGGGTCCCACGGATTTGAACTCAGAATGTTGGACTTGGCCGCAAGTACCATCACCCTTAGGCCATCTCACCACCTCCCCCTCCCTTTTTTTTTTTTTTCTAATAATGCTTTGTTTTTGGCAGTGCTGGTGTTGGGACCTGAGCAAGGAAATGCTCAGGCATGCTTGGGCCCTCTCAGTTTGGTTTCAACCTTGGTGTGACCTGGGCTCTGTCTTTTTGTTGTCTGCCACCATCCCAGCTCTGCGTGCCACACATGAATGACTACTTCAGGCCAGGTCTCCATGTAGCCCAGGCTGCCCTTGAGCTTGCAATCATCCTGCCTCAGCCTCCTGAGCGTCCCCTGCCTGGGATGGGAGGCCTGAAGCTGACTCAGTCCTGTCCCCGCAGCTGCAGCAGGTGCTGAGCCTGGGCCACATCAGCACGGACTACCCGCTGGCCGAGACACTCATGATGGTGGGCTTTTTCCTCACCGTGTTTGTGGAGCAGCTGGTGCTGACCTTCCGCCGGGAGCGGCCGCCTTTCATCGACCTGGAGACCTTCAACGCAGGCTCGGACGCCGGCAGCGACTCAGAGTATGAGAGCCCTTTTGTGGGTGCAGGCGGCCGCGGTCGCGGGCTATACCCTGAGCCCACAGCGCACACACATGGTGCAGGGCTGCGGCTGCGGGAGCTAGGACGCCCCGGCCCACTGCGGCTGCTCAGTCTGGTATTCGCGCTGTCGGCACACTCAGTGTTCGAGGGCCTGGCGCTGGGGCTGCAAGAGGAGGGTGAGCGTGTGGTCAGCCTGTTTGTGGGTGTGGCTGTCCACGAGACGCTGGTGGCTGTGGCCCTGGGCATCAGCATGGCCCGCAGTGCAGTGCCCCTGAGGGATGCAGCCAAGCTGGCAGTGACCGTGAGCGCCATGATCCCTGTGGGCATCGGGCTGGGCCTGGGCATTGAGAGTGCCCGCAGCGTGGGCAGCAGTGTGGCCTCGGCGCTGCTGCAGGGCCTGGCCGGTGGCACCTTCCTGTTCGTCACCTTCCTGGAAATACTGGCCAAGGAGCTGGAGGAGAGGAGCGAGCAGCTGCTCAAGGTGCTGTTCCTGGTTCTGGGCTACGCCGTCCTGGCCGGCATGGTCTTCCTTAAATGGTGATGGCCACTCGCCTGCCTTTGTCACCTGCTGCCCACCCGAGCTGTGTGTGGACACAGGACACAGATCACATCCTGTGCCAGCCACACTCCCAGGGCCATGGTCCACACAGGGGGCTTCTCGCACTCCTGGCGCCACTGATAATGCTTTCAAAAGACGTCTTAAAGTTCTTTACCAAAGCCGTGTGGCCATGTCACCTCATATCCCCGTCACTCCACCTGTCCCTGCCGACACTGCTGAGCCACCAAGGATGGAGCACAGGGAGCCACTGTACCCTCCACCCCATGTTCCCTCCATGTTCCTTATGTAGCCAAGGCCCTGCCCACCATTGTCACCCTGAGTTTTTCCAGTTGCTGCAGCATGACATGTGACACTTGGATCAAATGATCAAGGAACTATCCTTCCCAGGGGACAGCCCAGAGTCGCTGGCCTGGCCCTCAGGAACCCACTCTTGTTCCCTTGCTCTGTCTCGGTCACCAGAGTGTTGGGGCTTCCTCTGCAGAGTGGATGGGGGCCAAGATTCCAGGGCCAAGCATTGTAGTCTCCTGGGAGGGGAATGGGACACGGATAGTGGCTTGGTGGTCATTTCTGAGTTACGTCCTTACCGCTGGGGTCTCCAGAAGACACAAGGTGAAGGCCACATCCTGACCAGGGAGACTCCCAGGATGCAGGCAGGAGCTCAGCTCCTAGCAACCGTAGTGCATGTCACCATGGCAATACCAGCATCTTGGGACGAACTGAGTGAGAACTCTTCCTCTGGGGATATAGGGCTGGCACAGCCTACCCCTTTCCTTGACCTTGGCTCTGTCTACCAGGCACCACCTCAACATTGTCCCCTTGGTGGCTGGATGTCAGAGTCCTACCTAGTGCCCCGTCACCATGTCAAGGTGACCAAAAAGACATATCCAAGATGGCCCCCTACCTGGATCCTATTCAGAAGATATGAGGTACAAAGAAACAGGGCCTTGGGGACAGCTGGGCCTTAGGCAGTGTCCCAGAGCCCCAAGGCCTGTGCCACCTCAGTGCTGTAATAAGCCAGGGTTCACATGGCACTTCCAGACATCAGGGCATGTGGGACCCGGCGCCTCCAGTGAGGGACCAACGCACCTGCTGCTGGCTGAAGCCTCATCTTTTTTTTTTTTTTTTTTTGGTTTTTCGAGAAAGGGTTTCTCTGTGGCTTTGGAGCCTGCCCTGGAACTAGCTCTTGTAGACCAGGTTGGTCTCAAACTCACAAAGATCTGCCTGCCTCTGCCTCCCGAGTGCTGGGATTAAAGGCGTGTGCCACCACTGCCCCACTAAGCCTCATCTTTTTTAGGGTTCTTTCCTGAGGACCGACTGTTGAGACCATGTAGTCTAACCCCATCCCTGTAGGTGTGGGGACATGCCCGCAGTGCCACCTTGGTACTCCGGTGCCCCTCTTCCACCCTCCATGTAACACCCATAGGACATCTGCGTGTTCCACATCTTCCCTTGAGTCCAGGTGGGCCCTATGGAGCCACCATGCCACTGCAGGTGTGGGTGTAGGTGACAAAAGACCATACCCACCCAAGTAGTATGTGCCTAGTCCCTGTCTGACCATCCCAGCAGGAAGACTGTAACCCCCCATGGCTGCATTAAGTGGCACCCTCTCCCCAGCACCAACTGCTCTGCCCCTGGGAACACCAGCAAGCCTGTGTGCCTGTCACCATGGACTTGGTCCCCTCCCCATCAGTCCTCTGAGTCTGAGAGTCATCCCAAGCACCAGCTCCCTGGCAACTGTGGGAACTTCTGCCTCCCCTACAGATCTTAGGGTCCAGGTAGCACCATCCTCGGAGGAGTGGGGAGTCTTAGCACAGTGATTTAGGGATCCTAGACCCAGGAGACACCTGCCATCAATCCTCAAGTCTGGCTTTGCTCACCACCCAATCAGTTCTCAGAGCTTAACTTGGGCCTGGCCACGTGTGTAGTGGACCAAGAAGTGGACCTGGGAACTCAATCGGCCCTATCCCACAGGCCTTCGGGTTCCCCATGCTGTGGACTAGGACTCGGGCAGGTCACGGTCAGGAGCTTGTGTCAGTGGCTTCTCCCTCGGGTGACAAGAAACCAGTCACATCTAATATTGGACTGCAAAAGGCAGGATGGACATCCTTCCTGCCTGGCAGCACAGGCCAGTGACACGAAGTCATCTGCAGGACCGCTCGACCAGAGAGGTGGTGCCGTCCATGGCCACCCACACACACCGCCTCCTGTGGGGACACAGCAGAGGGAGAGCAGGATGTGAGGAGAGAGGGTGGGGCAGGCAGCCCAACTTCACTGCTGATCTGTAATAACATGTCAGCCTCGCAGGGCTTGTTTGTGTTCCGCTAACAGAAGTTATTAGTGCGGGCGGGCGAGATCTGCAATCAGCTCCTGGCGCCCTGCCTCTCACACTACTGCAGGGGGGCCAGGACGATCTTTGCCTTGCATCCCACCCACCCAAGAGAGCACCTCAGTCTGGGGTTCCCCCATGAGGGGGCTGGGGCCTTCTGGGTGTCTCTGGGCTCCACCTGCTCTTAGCCAGGAGCTCCCTGATTTGGGACAAACACATGTGTCCCAAATGTCTCAGTCTTCAGGGGAGGGGAGGTCACACATGTAAGTTGTCCCCATGCCCCCATGAACTAAGGAAGCTGCCACTCAGCTGAGAGGAAACAAAATGAACACATCAGTATCATCAGGCACTGTCCCCCAGAAGGAAGAAAAGTCAAGGAATGAGGCTGATAACTCAGTGGGCAAAGGGGGAGGGGTTGTCACCAAGCCTGAGACAGACTTGACTTCAA
This sequence comes from Dicrostonyx torquatus, assembly GCA_028555095.1. Taxonomy (NCBI): domain Eukaryota; kingdom Metazoa; phylum Chordata; class Mammalia; order Rodentia; family Cricetidae; genus Dicrostonyx; species Dicrostonyx torquatus. The sequence goes on along the minus strand of JAQHUG010000491.1, from coordinate 217,851 downwards.
TTATGGTACCTGTATGGTGACAGAACTGACTCCTACAAATTGTCTTGCTCCCCACAGGTGCTCCTGCACAGGTGTGTGCTTCGCCCCCCCCCATGTGAAAGAGGGTTTTGTTGTTGTTTTTCCGGTTGGGGGTTATTTTGTTTAGTTTTGAGACAGGGTTTCTCTTTGTAGCTCTGGCTGTCCTGGAACTCACACTGTAGACCAAGTTGGCCTTGAACTCAGAGGGATCCGCCTGCCTCTGCCTCCTGAGTGCTGGAATTAAAAGGGGTGCGCCACCACCACCCAGCTAAGAAAACTGGGCATAAACTGGGACTAAACCCAGCATTCCAGAGGCAGAGACTGGTGTATATCCATGAGTTGCAGGCCAGCCTGATCTACAAAGTGAGCACTGTCTCAAAATAATAAAATAAGCGGGGCTGGAGAGATGGCTCAGTGGTGAAGAGCACTGGCTGCTCTTCCAAAGGACCAGTTTCAATTCCCAGCACCCACATGACAGCTCACAACTGTCTGTAACTCCAGTTCCAGAGAATTTAGCATCCTCACACAGACATACATGCAGGCAAAACACCAAGGCACATAAAATATAAATAAATAAAAAAAAAGATTTGAACTATTTTTTATTTTTGTGAGTGGATGTTTTGCATCCATGTTTTCTTTGCACAACATGTTCTCTAGTCCCTTAGGAGACCAGGAGATGACATCATCCGTCTCCATAAGAGTCCAGGCTGGTCAGGGCAGCATGTCTAGATGCTGTCTCAGACAAACAAACTACTGGGCTCCAAGATGCCAGTCCATGTATTTTGGGATTTTCTTTGTGTGGCTGGTGTGTGAGTGTGTGTGTGTGTGTGTGTGTGTGTGTGTGTGTGTGTGTGTGTGTGCAGTGCCTGCAGAGGTCTAAAGGTAGCGTCAGGTGCCCTGAGACTGGAGTAACAGATGGTTGTGAGGCGCCATGTTGGTGCTGGATAGCAAACACAGGCCCTCTGAGAGTGGCCGGCACTCTGCTCTTCCTCACCTTGATGTGTCAGGCCCTGTCAGTATGGTGGGGCTTGCAGTTGCAATGTCTGGACCACCCGTTCAGCACACCACAGGGGGCCTATCTCAGTCTCCCTGGTGCTGCCGTAGCAGAATTGAACCATGTTGCTAGCTAGATTTGGGTTCTGAGGATCCATATTCAGGCCCTGTTGGCAAACACTTCATGACTTCATGGGTTGAGCATTCTCCCCAGGCCCTTTCTGCAGCCTCTTCTGCTGGTGGGGGCAGAGCAGGGCTTTCCAAAAAGGTGGTGGGTATGTAGGGCATGATAGGCAGACTAGAACTCCAGCCTTTGGGGCTCCTGAGTTCCTGTGCCCAGATATCTGCCCTGGTCAGCTCTGCAAAGTGGGGCAGAGTACAATACCCCATGCCCCAGCCAGCCCCACAGAGCCCTGCTGAGAGAGGAGGCAGGAACCAAGCCTGTCTCCAGTGGCTCCTGATGCCCAGAGCCTGGCCTGGCATCTATAAATAGCATCAGTATGTGGACAGGCACCTCTGTGTGAGTCAGCCTGGGCTGGTACTTGAAGGAGCCAGGGAACCAGCCAGAGCTGGGCTTAGAGCTCACTATTGGTCTCTTAGGGGAACCCAGACAGAGGAAGCTTGACTGCTAGCCCCAAGCTGCCCCCTCCCCCATGCCCAACGCCTGAGAAAGGGGGCCACTCTGTGGGTTTGTTCCCAGCTACTCTGAGAGGTGATGACAAAAGTTGCTAGGGGGTGCTTCTGTGGGACAGAGTCATCCAGAAAAGAGTTTTTACTTCCCCCTAGGCTGTCTCATCTCTGGAGTCAGGGTAGGAGAGAGGTGAGCTCTTCAGCTCTGGGCAGCCCAGGTTGAGGACATACAGGAAAAGGAGAACTGGACCATGAGGTCCTGGAACACACAGACCACCCTGGACTATGACCCACGAAGAAGAAGCCAAGTTAGAATTGAGGAGAGGAGCCAGGTGGTCGCAGCGCACACCTTTAATCCCAGCATTCAGGAGGCAGAGGCAGGTGGATCTCTGAATTTGAGGCCAGTCTGGGCTACAGAACGAGTCCCAGGAGAGTCAGAGCAGTCTAGAAAATTCCTGCTTTGAAAACAAAACACCACCACTGATAAAAGAACTGAGGAGGGGAAAGGAGGAGGTGGGCGGCAACAGAACAGAGGACAGCCTTAAGATGGGCTAAGTGGGGGCTGGAGAGATGGCTCAGCGGGTAAGAGCAATTCCTGCTCTTTCAAAGGTCCTGAGTTCAATTCCCAGCAACCACATGGTGGCTCACAACCATATGTAATGAGGTCTGGTGCCCTCTTCTGGCCTTCAGGCATACACATAGGAAGACTATTGTAGGGCTGGAGAGATGGCTCAGCGGTTAAGAGCATTGCCTGCTCTTCCAAAGGTCCTGATTTCAATTCCTGGCAACCACATGGTGGCTCACAACCATCTGTAATGAAACCTGGTACCCTCTTCTGGCCTGCAGGCATACATGCAGACAGAATATTGTATACATAATAAATAAATAAGTGTTTTTTTAAAAAAAGAAAGACTTGTATACATAATAAATAAATAAATAAATAAATAAATAAATAAATAAATAAGATGAGCTAAGTGGAGCCCTGGGGCACACAATTTCCATCCCAGCAATAGGAGGCAGGGGCAGATGGATCTCTGTGAGCTCTGAACCAGCCTAATCTACAAAGCAAGACCATGTCGCAAACAAATAAAACATTTAGTTTTAGTTTTCATTTTTTTCTTTCTTCTTCTCTCTCTCTCTCTTTTTTTTTTTTTTTTTTTTGGTTTTTTCGTTTTTTGTTTCTCTGTGGCTTTTGGAGCCTGCGCTGGAACTAGCTCTTGTAGACCAGGCTGGTCTCGAACTCACAAAGATCCGCCTGCCTCTGCCTCCCGA
>JAQHUG010000491.1:191644-214773 GCA_028555095.1 Dicrostonyx torquatus | reverse complement strand
GGAGCCTGTCCTGGAACTAGCTCTTGTAGACCAGGTTGGTCTTGAACTCACAAAGATCCGCCTGCCTCTGCCTCTGAGTGCTGGGATTAAAGGCATGCGCCACCACTGCCTGGCCACTTGCCTCTTCCTTAAGAGTGCTAGGATTAAAGACCACCACCCAACAAGTTTTAAAATAAAATTTAAATTACATTTTAATCAGTTTTTCTCTGTGTGTGCTGAGGTCAGAGAACAATTTTGGGACTGGCTCTCTCCATCCACCAAGTGAGTCCCAGAGATCCAGCTCAGGCTGTTAGGCTTGGCAGCAAGCCCCTTTATCAGCCGAGCCCTCTTGCTGGCCCAAGTCTTTAAAGTAATCCAACAAAGTAAAGTTCTGCTCCGTTTTCCTGCAATGTGGGCGTGGAGCCAGGGCCTCAGCATGCTGAGCAAATGCTCTACGTGAACTACACACCAGAAGAACAATGGGGTTTTATCTTTTTCTCTTTTCTTCTTTGTTTGTTTGAGGCAGTCTCTGTAGCTGAGTCTGATTTTGGACTCCTGGTTCTCCTGCATCTGCCTCCAGTGCTAGACGACAGGCCAGTGCCACCACACTCTGCCTGTGCCTGCGGTGCTGGGAGTGGACCCCAGGGCTGCCGAGCAAGCAGTGGCTCTACCCTGTGAATGGACAACCCCAATGGCGGGTTTCTTTGTGCTGTTTTGCCTTTTATTCTCTCTGTCTCTCCTTTGCTTCCACCCCCGCCCCAGGAGTCTTCTACTCTGTAGCCCAGATTGTCTTTAAACTCACAACTGTCCCCCTGCCTCCACCTCCCCAGTCTGACTGACATCTTATTCCATCACCCTCTGCGCCTTGCTGATCCGACCTGGACCATGCACCGCCCCCCCCCACCCCCGCCATACTTAGCGCCTCGCTGATTCAACCTGGACCACACACACACACCCATCCTCAGTTCTCCCTTTTGCAGTTTGGGTGACCCACCAAACATCGTCCATCGTAGCTCCAGGACCGCACATGGCGGGTCCTGTCACCCACCCGTGTCCCCTGGGGTGCGGGTAACCACGTGGATCGGGTGGGTGTGGATGTCCGGATGCCCAGCGCTCGGCTTGTCCCCCAGCGGCTGATGGACACCCAGGGCGGGCTTGGCGGTGACCTTGGGCTGCTAGGGCCCGGGCCCGGGTCCCGGCGGGCGGGGCGGGCGGGGCGGAGCGCGACTGGGGCGGGGACATCGGGACTGCGGCGGCGCGGACAGCAGCGCAGACGGGGACCACAGCGGCCCAGGTAGGCGGCAGGGCGGCCGCGGCCACCGAGGGTGGGGAGGGGTCCCCAGGCCACCATGATCCCTTTGTTCCGGCCCACCCTCCCATGCCACTGCGCCAGGTCCTGCGTGTCCCCGGTCGTCCTGTGGTCACCATGGACAGCTCCCGGTCGCCCCACCCCTGCCGGGCCACGCAGAGAATTGCCCTGGACCCCTTCGGGCCTTGTCCCCTAATCCATGCCCTCTGTGATCTGCCCGTTGAGGCCCAGGTCCCTCACCGCCACCACAGAGCCCTGCGTCCTCGCGACCAAGCCCCTCTCAGGACTCCTTCTCTTTGGTCAGTCCCCTCCTGACTCCCGGGAAGCACCTCCCTCCTTTGAGTTCCTAAAACTGCCCGCTCTCCATCATGGTCCCTCCTCAGTCTGCAGCCCCTAGGTCAGTCACCCCCATTAGTCAGCAACCCCGCCCCCAGACCCTCCCCTGGCCAAGGCTTTTTGTACCTGAGATGGCTTCAGGGTACTAGGACGCTGTGCTGTCCTGTGGACAGGACAAGGGGTTTAGGCCAGGCTGGCCCAGGCCTGGGATGACTCAGACAGGGTGGGCAAGTGCCTCAGAACCCCCAGGGCACAACAGCTGAGCCAGGCCCAGCTTTAAGTCCCTCTGAGACGTGCCACCTCCTAGCTCGCATGACCTTGAGCAAAGCCCTATCCCCCATCCCCAAAGGAGCAAGACCTGGATTGTACAGGACCCTCCTAGTCAGGGAACTGAGACCTCAATACCTCTCTGGTGACCATCCCTTCCGGGCACTGGGCCCTCAGTGCCTACCACCTGGAAGGGATGCACTGGGAGGTACAGACCCCACGTGCATTTGCCGCCTTAGATGCCCTCAGGCCAGTGGGGATGGCATCACAGAGTCCACTGCTCTAGTTAGCCATGGAGAGAAATGTGAAGTTAGCTGGACTCAGGGCAGCCTCAGGCCGGCCCCTCCCAGCTCCTCCCAGGCCAAGAAGTGCCTTATGTAGAATCTGGGCACAGCTCACATTCGTCTCCAGCTTGAGAAGATTTCGGGATGTCTCACCAGGGTTCTGTCCTGACACATCTGGTGCCTTTGGTAGCCCTGAATGTCCTTTCAGACTCTTGTCCTCAGCCCTGGAACCCTGGTCACTGTAACTGTGGGAGACTCGTCAGAGACTGGGCCCCAGGCTCCGTCCGCAGCCATTCCCTATGAGTTTTTCTAGGTCGGGTTCCCAGCTCACAGGAGGGAAACTGAATTCCAAGGATATTGCCACTTTTCTGCTGTCACACTCCCAGGGTCTGACTCTTGAACTGTCCTTGGGACCTTCCCCACATGTACACACTGAGGAAGAGAAAAAGGAGTCTTGATGAGGGACAGTCATCATGGAGACAGGCCTTCCACATGCTGCCCTCCACACTCCTGACAAGGGACAGTCATCGTGGGGACAGGCCTTTCGCACGTTGCCCTCCATGTTCTTCCTCACCTCCATACTTTGGAAGTCTCCACTCTGTGCTCTGAGGAAAGACAGGAGAGAACCCCTAAGGAGTCCCTGCTGGGAATTACATTAAGCACTCAGTGTTCTGAGCAGGTACCAAGGCACAGACCTGGGGAATAGGGAGTTCCCATGTCCCAGAAGTTGCTTCCAGGGACTCAGGGTCAGGATTTACACATCTGATTCCTGGATGTCAGTGACAGAGTCACTTAAGAGGCAGAGAAGCCCTTTCACGTGGCCAGCCCCAGGGCCAGGCCCGAAGCCAATCTTCAGGACATCCAGAGCTGAGGCCCTCACTGTGCTTTTGGGTTTCTTGTTGGTGGAGATGGCAGTTTTCTGGTTCTGATGTTTGTTTTTGTTGTTCGTTTTTGGTTTTTTGAGACAGGGTTTTTTTGTGTAACAGCCCTGGCTGTCCTGGAACTCGCTCTGCAGACCAGGTTGGACTCCAACTCAGAGATCCACCTGCCTCTGCCTCCCGAGTGCCAGGGATTAAGGCCAGGCAATGGTGCCACACACCTTTAATCTCAGCACTCGGTCTAAAAGTGTATGCCACCACAATGACATTAAATTTTTGTTGTTTTTTTTTTTTTTTTAGACAGAGTCTCACTCTGTAGCCCAGAGAGTGGCCCAGAATTCACTATCCTCCTGTCTCAGTCTCTCCAACAGCTGATTTTCACAATGGGATTCTTTTCCTTCATATTTCTCCTGCATATGTCTATGCAGCACATGTGTACAGTACCTGCAAAAGCCAGAAGAGGGCGTCGGGTCACAGATGGTTGTGAACTGCCATGTGGGTGCTGGGAACTAAACCTTCGAACTACCTCTATAGCACCCCACCTTGAGTTTTTTTGAGACAGGGTCTCTCACATGTAAGGATGGGACAGGAAGAAGAGGCTGAGGTTCTGAGTCCTTCTCACTGGTGTGGAGTGGGAGCTGGGCGGAAGCCAGGCCTGAAGTGGGACCCTGAGCCTGTGCCGAGTATTTGTTTCCTGGTCTCATCAGCACTGTCTCCAAACTCAGAGTCGCCTTGGGACATCTGGGCCTCGCAAGCTGAGGGGTTGGCAGGGAGTCCACCTGCAGAGTACAATTGCAGAGTCAGCAGGGGCAGCGGGGAGAGCCACCTGGGAGACACTTGGGTGGGATGCAGAACGTCCTGATGGCTGGGACAGAGAGCTATCCTGGGCCCAGGTGGCTTCACACGTCTCACTGAACCTTCTCCAACAGGGTCGGTCTGGGGTTCTAGCAGCCGGCCCTGTGCACCCAGCCGGCTTCGGAGAAGATGCCGGAACAGAGCAACGACTACCGCGTGGTTGTGTTCGGTGCAGGCGGCGTGGGCAAGAGCTCGCTGGTGCTCCGCTTTGTGAAGGGGACGTTTCGTGACACCTACATCCCCACCATAGAGGACACGTACCGACAGGTGATCAGCTGTGACAAGAGCGTGTGCACACTGCAGATCACGGACACGACCGGCAGCCACCAGTTCCCTGCCATGCAGCGGCTGTCCATCTCCAAGGGCCACGCCTTCATCCTGGTGTTCTCGGTGACCAGCAAGCAATCGCTGGACGAGCTGAGCCCCATCTACAAGCTGATCGTGCAGATCAAGGGCAGCGTGGAGGACATCCCCATTATGCTGGTAGGGAACAAGTGCGACGAGACGCAGCGGGAGGTGCACACCCGCGAGGCGCAGGCCGTGGCACAGGAGTGGAAGTGCGCCTTTATGGAGACCTCGGCCAAGATGAACTACAACGTGAAGGAGCTGTTCCAGGAGCTGCTGACGCTCGAGACGCGCCGCAGTGTCAGCCTCAGCGTGGACGGCAAGCGCTCCAGCAAGCAAAAGAGGGCTGACCGCATCAAGGGCAAGTGCGCGCTCATGTGAGCCGGCCAGAACCCGCTAGGGCCTCCAGGGCTCCTGCTCCCTCCCCCTCCCTTTTTTCCTCCCTCCCTTCCTTTCTCCCTCTTTCCCTCCTTCTCTTGCTCCTTCTCTCTACTTCCCTTCCTCTCCCTCCTCCCCTCCTTTCTCCTGCTTCTCCTCTCCCTCCTTCTGCTCCTCCCCTTCTTCTCCTGCTCTTCCCCTCCCTCTTCCTACTCCTCCCCTCGTTCTTCCTACTTCTACCTGCCCTCCTTCCTTGCCCCTTGTCCCTCCTCCTCCTCTCTCCTTCCCTCCCTTTCCTCCTAGTCCATTCTTGCTCTTACCCTCCCTCCTCTTCTTCCTTCTCTGCTGCTCCTCCATCTCTCTCTTCCCACACTACCAGCCCACAGTAGGGTTGAGCTCCACCCCAGTTCCTTCACACCTCCATCCGCTATCAACCCTTGCTGACACCTCCCTCTTTTTCTCTGTCCACACCCCCCCAGTTCTATCTGTACCCCACATTCCAGCAAGGACCAGAGAGGCTGCCTTGCCTCTCAGTCTCTGTCCCTTTCCAGGGGTGTTCTCAGTCACACCCACACCCTGTTCCCCACATTCTATCACTGTGACCTCTTTACTCACATCTTCTTTCACCTGGTCCTGTCTGTTCCCTGTGACCCCTGACCTGAACCCTTCCCTGGGTCCAGAACATACCCAGTCCTCTCCTGCAGCACACCAGGGTGGATGGGCCCACTGGCTGGGCCTCAGGCCACCAGGCAATAAACACAGCCTGCAGCAATGCCCTGCCAGCCCCAAGCGCCACCCCTGGAGCAGCAGACACCCACAGCACAAGCCCAGGACTGTCCTCAGCAGAGGCACATGGGGACCTGAGCCTGCAGTGTGGGATGGCTGCCTGGATGCTGCCCATCTGGACACTGGCCTTCTATGGAGACAGTAGTGCCTCAACGGTGACCCCAAGTTAGGGTTTGGGGTGCTGAGGAAGGGTGCCCAGCTGAGAGCCCATTGGTGAAGTCTTTGTGTGGGGCAATGGAACCAGTTCCTGCTGCCACAGGGCTCTGACAAATCCTGAGCTCCTTTGCTGGTTGTACGTACCCAGAGACCTACCCCGTATGTGTCCTGAGTCCCGGAGCCTCTGCGGTATCTGCGAGACTGTCCAGGACACTTGAGTGGCAGTGGCTCCTGGGCCTGTGTCCCACCCATATGAGGGTGACTGTAGAATCCTATGTTCATGTGACTTTGTGTGTGTGTGACGGGTGTGTGTTTGTCTCGGGATGGAGTGTTTCTGTGCCATTCTGTGCCCTTAGCGAGAGCACAGTACGAATGGTGGCTGGGGAGAGTGGCCTGTGTGTGGCTGGGAAGGGTACCTAGACATCATGGTATTCCTGTATGGACCTGTGTTTTCAGGAGTGGGCAACAGTTTATCTGACAACCTGTCTGTTCGACCCGTCTGAGGAGCACCAGGTCCTGTTCCAGGCTGTGGCAAGCTGGCCTGTGGCTCAGTCAGCTAGTGTTGTGGAACAAGAGACAGAGATGCTGGCACTGGGCTTCAGTGCATGTGGTCTTTACCTCACAGGGACTGCAGGCCAGGCGTGGCTGGGGCAAGCTGTATCCTCTGTTGTGTGTATGCATGTGAGAGAGACAGAGAGAGACAGAGAGCCAGGGAGGCAGAAAGACAGCTGTATCTGGATGACAAGGGGTCCAGACCTCAAGGGGGTCCCTCTGTCTCCTGCACACAGGGCAAATCACAGCCTGAAGCCTGAGTCGGAGTGTAGCTGAGCCCTGATCTCCAGCCAGGCCAGGGCCCCCACAGCTGCTGACCGTTCCCTAGCCCCGGGAGCGGCTCCTGGCTGGACAGGGGGTCACAGCCCTTTCTCAGGGACACACCCTGATAGCACAATCTCTGGGCCACCCCAGGCCTCTCCTGGCTGGCCTTGCCCATCCTGGGAACAATCAGGCTGGGTGGCAGGGGAGGCAGGAGCCCACCCTGGCTGCCGGCCAACCTGCCCAGGCATCTCTGGTGCTGGGGACCCCGCCAGGCCTCGCTTGCTGTGACCCACCCCTGCCCCCCGCATGTGGGAGCCCTGCCCTGTGTGGGGTCTGTGTACCGTTCGCTGTAGACCTTGTCTTCCGCAATAAACATGTGGATCCTGCCTCCCCTGTGCCCATGGCTTCTGTGCACCACTGGGGAGGGCTGGTGACAGGGTGGATATGGAGGAGATGGGGTGGGTTGTAATGGATGGGGCGCCCAAGATCACAAACAAGTTTTCTGGGTCAGTGAGAGCAGAGGCTCAAGTGTGGACTGGGCCTTGCCGGCCTCCCTGGGTCAGGTCACCCACCTTTCCTGCACAGTCTCTGCCCTCTCAAGCCTTCCCTCTGAAGTTTAAAGGGCAGACTAGGAAAGCTTGTTCGCTCACTGTGTAGTTGACACCACTGTATACCTGGTGCTGACCTGGACACCAGTCACAGCCACAGGGCATGCGCAGGCAAGGTGCTCCAGCACCTTCAGCCAGCTTGAGCCACTGAGTGTGGTTACTCCCACAATCCCTCCCTCAGGGGCTGGAGGGGTAGTTCAGTGGCTAATAATGGTAACTGCTCTTGCCAAGGATCCAAGGTCAACTCCAAGCAGCCCTTTAACAAATCAGGCTTCCTGTAACTCGGCCATGGGAGCCTAGAAAAAAGAACCTGCTTTTAGTCTAGGATAGAAATCACAAGGTTCTGTCTCCAACATTTGGGGAGAGGGGAAAAGGTCCTTCCTCAAAGAAATAGGCAGAAAGTGAAAGGGAAGGACACTGACACTGACAACCCCTCACTGGCCTCTGCCATTGTGCACAGGTACATCAGCACATATGCACACACACACACACAAACACATACATGTAAACACAAAAGCACATAGATAGAAACAAAACCCTCAAACAGCACTGCAAAAATAGGAACAAAGAAAAAAAGGGCGGGGAGGTGGTCAGGGTGGAGCCCCACGTAGACTCCCCAGTGAGGGGCTGTGGGCATGGTCAGGACAGAGCCCTGCCTAGAATCCCCCAGTGAGGGGCTGGGGCCGTGGTCGGGGTGGAGCCCTGCCCAGGTAGCATGATGCCATAGACGCCATGCTCAGAACTGGAATAAAAGAATGAGAGATTGCTTAGAGGTTAAGAGTAGTGACTGTTCTTCCAGAGGTCCTGAGTTCAATTCCCAGCACCCACATGGTGGCTCACAACCATCTGCAATGAGATCTGGTGCCCTCTTCTGGCCGCAGACATATACATGCAGACAGAGTATTGTATACATAATAAATAAATCTCTTAAAAAAAAGAAAAAGAAAGAGGATTTTGAAAAAAAAAGAATGTATTTCTCTTTTATATGCTCTGTCAAATATGACTGTACCTCACTAGGTTGCTTCACTGTCCTGGCATTCATGAGCTCCTGGGTGTCATCTTTAATTCCAAAAAACCGGGCAAAACTGGGCATGATGTGATGTTCACAGGCGCTGCACACAGACACAAACACACACCGGCATGCACATGTATGCAGACACGTGAACACTGGAGGTGGAGTACACCAGTTCCTCCAGCTTTTCAGTGAATCTGAGGGTGGCCTGTAGTCCGTGTGAGACCCTGTCAAAACAAAAAAAAAACAAAAAACTATGATTCACTGGGTGGTAGTGGCGCACGCCTTTAAACCCAGCACTTGGGAGGCAGAGGCAGGTGGATCTCTGAGTTTGAGGCCAGCCTGGGCTACAGAGTCAGTTCCAGGGCAGGCTCCAAAGCTACAGAGAAACCCTGTCTCTAAAAACAAAACAAAACAGCAAAAACACAAGAAAACAAAAAACCTATAGTTTATGTTAGTACTGGCTTGGAACTCACAGTGATCCTGTTGCCTCAACTTCCTGACCACTAGGAGACAGATGCGCATCATCATGGCATCCATGGTGATTTGCTTATACATTTATCACGTGTGTGCACATGTGTGTGCTGGTCAGACAGAGAAGTCTGTGTTCTCTTTACAACATGTGGGTCCTGAGGCTTGAACTCAGGTCCTCAGACTTTGCCATCAGTCCTCCATGCACTGTCTTGACGGTCCTGATGTGGATTTGGGTTTGGCTTTTCGAGAGGTATAATGTGTTGTTGTTGTTCTTTATGTTTTTCCAGACACAGTTTCTCTGTGTAGCCCTGGCCATCCTGGAACTCCCTCTGTAGACCAGGCTGGCCTCAAACTCAGAGAACTGCCTGCCTCTGCCTCCCGAGTGCTGGGGTTAGAGGCGTGCGCCACCACCCGGACAGTGGTTTTTAAAGATGACAAGAACCATAGAAAGGGGCTGACTTGTTAGCAGCCACACCTTTAATCCCAGCACTTGGAGGGGGTGTGTGGGTCATGCCACCACCCGTCTGTGAGTTTGAGGCCAGCCTGATCTACTACATAATGAGACACTTAAAAAAATAACATAAAATGGGGCTGGAGAGATGATTAAGAGCCCTGGATGCTTTTCTAGATGACTGGGACTCCATTCCCAGCACCCAGGCTCAAGGGATCCCAGGCTCTTTTCTGACCTCTGTTGGCCTTCTACAACATGGCACACACACACACACACACACACACACACACACACACACTCATACACACACTCATACACATACACAGAGGCAAGACGTTAGCACATTATGGAAAAAATTAAAACAAAATAAAGTAAATCATGGAGATGGGACAGTGGTGGAGTTAAACCCCTAGGAAAAGTGGTTGTGTCCACGGCACTAGCTGTTAGGGCTCCCTCTGGTGGCAGCTTGGCGCAGTCCTGCCTTCTGGGTCTTCTTAGAAGTGCATGCAAAAAATGTGTAATTTTTTGTGAATTACATTTTAGAAAATTTATGTGTGTGCACGCGCATACGTGCACGACTATGCACACATGCTCTAGTATGTGTGTGGAAGTCAGACAACTTGTGACAGTCAGTTCTTCCCGTACATCCTGTGGGAATTGAACAGGGTCCTCAGGCTTGATGGGACATGCTTTTCCGGTTGAGCCATCTTACCGGCCTCTCTTAGTGCTTTTATTTTATTTGTTTATTCATTTATTTATTTTTAATTTATGAATATGTATGTCTGCGTGAGGAACTGGAGTTACAGACACTTGTGAGCTGTCATGTGGGTCAGGGAAATGAACCCCGTGTCCATCTGGAAGAGCAGCCAGTGCTCACAATCTCTGAGCAATCCCTCCAGCATTAGTTAGTTTTTGAAACAGGGTCTTCTACAGCCTGTTTCAATGGCTTCAAATTCACTATGTAGCTCAACCCGACCTCAAACCTGGGGCAATCCTCATTCCTCATTCTCCTATGTGTTGGAGAGTGTCATCAAGCCCAACTCTGCATCTAAACTCTTTGAAGGATGTGTTGTTCCCACATCACCTGATGGGCCACAAACAGGTGACTTCTACAGTGGTTCCTGTTGAGGGGTAGGGTCTGGGAACAGCCTGCTTGGGCGCGCCAGTCTGGAAGGTCCTGGGTTTCTCTGTACAACGCGAGCATGTGTGTGTGACCGCAGGGTTGCTTCAGGGATGCCAGGATCCCAGGGAGCCCAGCGGGCAGACTGGCAGCTGGTAATCACAGAACGTCAGTCCAGAGAAAGCCTGAGGTCACCCACCGAGAGGCCCCCATTTGGCCTTTCCCTGCAGGGACATCCCAGACATTTCTAGAGTCACCAGGAGAGCTTGGGGACAAAGCAGACCCACCCACTGTCTGGGGCATGATTCCCTGGTTCCACCGCAGCACACAGGAGGTTTGCAGTCAGTCTTGGCTACACAGAGAGTTCAAAGCCAGCCTGGGCAGTTTAGTGACCCTTTCTCAAAATAAAAACGAGGGGTCGTGCGGTTGTGGAGCACACCTTTAATCCCAGCCCTCGGGAGGCAGAGGCAGATGGATCTCTGTGAGTTCGAGGACAGCCTCATCTACAGAGCGAGTGACAGGACAGCCAGGGTTAAGTAGAGAAACCCTGGCCGTAGGGTGGGGAGTGGGAGGTGGAGGGTGGGGGATGGAGGTGGGGGAGTGAGGGATAAGGTAGGGTGGGGGAGGGGAGGTTGGCTGAGGCCATAACCCAAGCTAATAACTACAAAAATTAAAAAAAAAACAAAATTCAAGTAATATTATATGGAGAAAAAAATAGAGATAATACAGAAGTAAACAAGCAAATAAAAAATTTTTACTAGCGCCGTCATAACCTGGATCCCCGCTCGAATCCGAACTCGAGGCTCGCAAACCACAGGCAGGAGTGCCTCCTGCCCCTGGTTCTCCCGGGGTTTCCTCCAGGGCACTTGCTGGTTGTCAATTTCTTTATTTACTGGCTTTTGGTTCCTACACACATGGATGTTTTTCTAAAAGTAGGAACTAAAGTGGTGGGCAGCGTGGGTGGATATTATCACAATATGTGATATTCATACGTGAAAACGTCATAATGAAACCCATTATACTGCACAATGAATACACACCAATAAAATAAGCTCAAAAAAAAACCCTAAACCAAAACACATGGCTGACGTCACGCAGCCCCTCTTCAGATAGGCCCCTCCCAGTGCACCATTCTTGCCAGTCTTAGGCAGCGTAACCCCGCCCTCAAGTTCACGAATGGCTTGTGGATATGCCACTCCTGTATATGCCCCGCCCACTCACACCTGAAGCCCCGCCCAACTCCCCAAGACTAAGCCTACCAGGCTGTCGGTCCAAAGCTCCGCCTCCGGCCCCAGCCTCCGCCGTCCTGGCTTCTGATTGGTCTTGATGTTACAGAGGCGCCGCCCTTATCGCGGAGGCCCCGCCTCGTGGAAGAGCCCTCTCCAGGCCCCGCGGTGCATTTGGCTGAGAGGCGACTGAGACACCGGCTGGAGACAGGTGAGCTGGGCGTACTGAGGAGAATCGGGGTGCATAGAAGAGTGGGTTGCATCAGAGAGGACGGGGCAGTGCAGCCAGGGAGGAGTGAGGTACAGCCAGGGACGATTGGAGCGCGGTCGTGGAAGAGTGGGGTGCAGTCAGAGGAGTGGGGTGCATTTAGGAAGGAATAGGGTGAAGTCAGACAAGAGTGGGGTGTATTCAGATGATAGGAGGCATGCGATTAATGACAGAAGGTTGGGGTACAGTCAGGGGAGTGGGGTACATTATGAAGGAGGGGCGACGGTCCCCGACAAGGGAGGCAGCTATCAGGGAGAAATGGGGTACAGTTGGGGACAAGTTTGTGCGGTCGGGGAGGAATGGGGTCCAGCCAAAAAGGAATGGGGCGCTACCTGTTTGCTGTCTAATTGCACATGGGACCAGCACCTTGGAGGCAAGGAAGGACCTTTGTTCCTCTCAGGATCAGAGGTCCACAGGCTTAGATCTTGCGGTGCACGAAGCTCCAATGGCTGTTTTAGAAACTTCCTGTGGGAGTTTTAGGGGCAATGATGTTAAGGTGTGTGGGTGGTACACCTCTGTTGCTGGCGGATGTGGGGCTGTTGGCGGCTGAACTAGGGCTGTCAGGTATAAGAGACTGCAACTGTTGCCAAGATCACAGGTTTGTGTTGGCCACCACGTCAGGTCCTCTTAGTGACTTTGGGACTCTGGTCCTGATGTTCTCACTGTCCTCCCAAAGGAGTGCAGTAGCAGCTAGCCTTGGGTAGGCTCCCTGCAGTGCCCAACCAGGGATTTATGGACTGAGCACATCCTGGTGCATCAAGAAGCCTGTGAGGGCCAAGGTGAGTGTGAGGTCAGGTTGTCACCAAAAGACAAAAAGGAATGGCCCTTGACCCATCACGCCACCTCAGTTTGAGGCCAGCCTAGGCTACATAGTGAGTTCCAGGACAGGCAGCACTTCACAGTGAGACCCTGTCTCAGAATAACAACAGTCCGCTGTGTGAGGTTACCTTCTAGCCTGGGTGACTCTGCTGAGGGGACATTGGGTCATATTCAGGGTTCTGTCTGGCCGCCTCGAATCAGGGAAGTCTTGACATGCAGTGGGTGGAGGCCTGAGATTCTACACAGCACTTTGCAGAGCCCAGAGTGTACTATAGAGAATGAAGGGCCGAAGGCCATGCACAGAGGCTAGGAAACAGCTCACAAGCTGTCCAGTCAGGTGAAAGTGTGTGGATCGTGACACACACACTCCGCCGTGAGGTGCCCTGCAGTGCTGGGACTCAGGCATGCTATATGATACAATACGATTCCCAGCCACCCATACCGTTTTTACATGGTTCTTCCAGGTGACTTGCTGTGTTTTGTTTTTGAGACAAGGTCTTCAGTAGCCCAGGCTTTCTCCAAGTCAATATTGAGCTCAGGGGGATCTTGACTCCTGATCCTCCTGTCTCTTTCTTGAGTGGTGGGATTACAGGCATAGGTCTGTGTAACCCCCACTTTTTTTTTTCCTTTTAAAACAGGGTCTTACTATGTAGCACAGCTGTCCTGGAACTCACAGAGATCCCCCTGCCTCTGCCTCCTGAGTGCTGGGCTTATAGGAGTGGCCACAACACCCAGTTCCCTGTAACTTTAAATTTGTGGGTAACTGTAACTAAGCCTGCATTGCAGGCACCGAGGTCTACCCAGACTTCTGTTTCGTGAAGGATCTTGGGGTGCCCTGATGAGTGTGGTGCATTTTGTCAAGCATGGAGTCCTGGTGTGGAGCCACAGCCCAGGTGACTTAGTTTTGTGTGTACACAGTACAGAAACATTTTTCTTTGGCACACAGAGTAGTAACAGAAAAAGTTGCCCCTGCCAAGGCGCTGTCCCAGGTTTTCTCTTTGTGTTCAGAAATAGTGACTGTTTGAAATGACATTCACTGGGTTGGGGACATGGCCTAAGCATGCACCAGGCCCTGGATGCTGTTCCTAGTAATTTTTTTTTGTCTTTTTTTTTTTTTGTCTTTTTTTTTGAGACAGGGTTTCTCTGTAGCTTTGGAGCCTATCCTGGAGCTAGCTCTTGTAGACCAGGCTGGTCTCGAACTCACAAGGATCCGCCTGCCTCTGCCTCCCGAGTGCTGGGATTAAAGGCATGCGCCACCACCGCCCAGCTGTTCCTAGTAATTTGAAAACCAAACATGATCCCAGAAGCAGGCAACTCTCTGTGGGTTTGAGGCCAGCCTGGGCTACGTAGTGAGACACTTCCTCTGTCGGGGTCAAAGGAGACCTTGGAACTACCACAACCACTTCAGCATCCACCGGGCTTGTCAAGCCTGTGAAAGACCGGTCCTTTTCTTGGTTCCTCTTTGACTGGTGTGACTTTGCCGTCACAGGGGTCCGACGGGTCATAGCTTACTTGTTTTTCTTCTGTGGAAGGTTCCTCCCACGCTGGCATCCATTAATGGCTGACCCCAGCAATGCCAGGCTTTAGTGGGTTTTGGGGCTTTCCCAGACTGAGGCCTGGCTTCTGTTCTTGCATCCTGTCACCGTCCCACACCTGTAAGTGTGAAGGCAGAAGCCATTTGTGACAGAATGGTAGGCACCTTAACTGTTTTGTGGACTGACCATGCTCTCCCAGGCTCCTGGGAGACCCGTCCTGTCTTCTTTATCTCCATCTGGGGGGAGCAGGGGAGAGGCTTCTAAAATGGTTACCAGCATCTTCCTGAGGCTCTGAGAAGTAGATGATCTGATCGCTTCTCCTATTTTAAACGCAGGTCTGATCTGCATATTTTAAAATTCACCATTTTAAGCATAATAATTCAGGTTTTCCTGAGCATCTCTACGCAGCTATGATCTGTGCATGACAGTCTGACACTGTGTCCTCAGTGTGGGTGGACCACCCTGCATCTCCATTAGCAGGTCACCTGGACTGTTTCTGTCCTTTATTGTGACCTGTGACATGGAAGTGACTGTCCTGTCATAGGTGACTTACTGAACCGATCTTGGCTGTTCATTGTTTTTTCTTTCTGAGGGTGAGAGTGTGAATTCGTCTGTTTCCTGTCCTGATCCTTTTCATCCCAAAACTATAGCACTCAGAGCTGTGTCCCCTTGGTGGGGGCCATTGAGACCTGCTTTCTTTGATTCTTTATTACCAGGTCAACAGCTAGCAGGTTGGTGTCAGGGTCTCACTGGGACCTTAGTGGCCCTCCAGAGACCCTTGGCTAACAGCTCCACCCACCCCCCAGAGCCCTGCCTCCTGCCGGCCTTGTGCTCTCACTCTGAGAACATTCCTTTCTCAGTCCAACAAAAGTGCTTTGTCCCTTGTAGGGCTGTGCTGAACCTCAGAACCCATGCCAGGTCTCAGAGTCATGTGATCTGAGGAGCGTGGGTCTGTGTGTATGTCTGTGACTGTGTATGTGTATGATGTGTGTGATGATGTGTGGTGTGTCTGTATGTGTGTGGTATCTGTGGTGGTGTGTGGTGTGTCTGTGTGTCTCTGACTGTACGTGTGTGATGTGTGTGTGTATGTGTGTGTGTGGTGTGTGTGTAGTGGTGTGGTGTGTGTGTGGTATCTGTGGTGGTGTGTGTGTGTGTGTGTGTGTGTCTGTGACTGTATGTGTGTGGTGTGTGTATATGTGTGTGTGTGGTGTGTGTGTAGTGGTGTGGTATGTGTGTGTCTGTGTGTGTGGTATGTGTGATGGTGTGTGTGTATTTATGTGTGTCTGTGACTGTGTATGTGTGTGGTGTTTCTGTATGTGTGTGGGGTGTGTGAGAGTAGTGGTGTGGTATGTGTGTGTCTGTGACTGTGTATGTATGTGTGTGGGGTGTGAGTATGTGTGTGTGGGGTGTGTATGGTGTGTTGGTGTGTGGTTGCATGTGGCCTGGGGTGGTGGATAGAGGTGGGAGGAAGGACTCTGCTGTCTCCTAGCATTTGGAGACATGGTGCTCTCAGGCCTAAGGACACACTAGGTATGTGGTACTGAGCTGCCTTTCATTTCAGCACTTGGGAGGCAGAGGCAGGAGGATCATGGGTTACAGGCTAGTCTGAGCTACACAGTGAGATCTGCCTGAAAACCCAAAGCAGAGGGCTAGAACATGCTCAGTTGTGAGACCACTTGCTGCACAGCGTGAGGACAAGTTCAGATCTAAAGAGCCTTCCTCAACAGCCGGGCATGGCCACACAGATGTCAGTGGCTACAGGACTGTGGGGGGCCAAGTCAAGGCTCCTGCTGCTTGCTGGCCGCCAGCTGAGCTCCAGAGCTCTTGGCTCAAGGAAATAAGGCAGAGGGATGGGAGACAACGCCCGGCATCCTCCTCCGGCTCCATCTGTGTGCACAGGCAGACTATGTGCACACACCACATACACATGTGCATAAAAACCCAAACCAAAGTCCAATCCCCACCCCAGACAGGGTTTCTCTGTGTAGCCCTGACTGTCCTGGAACTCTGTAGACCAGATTGGCCTGGAACTCAGAGATTCATCTGCCTCTGCCTCCCAAGCTTTGGGATTAAAGGTGTGTGCCATCCTCCTAAATTTTTTTTTTTTTTTTAGAAAAAAAAACATTTTTTTGACCCAACAAAATCATTGCTGCAGGGCAGGAGTGGGTCTGGGTGTCAGGGCCCAGGCAGAAGTTGGGTTGGAGTACTACTTGACCAGGTTAAGATGTGGCCATAGCCTCTTGGCTTTCCAGGTTCTTCTATGCCACCCAAAGTAGTTGGGTGTGTCACTAGCATCCTGAGTTAGGTGCTTTTGGGGGCGGGGACTCCACCCACTCCATGCCAGGAGCTCCTCTGCTCGGATCCCCACAGTTGAGAGTCCCCTGGGTCTAAGATGGCCCCCATATCAAACTCATAGTCTTCAGTGAGACCAGACTCGACCTACAGGGTCAGTGTCCTCTATGCGGAGAACTGGGTTTGGAAATGTGGTTTAGAACTCTGGCTGCATCACACACCCAGCAGGCAGGAAGCTTTGGGATCTGTCCACAGCACCACAGAAACCAAAGGAGGTGACTCACTGGGAGGCAGAGGCAGGGGGATCAGAAGTTTAAAACCAGCTTTGGCTACAGACTGATGTTTGGGTGGAAGCCTCACCCCAGACCCCCCCCCCAAGTCCCTATACCCAGAGAGTCTGAAATGTGTGGGTGGAAAGTTCCATCCCAAGCCCCCTCCCCCAGGGAGTTGCCTCAGTGCAGACTCCACCCCCAAGAGAGCCTGCCAAATGGTGGACCCTCCCGAAAGATGCTCAAGACCACTCCTACGGGGTATTTAAACTGCCCCCCAGAGAACAAACACATGGTTTTCAGGTCTCACTTCCCAGCCACCCAGGAGCGCTGGCCTCTATTAAACCTGGGCTTTTTCTATTTCAGTTTGATTTGGTCTGACTTGGATTATTGCATCAGTAGAGAGGTTTACTGGGCTGCAAAGCTTTTCAATTGAGTCCCAGACAGCCTGGGCTACATAAAACCCTATCTCAGGAAAAAAATATTTATTTAGCTTGACATGGTTTTACTGTGTAGTGCGGGCTGGCCCAAAAGCCTCAGATCCCAGGCCTGTACTCCCACATCCCATACAAGGCAGCAATTTGAGCACTTAGTTTCACTGTCATGAGCATTTCCCAAACTAAATCCATTGCCTTCCCCTCACATCTCAGATCCCCCTCTGTGGAGCCACACACAACAGGTAGCTTTAGGGTCATCCCAGCCCTCTGCCCCACCCCCACCTGACAATAGTCCATTGTATGTGGAACCCAGGTTGTGTGGGTTCACTCATCTTTTTGGGTGGTTGCTATCTTCAGGCAGTTTTGAAAGACAACCCCTCACCCCAGACCATCTCTTCAGGAATTTTATTGTTTTGTTTTTCTAAGGATGAGTGTTTTTATCTTTCTTGGTCTGAGAACACCCCAGGAAGCACCCAGCGGGGCCATTAGCCTCTGTCAAACCCAAGGATGGCTCAGATGGTCTTCTGGGCCTCGGGGGATTTTCTTTGTGTGTCAGTGGCTCTTTCTAAACTCTGAGCTTTGGGGATCTCTGTCGACCTAGTTCTTGCCCTCCGACTCAGTTGGCCTCTCTGTGCCCGACTCCTGTGGAACCAGCCAGCCTCAGATCCCTGTGCTTGCGTGTTTGTCCCCATATGGAAGTGTCCAGGCTCCCCTGAGAGTTGTCAGTCTTGGAAGGAGAGCTGCTTCTGGAACTCTGCCTGGGCAAAGCAGGTCCTAGGGGCTGTGGGTAAGGGCACCTGCCTTGCAATGTATTCAAATCCCCAGCATACCTGTAAAGGCCAGGTGTGAATGCACACGTCTGTGACCCCAGCATTAGAAGGGGAGAGGCAGGTGAGGCTCAATGGCCAATCAGCCTGGAGAAGAGGAAGGCTCCAGGCCCAGTGAGAGAGCCCACTGAGTGCACAGCTCCAGGAGAGGAAATGTCCAACCAGATAACTTGGGGGTCATCGAAAGGAGGCTGACCCAGAGAAGTGAAAACAGATCTGAGATCAGTGCATGCTGTGCTTTGAGGAAGTGGAGCCCATGGGGCCAAGATATAAAGGAAGTCAAATATAAGATGGGTTTCATGGCACACACCTTTAATCCTTGCACTCGGGAGGCAGAGGCAGGCAGATCTCTGTGAGTTTGAGGCCAGCCTGGTCTACAGAACTAGGACAACCAGGGCTACATAGAGAAGCCCTATCTGAAGAAGAAAGAAGAAGAGGGGGAGCAGGAGGAGGAAAATGAATATTGTGGATTTCTTTTTTCTTTTTTTTGGTTTTTCAAGACAGGGTTTTTCTGTGGCTTTGGAGCCTGCGCTGGAACTAGCTCTTGTAGACCAGGCTGGTCTTGAACTCACAAAGATCCACCTGCCTCTGCCTCCCGAGTGCTGGGATTAAAGGCATGCGCCACCACTGACCAGCTTATTGTGGAATCTTCTAGAACTTTCTGGAATGTTCTGGAATCTACTGGACATTTTCTGGAATCTTTCAGAACTTCTGGAACCATGACAGAGTGAAACTGTGCCCTTGTCTTAAGTTAATATCGCTGTTATATATAGAATATATTAATCTTTATTTTTCATTGATGTAAACAAATATAAAAATGGCTATTAAATTTCCATTCTACTTCATGAAAAAAAAATCTTTATTTTTCATCCTCATTGCCATCTCAGACAGACATGGACAAACCAATGACAGGATTAAGGGACCTGCAGGCAGAGAGGCTATGCCGACGCTCTCAGGAGCTGGGCTTCTGTAGAGACTGGAGGGGCCCTCCAGGGAGGTTGCTGGTTCTGGGGCAGGAGGTGCCCTTGCGGAGACTGAAGGCCCTGATGGAGGACTTGGAATTTGGGCATGCAACCCTCCCAAGGCTCCTGACCAGATTAATGCCTAGTGGGCATCTTGGGCTCTGCAGCGTGCTGAGCGGTGTCCCTGGCCTTCATCCATCCATGCCAGGAGCTCCCCAGAGGGACAACCATTTCTGTCCTCAGAT
This sequence comes from Dicrostonyx torquatus, assembly GCA_028555095.1. Lineage (NCBI taxonomy): Eukaryota > Metazoa > Chordata > Mammalia > Rodentia > Cricetidae > Dicrostonyx > Dicrostonyx torquatus. The sequence continues at coordinate 195,839 of JAQHUG010000491.1, read as the reverse complement.
GTCACCCAGTATCTTAGGGACAGGCTCAATGTTGACCCTGGAGGAAGACCTACGTGCCATGCACACACACCTGAACTTGGACTCAGGCCTGGGATCCTCCTCCCCATGGGGATGTGGCCTCTGCCAGAGATCCCAGCAATGTGTTTAGAGGTATAATTAAGTGGCCCTGTTTTCTCTGGGGCAGTGACACAGATCTGTCCCTCCCTTCAGAGCTGACAGTAATTCAAAAGCGAGAGACTTAGGGGTCCTTGGGGACCGAGGAGTTTGCGTGTGAGATCTGTGTCTTAGCATGTCTCCCTCGGGTTGCCCGGAACCCCACAATGCAGGATCCGCACCAGCACCAGCCAGTGCTCTGCAGGCTGGTCAGAAGGGGCCTAGTTGGGTGCATGGGATCTACTGGGGGACGGGGAGGCATGGATGGAGGGACTGTTGCGGTGCCATGTGTAGGGGCTGGGGGCGTGGTCAGGGTGGAGCAGGGGTCTAGCTTGCTTAAGGATGTTCAGATTGTGGGTGCTGTGATTTATTTGCGGTTTGCGGGCTTTTCTTTCTGTCTGGCCTCTGCCTCCTTCCCAGTCTGCCCATCCTGTCTTACACAGATTCCTGTCAGTCACTTTAAGATCCTCATAATCGTCTTACCTCTTCAGCCTGTGAAGACCCCCCTTTTCCATCCTCTGTGGTATCTCTCAAAATATTCCCAATAGTTAAATTAACCCAGTGTTTGCACCCTGGGCTGTGTGAACACTGTTCCAAGTTATTCTTTATGACTGGACTTGGTGGCGCCGACCGGTCATCCCAGCACTTGGCGTTTGGAGGCAGGAAGATCAGAAGTTCAAGCTCATTCTCAGCCAGTTTGAAGCCAGCCTGGGCTACATGAGACCTTGTCTTGGAAATAGCAGAAGCCAGCCTCTGCTATCCACTTGGGCTTGGTCCCTTGCTAGTGTTCCCGTGCATGCGCCGGCAGTAGCACACAGCCAGGTTTGCAAAGCTGGAACGCTCAGCTTTGAATTCACGATGCCGCAGCTAAATCGGGCATGTTGTGTTCCTGGAGGATGTGTTGGTTCGGTTGTGTTTTGGGGGAGGGGACGATGTGTTTCCTACTGCGACTGTGTCTCAGAATGGTTCATTGAGGAATGCATAGGTGGGTTCGCAGCTGCGCACAGCCTGACATAAGTCTCTACAGCGCTTTCCGTGTGTGACAGCGTATTCGCCCCCCCCACCATATGTAAAACTCTAGCTTTTTAAAAAGTCTATTCTCAACTCAAGCAGACCGGGATGTGTTAGAACACTTATGTTTTGAAGGAGCGTCACAGTATAGCATCGTGTCGTTTCTTAACCAACAAAATTCTCAAAACGGCTCAATTTTCAAGCCTGTCCCCAAAGAGTGAGCATACTGAGGAGGAAGGACACGCAAGCTGTTCTTTGTTTATTCTGGATACCATTCAGGGTTGGATTCTTAGAAGTGAGAGTGTATCAGTAAGCCAACACTGTGTAACAAGCAGCACCAGGTCCTACATTTAAACCATCTGTTGCTTATTGTGGCATACTTTCCTGGGCTAAGACTCCAGGTGCAGTTTAGCAGGTCTGTTGGGGCTCTCTGGGGTTGCTGGATAGGTGTTGGGCTGGGGTGATTCTGCTCTTCTAGGGAGGGACCACTGGAAGAGTCCCACCCTGGGGAACCATGATATCACAAACAGGAAGTCATTTCAGTCCAGAACATTGATGCTGCTTGTTACTGGTGTTAGCTGACTCGTACAGGCCATACCCAAGATCCAAAGATGCCCTTGCAAGACACAGGTCTGAAATCTCTTTGGAAGGCATGGATTTAGAACTGCTGCCAGCTCTTCTTGTTCAGAGACACCCACTGACACCTGGCTGATTTTCCACATTGCCAGACTGCACAATTGAGCCATTGTGTGTGACTAGTGTCCTCTTGTGCTTTCAGAAATGTCACATGATGCCATTTTACTTTGAAAGAGTTGTCAAGATACCTATTTACAGGGAGGTTCACCAAGTCAATTCCACTGTTTCTTCTTTTCTTTTCCTTTCTTTCTTTCTTTCTTTGTTTTGTTTTTTTGTTTTTTGTTTTTTGTTTTTTTGAGACAGGATTTTATTCTGTGTGCCTTTGGAGCCTGTCCTGGAACTTGAATTGTAGGCCAGGCTGGCTTCAAACTCACAGAGATCCGCCTGCCTCTGCCTCCCGAGTGCTGGGGTAAAAGCGTGTGCCACCCCATCGGCCATGCTGGTTTTTTGTTTTTGTTTTTGTTTTTGTTTTTCGAGACAGGGTTTCTCTGTAGCTTTGGAGCCTGTGCTGGAACTAGCTCTTGTAGACCAGGCTGATCTCGAACTCACAAAGATCCTCCTGCCTCTGCCTCCCGAGTGCTGGGATTAAAGGCATGCGCCACCACCACCCAGCCCATGCTGTTTTTTTTGGGGGGAAATAGGAGGTTGAGATAGGGTCTCTTGTAGCTCAGACTGGCTTTGAGCTTGTGATCCTCCTACTCAGCCTCCTGAATGCTGGGATGTCGTGTGTGTTGTCACGTGTCTTACCTCCAACTGTCTGTGCTCTGGAAGAAAATGAGAGAAGAGCTGGCATGTATTCAGGTAGGACAAGAAGCAACAGCCACTTGGAAGTTGTCTTTTGACTATGAGTTTTCTTTTTTCTATGCCAGTTCCCAGCTGTTGGCTTTGATGAACTTCTTAATGTCTCTCAGCTTCAAATGTCCCACCAGAGAAACGTGCTTTGATGACAGCTGTGTGCCACCTTGCCCCATGCAGGGGATGGAACTCCAGGCTCTGCACATGCTAAGGGGTGCACTACCCACTGAGCCCCAGCCCCAACCCTTCTTTAATAATATATATACATAACATATGTATGTATGCATGTATCTTTTATTTTTTGTGTACGGATGTTTGTGTGTATGTCTATGCGCCACATTGGTTGCAGTACCTGCATTGGTCAGTAGAGGGCTTTGGATCCCTGGGAACTACAGCTACAGATGGTTATGGGTGCTGGAAATGAACCTGGCTCTGCTTGGGCTGACCTCAAGTTCACGGCCTGAGATCAGGTCATTCTGTCCCTCCCCTCCGCCAGCATTTTCTAGACCTCCAAAGAAGGGTGTTGGATGCTGGGGCTGCGGTCACTGTGTGGGCAGCAGGCTGGGCGAAGGGTAGGCACACGAAGGGCAGGCGCCTGGGCACACACAGCAGCAGGTGTTTCCCGCTGCTCAAGGCTTTGAGCCCACAGCATCTGGGGTGATGCAAGAGGGCCGCCAGCCCTTCCTTACTCCAGACCTCAAGGCGACTCTCAGCATTGCATCCTGTGTCACCACGCATGGGTGACTTGGTAACATAATACAGGACTTGAAATCTCAGAAGGAGACAGGCTCAGATTGTCACAAATGGAGGAGGGTGGGTGTCATTGGCCTGGGCTCAGTGGGGGCTGGGAACAACACACAGAACAACCACGAAGAGTATTCACACTGCCAGGGAGGAGCCCAAGGGGAAGGTGACTCAGAGGTGAGAGAGCCTTTTGTGCTGGGAAAGTCGGGAAAGGGAGCTGCCTGGAGCCAGGGCCACTAGCTCAGCAGGTTCAGTGGATGACCTTGCAGAGTGAGGCACGGTTGGGCCTCCGAGCTGGTGACAGCTCAGCCAGTCTCCAGTGCTGTGGAGGACAGGAACCCACGGTGGGTGTATTTGTCTGAGAACAGGGTGTCACGTAGCCCAGACTGGCCTCAAGCTCACTATGTAGCACCATGCTGAGTGCCAGGGTGACAGGCAAGCGCCATCACACCTGGCTTATGTGCAGGGGATGGAATCTGGCTTTGCGTGTAATGCGTGAGCAGGGCACCCACTGAGCTGTGTCCTCAGCCCCTTCAATAGAACAATACGCTGACAGTTTGCAGTCATTCTGGGGCTTTGAGCTCGTGAGGGAGGGCCGTGCTGTGCACACAGTGTCATGGAGGAAATATTTCCAGCTTTGGCAGCCAAGAGGTCCCTGTTGTGTCTGCTCAGCTCCCCTAGACAGTAGTGAAGGGACAAGGCATCTCTCAGTGGACTTGTTGACAGGAGTAAACTGGGGCCACATTTCACCTATGGTTTTGATCTGACTCCTTTAAATCTGCACAACTGAACCCAGTGACCCCCAAGCCAATTTTGTTTGTTTTCAACACCAGGCATTGAACCCAGTGCACACCAG
>JAQHUG010000491.1:178302-191266 GCA_028555095.1 Dicrostonyx torquatus | reverse complement strand
AGCCCCATGCACACCAGGCATTGAACCTAGTGCACACCAGGCATTGAGCCCGTGCACACCAGGCATTGAACCACGTGCACACCAGGCAAGCACCCTACCGTTGGTTGGGTATGGTGGTGCATGCCTCAGGAGGATGAGGTCGGAGGATCTCTGTGAGTTTGAGGACAACCTGGTCTACTTTGTGAGTTCTATGCCTTCCTGGGCTACATAGACCCTGTCCCCAAAATTAAAATTTAGTCATCAAGCTTGGCAGCAGAGCCTTTACCTGCTGAGCCAACTCACTGGCCCTCTTCCACGTTTGATTTTGAGACAAAGGCTAGCTGGCCTTGGGCTCCCTCTGTGGCTCAGGCTGGCCTTGGGCTTGTCTTGCTCTTGTCTCCATAGCCAGGCTTATTCATTGTTGGTTGTCTTGTTATTGTTGTTGTTTTGTTTTTCTTAAACAGGGTCTCACTGTGTTTGCCCAAGCTGACTTCAAACTCAGCAATCCTTCTGCCTCAGCCCCGCCCATCCGGACTATAGGCTTGCACTGCCAGCATTCCATTCTTTCAATCATTTCAGTCCAGCCCCAGCTGCACCCTCCACAAGGCCCGGGATGCTGCCACATCCACCCTCAATGTTCTGAAAGCTTCTTGCAGCACAGTCCCCCTACATGGGGACCATCTCTCCCACCTGTCCCCTCCCTGAACCCATCCCTCTCTAATGTGCATATTCTGTTTTTAGCATTTTTTTCTGGATTTTACATAATCGTGTCATTAGGAGGCTGTCATGGGAACCAAACGCTCCCTTTTCAAAGTACCTTCTGGAGCTAATTGCATGTCTACTATCTCCATTTCTTTTTAAAATGAATTTTACATTTTGGGATATATTGACTGAACAAGCTAATTTAGGAGACCAGGACAGAGGAGTCCCCGCGTGCCCACAAATGATGTCCCCATGACTTAGGTCTTGGGGTGACCCCTTGTTCCTCCTACAGTGAAGCAAGGCTGAGCTTCAAGGGGAGTTGGGATCTCTTAGTCTCCTCCAGGAACTCCTGGTTAGAGTCCTAATCCAAGGTCAGGCCAGCTTTGTTGTGACTTCATACCCTGAGGACAGTTCCTAAGACTTTGTTTAGATTCACTGGGGCGTGTTAAGGAGTCTTGGGTAGAGGTCTGAGAATATCCGCTCTTTATAACAGCCCAATATTTTCTGTTATCCTTCTCTACCTAGAACTCAATGATGGAGCCCCGCCTTAGAATCCCCAGTGAGGGGCTGGGGGCGTGGTCAGGTGGAGCCCCACCCAGAATCCCCAGGGATGGGCTGGGGTGTGGCCAGGTTGGAGCCCCGCCTAGACTCCCCCAGTGAGGGTTTGAGGTTTAGCTCTGCTGTGAGTGGGGAAGCCATTGGTTCAACCCTAGGACTGCAAAGATGAAACTGAGGAAGCAGGCTGTGGATGGGCAGGCAGAGCTACAGCGGCCCTGAAGATAAGTCAGGCACTGAGCTCTGGTCTGGGGTTCGTGTTTGCAATCATGACCTCTGCAAGGTGACGCTGTGGGCACCCGTGCATCTCTTCCTTTGGGCATAGGTGCTCTTTACATATATATTTCTTACTTCCATTCCTGCATCGTGAGTGCACGTGCCTTGATGTGTGCAAAGGTCAGAGGACAACTTGTGGAACTCAGTCTTCTTCCACCGGGTGGGTCCCAAGGATTGAACTTGGGTTGGCAGGCTTGGCGGTGTGCGCCTTCACTCTCTGAGCCATCTCGCTGGCCACGGCTCTTTAGGTCGGAATGGAAATTAGTTTGTGCAGATTTCTATTCTTTTCTTTTTTTTTAAAATTATTTATTTATTTATTTATTATGTATACAATATTCTGTCTGTGTGTATGTCTGCAGGCCAGAAGAGGGCACCAGATCTCATTACAGATGGTTGTGAGCCACCATGTGGTTGCTGGGAATTGAACTCAGGACCTTTGGAAGAACAGACAATGCTCTTAACCACTGAGCCATCTCTCCAGCCCCATTTCTATTCTTTTCTTGTCCAAAGTGGACCGTCCTGCTGTCGACGCTGTCTCCACACACCAGTCCCCACCAGTGGTGTGTGAGCACTGTCAGGTGACGCTGTCCCTCTGGATTCTGGGCCACATCACACCAGGGGAATTCCTGGCATGGAGTTAGTGGAAACCAATGACTTTCTGAGCATCTGTAGGGTTCAGGACGTGCCCCCAACCCACAGTGTACCCAGTGCCTGGGGGACCCCATCCTGACCGTGAATGAGATCCAGTTGCCTTCCAGCTGAGTGGACACAGCTGCAAGGATCCTGAGGTGGGCAGGGAGCCTCTACCTGGGTGGTGCTGGCCTTAGCTGGACATGGTGGCACATGCTCATCACTGCAGAACTGGGAGCTGAGGCAGAAGGATTTCCAGGAGTTTGAAGTCAGCCTAGGCTATAGTGTTGAGATGTTCGACCTGCCTGCAGGTGCCCAGAGAATAAAAGACCTTGAACGGTTGGTGTTCAGTCCTGAACTCGACCGTCCTTGTGCCTTGTCCATTCAGAGCTGTGACAAAGCCAGCTCTGGGTCCAGTCACCTCACACCCTGGTCCCTGCGTGCTTCATGCTCTCTTGCCTGCACCCCGCACCCCATCCAGTGGAAGCCATCACCCTCTGCTCCCTGCCTTGGCAATCAGTGTTCCTGGGTGACATATTTAGATGGTTGCTATGGTGATGAGGTTGACAGCTTCATGTGGCACAAAAGACGGGCCCCGCTTTGCTATATCGAGCCTGCAGAAGACCGGGTGCCTGTGCCACGTGCCCCTGTCAGCGTAGGAAGGGAAGGGGGCTCAGACAGCCTATCCCACCCACTTGCTCCCTACGGAGGAGCGGCGACCCGCTGGAGGAGGTATGACTGTCACCTTGAGAGATGTGTAGGGAGGAACAGGGCTCACTTAGGGGTGACTGGGTCCTCCAGGGGACAGTGGGCTATGCCTGAGGACATGTGTGGCTACCCCAACTCAGAGTGTTTGGCATGTGACGGGTGGAGGCCGGAGATTCTGTTGCGCGTAATCAGGACCCAGGGTACACACTGAAAACGGTGTGCAGTGTCCTCAGGCTGTGGGAAGCTGAGTCCTCTCCTTACTCTGCCCATGGCTGTGACAAGCACCTGACACAAGTGGCTACGGAAGAAAGGGTTTGTCCTGCATGGTTAGCACCGTCCATCATGGCCACACCAAGTCTGCAGTCAGGAGGCAGAGAGAGGCAATTGCTGGGCTCCCCAGCCCACAATCCCAGCCCACGAGATGGCATTGCCGCGTGCAGGGGGTCTTCCCGCCTCAGCTCACCCAGTGAAGAGGTTTCCTCAAGACTTGCAGACACTCATCTATATCTTGTCAAGGTGACAGTGACAACACCAAGGTCACACTGAGACAGGAGGATAACTATGAGCTCGAGGCCAGCCTGGACTGCACCGTGGGATCATGGGATCCCCTTCCTCTGGGCTGCCATGAGAAAAAGTAAGGTAGCCTGTTCCAAGGGTGGGTCGGGATGGATTTTGTTTGCTGTTCTGAGACAGGGCCTCATGGTGTAGCTCAGGCTGACCTCGAACTCACAGAGATCTGTCTGCCTCTGCCTCACGAGTGCTGGGATTAAAGGCGTGTGCCACCTTTAAGAAGTTCACTTCTTTCAGAGACCTTGACTCAAAGGGTATCACAACCATTGGTAAGAGAGATGAAATTTGGGGCCATGGCTGTTGGGGCTTAAAGAAATCAGATAAAAACATAATGCCAAAAAAAATTCCTTTTTAAAACCAGCTCTGCTTGGGACTGGGGGAATAGGCGCTGGTTAGTGGCATTTGTTCTTCTGTGGAACTGGGGTTCGATTCCCGGCACCCCCATGGTGTCTGTGACATCATTTCTGGGCTCTGAGGGCGCTGCATGCACTTGGCCAGTGTGTACGTGTGTTCGCCTATGTGCATGGGCGTGCATCTGCATGTGCACGAATGCACGTGTGTAAGAAGTTTCCTCGTGCCCCTCAGTGGCCCATAGAGTGGATGACAGGGACCTCACCACACTGCTTTCCGAGTGGTCACAGAAACCAGAGCTGCAGCGTCCTCTCCTTCCCACACCGGGTGATCTCTGGGACAAGAGTGGCTCTTGTGAGCTCCAGGCGTTGAGTGGGTGTGGCCGGGGTCCTGCGTGGCACCCTCCCTATGGCCCTTTGTCCCACCCTGGGGGGGGGGTCCCTGGAGCGTGGAAGGACTGGGGTCTGTCCCAGTGACGGCTGGGGTGTCCTGCCCCAATCAGCCCTCTTTCTCTGTGGACACTATGCTGCCCCTGCGTGACAAGGGTGGGAAGTGGTCACAGGGTCCTTGTTGGTCCTGGGTCATCCGCTGGGGTCCTGGAGTCACTGTGACTAGACTGAGTCAGGACGACCCCGGGGACCCACAGAGCTGTCTGGGGACACGGGACAGAGTGGACGTTGCTCAACCCCCTCAGGGAACCAGCCCGAGGCCCTCCTAAGGGGACCCTAAGTTATTATTTAGAATTTGGGCCTTGCACCTTCACCATGAGCCCCAGGTGTGTGTCTCTGCCCACCCCACCCCACCCCCGGCTTCTGGGGCCAGCAGCTCTCCCTCTGCACTCAGCATGCGCCCCAGCTTCTCCAACGACTTAGTGTCCAGCCTGTGTGTGAGCACGTGTGCAACTCTCAGTTGCCAGGGTTCCTGTGAAGTGGCTGGTGTCCTCCCCGTGAATGGGCGTGTTGCTCCCGCTGGGCCTCGGTGCAAGCAGGATTCCAGCCGCTTCCTGCAGCGGCGCTGCCACCTGCGCGGCAGCCGAGAATGCAGTTGCATTTGCGAAACCAAAAAACCTCAGAAAGGTACTTGGGTAGAGCGCTCTCCCAGCATGCACCAGGCCCGGGGCAGCCCCTGCACCACATAAGCCAGCCTAGGCTACACTAGTGAGTGAGGACAGCCTGGGTTCACGAGACCCCGTCTCAAGAGGGAGAAAGATAATATTTAAAAAAGGGTTCATAGCCTAGCATGTGATCTCAAGAGCTGAAGTAGCGGAGGCAGGAGGATTGTGAGTTTGAAGTCAGATACATAGTGAAATCTTGCATCAAATAAAATAATATAAGATAAAGTAAGGGCTGGCTAGAGGGCTCAGGAGATAAAGGGGCTTGCTGTCAAGAGTCATGAGTTCGAGCCCTAGAACCCACAAGATGGAGGAACACACACACACACACACACACACACACACACACACACACACACACACTGAATGTACAAAAAACAAACATTCTTTGGGGGTTAAGGTTGGGAAATAGCGCAGAAGTGCCCTTCTTTCCCCATGAATCATGTTGGTCAAGTCCAGCATTTATTGAGCTCCCACTGTGTACAAACACTTTCTAGATATGCCCTGGTGTGACCCTCAGGAGAGGCACACGGGACCTGGGAGGCCGGCCACCGCCCTCTGACGGGCAGTCCCCTGCCTCTGTTCTGCAGACGACTGTCTCTGACCCGTCCACGCCCACCTGCCACTTCCCTTTCAATTGCACAGGAGATTAATTATGAATTCCGTCTCATCCTTTCAGTAAATTACTGTTCCCATCCGGCCCGCGCGGGCCGAACCCCACAGCTTGACGGGACCCGGTCCTGACGCCCGCGGTGCCAAGTTAACGCCCAGTGTTTCTCTTCCAGGGAGCGAAGGCTTCTGGTTGGAACCTCGGTGTTGGGAAGGTGAACTCGGTGCAGGTAAGTGCTGTGCTCGGTGCCTCGCTCGGCTTTGAAGCCTGGGTGGGAGTGAGGAGTCCTGCGGGACGGGATCCGCACAGACGGGGAAGGGGGCCATGGTGCTGTGGGGTGACCTCGACCGCAGCCAGACAGCCATGTTCTCTCCACCCCAGAGTTTGCCAGACGCTTTGGTGCTGCACGCCGTTTCCTGAGCCCCGTTTTCTGCGCCCTGCTTCACTGTACTCCGTTTCCTGCGTCTCATTTCTGTCACCCCGTTTCCAGCACCCCATTTCTCACATCCCATTTCCTGTACCCCATTTTCCATACTTACGTTTACTGCACCCCTGTCTTCCCACCCCCATTTCCCAACCTTTGTTTTGTCTCCCGGACCCCTTTCCCATACTGTTTCCTGCACCCCAGTATCCCGCACCCCTCTCCCCACCCCCGTTTCTCTCACCCCTGTCTTCTGCACCTTATCCCGCACCCTGTTTCCCACACCCCATATTCTGCACCCTATCCCTCACCCTGTTTCTTACACCCTGTTTCCTGCCCTGTCCCGCACCCCATTTCCCACACACCTGCCTCCTGCGCCCTATCCCGCACCCCGTTTCCTGCACCCCGTTTCCTACACCCCTATATTCTGCACCCTATCCTGCACCCCGTTTCCACACGCCTGTTTCCCACTGCCATTTTCTCATCTCCCGGTTCAAGGTTTTGGGGGCTAACTTTGTTTTCTGCACCTGTTCCGTACTCATGCCGGCACTCCCGCTCCGCCCGGTTAGCTCCCGGTCCGGAGGCTGGGGTGCGCTGTCGAGAAAGGGGGTAACATGGCCGTGGTTTGAGACAGGGTCTCATTATATAGCACGGGCGCCACCTTCCGGTCTCTGCGGGTACTGCACAACGGAGTATAATCCCGTGCCTGTATTCTTTTGTCTGTACCTCTTCCTAATTTAAGAGTACATTAGAAGACAGCTCTGTTTTTTGTTTTGTTTTGTTTTGCTTTTCAAGACAGGGTTTCTTTGCAGCTTTGGAGCCAGTCCTGTAGAAGGCAGCTCTGTATTGACTGTGTGACCCGTACCATTTGAAATGTAACCACATGTGCCTGTCCCCTGACACCCGGAAGGAGGAGGCTGGAGGGAACAAGGTCAGCCTCAGCTATGTAGTGAATTTGAGGCCAGCCTGGACTACCTTTCTCTCTAAAATTAAAATAAGATAAAATTTAAAAGGTAAAACCGGCATGACACCTATAATCCCAGCATTTGGGAGGCAGAAGCAGGAGGATCTCTGTGAGTTCGAGGCCAGGCTGGTCTACAAAGCGAGTTCCAGGACAGCCAACGATACACAGAAGAACACAGAGAAACCCTGTCTCAAAACAAACAAACAAAGATTAAAAAGATAGATTTTATGTTGTCAAGGACCCTATGTGATATCAGGGAACACTCGTGGCGGCCATAACTGGGGAAACCCTCGCATGGAGTGGCCAGAGGCTGCTGGGGTACCCAGGGCTGTGTGCCCCACAGAGAAGCTCCGCCCCGTCAGTCACGCTGGGGTCCTGAGGGTGGGGATACAATACTGACTTGAGTCTTTCTCTCATGAGCCCCTTGAAGAGTGGGGTGCTCCCTAACTCCCAACTTTTTCTTTCTTTTTTTAAAAGTAACTTCTTTATTTTTATTTTATGTGCATTGGTGTTTTGCTGTCTGTTTGATGGCATTGAGCCCCCAGAACTGGAGTCACAGGTGCTTGTGAACCCCATGTGGGAGCTAGCAATTGAACCCAGGCAGTTGGTGCTCTAACCACTGAGTGTCCCTCTAGTCCAGTATGGACCCTTCTAAAAATAATTGAATGTATTTATATTTGCACATGTGTGTGGGTGTGTGCATGTGTGTGCTCACATGTTGAGGACAGTAGACAATTTGTAGGAGCCGGGTCTCTCTCTTTCCACGGTCGGGAATTGAATTTGGATCCTCAGACTTGGAGGCCATCTCCTGAGACATTTTGTACAATTTTTCCGGTATTGGTAGCAGCGCCTGTCATTACCACACATGACCACCAGGGGTAAGGAGAGACCCATGCAGCTCTGCACCAGGGGCCTGTGGCAATGGATGTGTCTCTCAGGGAGCTTGGATAAGGGAAGGTGGGAGGTTCAGCTGTTGGCGACGCTGGGTGACAATCATCCCCTTGGAAGAAGTGATGCCTGAGAAAATGAGGCCACCCATAGTACAGAAGTGGGGAGCCTGGCACAGAGAAGGTGGAGGCGAGATTGAGGGCCGGGGTGATTAACAGGGCTGCAGGGTATTAGGGAAGCCCATCTCCATAGAATCAATCTCCGGTCTTGATACTCTGGGGATCCACACACATCACAGAGCCCTGGGCGGCCCCAACACAAGGGTTTTTTCTTCTAGGTCCCTTCTTTCTTACAGTCTGGGGGCATTTCTGCTGGGAACGTGTGGGTGGGGTGGGGTGGGGCAGGACGGACACCTGACAGGGGCTGTCCTGGTGCAGCAGGTGGCTCAGACTCTGGCTTCCAGCTGGAGCTGGCTCTTGCACACACACACACACACACACACACACACACTGTCTGGATTGACTGCCCTCTGGGTTTGTTCCCGGCCTGTTTGAATTGTGGTATTATCAGGTCTCTGTGGACAGACTGTTCTGCTCGGCTCACAAGGTCCCAGCAGCCCCCCAGAACACCAGACACACCCGTGTGTTGTGCGGTTTCACATGGAGAACTGCCAGACGCGCTCCTGCTGTGCCCAGGCTGCCTAGAACCTTCTCTAGCTGAGGATGGGAGAAACTTCTCACAGCCTCGGGGACCTCGAGTGTGGCATTAACTCCCAGCTTCCAGGATATGTTATCATTATCCTACCCCCGCCCTCCAGGGAATCCTGGGTGACATCTGGGAACGTGTGCTGCCGTCACACTGGGGTACTCCTGGCATTGATGGAAGAGACTGCGGAAGATGCTGTGCCCTGCAGAGCCAAGGGCACCTCACAGGGAACACCCCTGAGCAGTGTCCCCAGCACCCAGGGCACCATGCTGCTTAAATCTCTCCTGCTGGGGCAGGTTGTGTCACCAGGCTTCCATGTGAGTAGAGTCCCAGGACCTCAGTGGGGACAGGTGGCTGGATGACAGTCTCCTGGGGTCCCTGCAGCAGGGAGTCTCCGCTGAGAACAATCTTCCCCTAAGATACCGTTGGCCTGTCAGTTCAGTTATTGAACAGATGCCAGAGTGGCTAAAGATGACCCTGACCAAGGATGACCTGGCCCCAGACGGGGTCTCATGTAGCCAAGGCTAGCTTCAAATACCCCTTATGTAGCTAATAATGACACTGAGCTCCTGATTCTCCTGTCTGCACCTCCTACGTGCTACATGACAGGTGTGTGCTATCCCACATGCTAGAAGCAGAGCCCAGGGCTTCCTGAGTGCCGGGGACCAGATCTGTGCGTACTCTGCTAACTGAATTGCAGGCACCCTACCCACCAGGCTGCATCCTCATCCCGGGAACATTCCTTTTAGTCTTTGCGGTGTCCTTTGGTCCCCTCTGAGCCCTAATGAGCAGCTCTCTCTTCAAAAGCCTGTCCACCCAGAAAGAGCTAGAGCCTTCTGGCTGCAGCGAGTGTTGTTGCTAGGCAACCGCTTTTAGCATCTGCTTCCCCCAGAGTGGTGCTGATGCAGGGATAGGTCATTTCTGGATTTGCTGGGCCTCAGCCTTCACTGACTCAATGCACGTGGGGGTGACAGTCACGTATGATGGTATGTCAGGGGTGTTGGGGACATGGGGCAGCTGTCAGAGGCTGGATACTGCTCACCCGTTGTGGGTCCACCTTGAGCTAGTCCTCGGTCTGGATTTAAGGTCACTTTTACTTATGTGTGTGGGAGAAAGCGTGTACAGAGCCCATGGTGGCCAGAAGGAGGCGTCAGGTTTCCTGGCGCTGTAGTCACAATTGGTCATGAACCACCATGTGAGTGTTGAATCAGTCCCAAGCCCATCCGGGTGGACACAGGACATGAAGGTGCAGAGGACCCAAGTCTGACTCCTGTGCTCTGCCCTCTGAACTCAGGCCCCAGCCCCTTCCTTCCCTTCTAATTCCTCATCTTCATGCATGAAGGATCTCTCCACCTGGAGTGCCAACGTGTGTGCGTGTGTATGTGAGCACAGAGGGGTGTATGCATGCATTTAAATGTTTTTAATTAAAATATAATTACATTGCCAGGAGGTGGTGGTCACACACACCTTTAACCCCAGCACTTGGGAGGCAGAGACAGTCTGGTGAGTTCAAGGCCAGTCTGGTCTACAGAACAAGTTCCAGGACAGCCGGAGGGTCCTCATTTGAACACCACAGGAAGACACTGTCCCCTTGCTGTGGTTGTTAGCTGTCTGTGGCTCTTTGTGTAGAGTAGATTCGTCAAATCTGCCCACACATTAACATTTGTTCCAGTCTTGGCTGTGCAGCCATTTCTAGGAGAAATGCCCTTCACTGAACACCGGGACTCCTTCTGGGGCCTGGCCACCCACCCTTTTTCCACATTGTCCCCAGGGCCAAGGGAAGCCCTGAGCATCTGCAACTGAGCACAGATGGTCCAGCCTACAGCCTAAGTGATGTCTCCTCCATCCCAGCCCAGGCTAGAGTGTGTGTGTGTGTGTGTGTGTGTGTGTATGAGTGTGGGTGATTTGTGTGTGTTGAGTGAGTGTGTATGAGTGTGGGTGTCTGTGTGTGAATGTGAGTGTGTGTTGTGTGAGTGTGTATGAGTGTGTCTGTGCAGTTACCCACTCCATTGCTCCACTTGGTTTTCTTGAGCCAGAGTCTCTCACAGCTGGACTGTGCTGGTTAAAGGGACGTGCACTGAGCTGCCTGACTTTTACCCCAGGTTACCCTGAGGTGGGAATTAGTGGCCAGGCTGGGTGTAAAACACTGGCTGCCGCTGGAACCTGTGGTTTCAGCTCACACTGGGGAGGTGGAGGCAGGAGAATGCCTGGGATCCCTGGCCAGACAGTCTAGCTTAACTGGTGAACTCGGAGTTCACTGAGACCATCTCAAGCAAGATGGAGGGTGAGGGAGGTCACAGACGCGGTGGAGAGAGGCTGGGGTCCACCTCACATGGCCTGCTGGCCAGGACCTAGCCTGATGTGACAGTAGAGACAGCATGCCTGTCATGACAGAAGAGGAGCAAGGATTTCATGTGGCCTCAGGCTGAGTCAGCTGGGAGCCTCCTGGAATGCCACATGCTGTCCCTGTCCCCAGCACCCTGACACATTTTACTGAATCAGAGCTGTGCCGGGCATAGGAGGTGGCAGCAGCAGGACGGAGAACGGGGTGGGGGACACAGAGGGGCCGTGAAGCCAGGGAAACTGACATCGCTCAGTTTTCAGAGGTGGGAAGAGTGGCGGCCTTGGGCCACTCCCAGGGACTCCTACCACACCCTGAACAGGGTCCCTCGTACCACAGCGCCCATTCTGGGCCAAGAATGACTCCTCACTGTCACTGTGGTCAGGATGTCCCCACCCTCCGCAGCTCCATGCTAAGCGCTCCTCCAGTGTGGCAGTCACGTGTCCCCAGATGTCCCACAGGACCCCCGGTAGGCAGAGTCACCCCGTCAGATGCTAGAACTTTAAGATGATCATCTTGGAGGAAGTGTCAGTTAATATCCTGGTCCTGACCAGGCCCATAGAAAGTTCTTGTCCCATGGTGACAGAAATCCCAGAAGTCCAACCTTCCTGACTGAGAAACCAGGATACTGAGGCTTGGAAAGGGCGGGTGCCTTGTCCGCCAGAGGACATGAATAGCACTGGGTCAGGGGACAGTACTGGAGCCTGGGCTCTGAAAGAGCTGTATGGGAAGGTAAAGGTGGTGTTCCCACAAGCAGTTTCCCCCATCTGCCTCACCTTGAACTCAGAACCCACTCTCCACCAGTCCTCCCCCTTCACCACAGTGGGGCTCCCCACAACTTCAGCAGGCTAGGTTCATAACCCAGATCCCTGGTCTCCAGACGACTGTCTGTACTTGAGCAGGAAGGAGACTTTCTGGAGATTAGGAACAGAATACACCCACCCTCAGCCCCCACAATGGGTACATCCTTTCACTTTGACCCCACAGGTGCCTGCTGGATAATGTGGAGGGAGTGAGGGGTGTTGGGGACATGGGGAATGTGGGGACGAGGGTGGGAGGTGCTGAATCAGCAGCCAGGGTGCACCTGTCTCTCTTTTTAAAAAGTTGTTTATTTATTTATTCGTATTGTATTTAATGTGCATTGGTGTTTTGCCTGCTGGGGAGGCAGAGGCAGGTGGATCTGAGTTCGAGGCCTGGTCTACAGAGTGAATTCCAGGACAGCCAGGGCTACACAAAGAAATCCTGCACTGAAAAATCAAACCAAACCACCTTCATGCACGTAGAACACATAGTTTCCCATGTTAACCATGTCTCGCTTGGCCTTATGTCTGTCCCTACCGTCACCTGACAGCAAAGCTCTGTCCCATGTCACACAACTCCATCTTCTCCCGCCCCACCACCCAGCTTCCTGTCCCTGAATCTGACATCTCTGGAGCAGATCCCAGGGCATATATCGCTGTGTCCAGCTTGTCCCACCAAGCATCGTGTTCTTGGGGCCTCTCCATAAACAGTTGTCACCGTGGCTTTTTTCTCGTGACCGTGAAGTGACCAGTGGGATCTGTTGATGGATACTTGGCTCTGCTTTCTGGCTTCTAGGAACCATGTTGCTATGGATACGAGCCCCTGCCTCTGGGACAGTAGATTGCTTGGCACTGGCACTTTTTTCTGGTCTTGAGACCTACTTCCCTCTCCAGCCCCTCAACCGCCTGCCCAGGCGTATACCGGACACCAGGTAATGGTGACTGGGAACACAATGGTGCCCAAGCTGCCGCTCACCACCACCACCACCACCACCACCCCACCACCACCACCCCACTAGCCACACAGTTGTGGGAAGACTGGAGAATGTCGCACTTCAGTAGCTGCACCTGGGGTGTGAAGCCTCAGTGGCTTGTGTGACCAGGAACCTGTCTGCCCCTCACAGCCACCAACCTGGCTATGGGCTCCCTTCCCAGAATCCACTGGGGAGCCAGTCATGGGCGGCTTTTCCCAAATATGTGCTCAGTTCTTGGTTGGTGTCCCCACCCGGGTCCCACCAGACAGGGTTTCTCCGTGTAGCTCTGGCTGTCCGGGAACTTGCTCTGTAGATCAGGCTGACCTTGAATTCACAGAGATTTACCTGCTCCTGCCTTCTGAGTGCTGGGTTTGAAGGC
>JAQHUG010000491.1:164323-177902 GCA_028555095.1 Dicrostonyx torquatus | reverse complement strand
CTGGTTTATGCACTGGGGCCCTGTGCTTGCTGGGAACATTGGCTTTCTATCTGTGGAGCCTCAGCCCCAGGCAGACCCTGCGTCTTCCTCAGGCCATGGTCCAGCCCTGCTAAGGATACATCCTCTGCGAGTTAGCTTTATGATGCATAGAATTAAAGGTCAAAGGCTGAAAGCCAGTCTCCAAGCACTATATCTACAGAACTTTGCCCCCTCTTGTTTTTTGTGCCTGGTGCATTCCCCCCACCCCCACCTCCTCCTCTGTGGACGCTCTGTGATCACAGCTGGGAGCCAGGACACCTGCCGCTGTGGGAACCACTCAAGCCACCAGATCAACAGGATGTGAAAAAAATGACAATTGAGAGATGTGGGCTGGACTCAGAGGGCAGAGTGCCCTCCTGGCATGGGGAGCCCTGGGTTCCACCCAGCACGGCAGAAACCAGGGCAGCTCAGGGTTGTCCTCAGATGCGTGGGTAGTTCAAATCCAGCCTGGGCCACATGAGACCCTGTCTCAAAAGAAAGCCATATGGACAGATGTCACCATGGCAGGCAGACTTCTTAGTCTGTATGACATCATCTGGGATCCGGCTGCTGAGAAAGGCCAGGCTCTCCTCCTAGGCTGGCTGCATACAAAGTGGACTTCCTTGTTGAAACTTGCCAGCCTTTCTGGTTGTGCCTATAGCTTTGGGTAACCCAGGCCTGACCCCCAATTTCTCCCCCTTCCTTCAATGCAGTGGGTAGAGTGATCCCTTATCCTGCTGGAGGCCTTGGTTCTGTCCCCAGAGCCATGTAAATACACCTGTCATCCCAGCATGGGGAGGCCAGAAGCAGGAGGATCAGGAGTTCATTGGACAGTTAACCCCGATGACATGAGACCCTATCACAGAAATGCACAGACAGGCAAATGGGCCTTGGTTTGCAGGACCATTGTTTCTGAGATCTCAGAAGGGTCAGATGTGGTTTGACCAATCCCACACAGTGAAGCCATGGCTGGTTGGTCTTTGTAAGCTGTGTGAGGTGAATGGGGCCATAGATTCTCTTAGGGTGAAAGGAACCCCCAGCCAATGGTAGGTCATTTGGGGTAATTCACTTCTTGGAGGACTATGGGTGACATATGGGGACATGTGTGGCTGTCACACTTGGGGAGCTCAGCACGGAGTGGATAGACCAGAGATTGGGTCCAGCACCCTGCAGAACCCAGGATGCCCCACAGAGAATGACCAGCCTCACTGTCTACAGCGCCAAGAGAAAGGTCAGCCCAGTTATAGGACAGAAACGTTCTTCTTCTTGCTACTCTGTTTGTGCAGTGATGCACACACGCATTTGCATGTGCAGAGGTTAGCAAGACACAGAAGTCCTGCTCCCTCACTCTCCGCCTTACTCCCTTGAGCCAGCCCCCCCCCTCTCATTTTTGGTTTTTCCAAGACAGGGTTTCTCTATGTATCCCAGGCTGTCCTCAAACTCACTCTGTAGGCCAGGTTGGCTTACAGAGATCCACCTGCCTCTGCCTCCCAAGTGCTGAGATTAAAGGTGTGTGCCACCACTGCCTGGCAAGCTGGGGTCTCTCATTGAACCTGGAACCTCTGTCCCCATGGTGCTAGGATTACAAGTGCCACAGTCTGCTTTTGTTTCTTGTGTGGTGCAGGCTCCCATGAATGCAGTGCCACACCTGTAGAGATCATTGGCCAAGTCAAGGAGCCACGCCTCACCTACCCTGTGTGTCCCAACGATGGAGCACGGGTTCTTGTGTTGGTGGCAAGCACCTTTAGCAGCTGAGCAGTCTCTCCAGTTCCATATCTGAACTCTGGCTTGGGTGCAGTGCATTCGAATTCCGTTGCTCAGCTGTGCAGCACTCATTCCCCAAACCACCTTTTCTCATTTCTCTCTTTCTTTGAGACAGGGTCTCGTGACTATCCTCAGCCTTCAGTAAGTCCTGATCCTCCTGCCCCCACCCGGGATAATGGATGTACAAGGCAGGACTGGTTTATACGATGATGCTGGGCCTGGAACTCTGGGCCTCTTGCGTGCTGGGCGAGCCGGCACTCTACAAACTGATCGAGGGCCCCAAAATATTGTTTTTATATTTTATCGTTAAATTATGAAATACATGGAGTTTTTCTCCTTCAACGATACTTTCTGGTGGGCTCCACACAAATTGTGATCAGCATGAAGCCTGGACGTGGCCACCAGGGGGCAGCACATGCCGCCATCGGCCCCGCTCCCGCCAGGTCCCTGCAGCCCGCAGTCTAGACGCTGGCTGGGCGGAATTCCTCTGCCCTGAAGTCAGCCGGCCCTGTCATCCGTCCCAGCCTGCTGTCTGGCCAGGGCCTTGGGTCCCGCCATGTATGGGCTCAGTAGGGTTGGGGAGCATTCCGGGAGATTTTAGGACGGGTGCCCGCCTTCTGCTCGTCCCCGGAGGGGGATGTGGCCGGGTGGACCTGCAGGCTCCCTCACTGGCCACAGGGCTGGGGACAGGCTTTGCGTTTCTGTCTGACTTCAGAAGCAGGTATTTGTGGGCACCCTGACCGTCCAGAAACCGAGCCTGAGAGTCACATCCCACAGCCACCTCGGGGCCTGAGCCATGCAAAAGGGAAGAAAAAAAAAAGTCCCTTGTTTGGAGGGGCTGGGATGCAGCTTCATAGTGACTGCGGCCAACCCCAGTGCTGTGAAATCAGAAACAAAGGAAAACGTTGACTTTTTTTTTTCCTGGTTTTTCGAGATAGAGTTTCTCTGTAGCTTTGGAGCCTGTCCTGGAACTAGCTCTTGTAGACCAGGCTGGCCTCGAATTCACAGAGATCCGCCTGCCTCTGCCTCCCGAGTGCGGGGATTAAAGGCATTCACCACCACTGCCTGACACGTTGATTTTCCTTTTCTGGTCCTGGAGGTGAATAAGGATCTTGTATTAGGACAGTCCAGTACTGCCCTCCCCCTCCGCCAACTGGGGGATTCTAGGTGGGGTTCCACCTGACCACGCCCCCAGCCCTCTTAGTCTCTTTGAGACAAAGTATTACTTTGCAGCACAGTGGGAACTTGGATTTCCTCTCCCTCCGCCTCCAATGCGCTTGGGTGTTCATAACTAGCTCTCCCTTTGGGCCATGTACTAAGGACCTGGGAGTCAGAGCGTTCGTATAAGAGGGACATCAGCCTGTAGCACCTGAGTCAGGGTGTCCTCCTCTGTGAACTGTGCCTGTACCAGAGGCAGAGGCAGACAGCCCAGGCTGTGGCCCTTGGCCAGATGGGGCAAAGGGCCATGCTCACTGGTGCCAGCTGAAGGAGTCTGTCCCTGAAGACTTGTGGGAACACCACAGGGTCAAAAATTCCTCAAGAGGGTTCTGCTAAGTTTCAGGGAGCCCAGGGATCTTCCTACCTCTCTTCCCTTCCTAGTCATGTCCAGTGGAAGCCAGGCCTGCAGGTACACACTTGTGGCTTGAATACTAGAGATAAGGAGGCAGGAGGACCTTAGCTCAGGATTGGCCTTAGCTACGTGGGGACTTGAAGGCCAGCCTGGGCTATCTAGAACCATGACATCATCATCATCACCACCATCATCAAACAGTAGACTCCAATAAAACTCATCTCCCTCTGTAGTCCGCTTAGCCTGGCTTTGGAAGGGCCAGGGTTCTGGGAGGCTCAACTGCAGGGGGAAAGCCACGCACAGATGCTGCTTGCACCCCATGGAGTATTACTCAGCCGTGAGCAGGAGGCTCTGATAACAACATGGCCACTGTGAAGTTAGAGACACAGCGCTGGGGTGAGGAATGGATTTTTTGGGGGGAGGGGTATGATGGAATGTTCTGGGATCAGAGCTTGCACAACGTAGGAAATGTACTTAAATACCACTGCTTTGTGTGCCTTCAAATGGTTCAGTTTGAACTCTGCAAACTAAAGCCCAAACCGAAACAAACAAAAAACTTGTGTTTGGGGTTGGCCAGGGCCAAGGCTTCTGACCTGTTTGTTGGCTGAGTCGCTGCAGGGACTCTGAGTTCTGACCCTCCCTGAGGCGGCAGCGCCCAGCCCTGCAGGTGTGGCCCGGAGCCAGCGTCCGTCATCCCGAGAGCGTGGGGACGGCTTCAGATCCCTCGCTGCTACACCTGGTCCGGCACACGTGAGCCAGCTGTTGCTGGATTATGCACCTGCGTCACCCAAGGGGCGAGTCACAGGTTGCGTCGGGGCTGAGAGGTACCGGCAGGCGCAACCGCATCTCGGGTGCGTGTGCATCGGGAAATTGCTATGGCCCCAGATGCTGGGTCCTGGGGGAAGGCGAACCTCGTGGGGGTGGGGTAGAGCGGGGAGTCACCTGGTCCAGCTGGGGGCTGATCGAAATGTGCTAAGTCACTGGGGACTCCGGGTTTTTCCGGCTCAGGCTCCCCCTCCGGGCACCCGAGGAACAAATTTGTCTTTTGCCAGGTGCTTGTCACGCACGGGTGGCAACGGAAAGGTTGCCCCACCGCCCCCTCCACCTCACAGCCCCTGCTGCAGCTCTTGGAGCCCCAGCCTGCAGGCCCACTCCCTTCCCGTTTGTGGGTGACATTTGAAAGGAAGAAGTGAGGAGCTCTGAGAGCAATCCGGGGATTCCCCCGCGGGCCCCAAGGTTGCCTTGACTTTCCTGGTGACTCTCCGGCTCACCTGAGTTCAGTTCTCAGCACCCACGTCCTGGATTGGGGTGCAGAACCGCCTGGGACCCTTGTGGTCTCTGGAGATGTAACACTCATGTGCACAAAGACACACAGGTTTATTTCTGCAATTTCTAAAAAGCACCCTAAATTACACCATTATTTCTTTAGTGTGTGTGCGGAGGTCAGAGAGCAGCCCAGAAATCAGTTCCTTCCTCCACAATGTGGATCTCTTCCTTAGGATTGTCAGGCTTGGCCACAGTGGCCCTGACCCCCTCAGCCACCTCTCTGGTCCAGTCCTAGAACCAGCGTTTGGGGGCAGGGGATCTAACAGGCCCACAGGGCTTGATTTCCATGAAGTCACCTCCCCAACCCGTAGATTTGTGTTTCTAGAGCAGGGTCTGGTGTGTACCCCAATATGGACCATACTTGCTGCAATCCCCCTGCCTCAGCATCTTAAGTTCTAGGAAGACAGGGAGGGGGAGCTCTCTGCTCACCTTCTAGAACTTCTTCATGCTTCAAAACGTTTGTAGCACACCCTTGAAAGATTCATGGCGGTGCAACCCTGGCAGGTCCTCTGGCAGGGGAGGGGGAATCTGCTAGGGTTCCTCCAGTGGGGTCATACCCCAAAGACCCCATAGTTAAAAGAATGAGCCCCCACCCTAAGTCTCTGCAGCCATCTTCAGAGCGAACTGGAGCCACATAGTGAGTTCCAGATTAGTCAGAGACACAGGGTGAGGCAGGGGTTCCCTATGTAGCCCTGGGAGTTCCTGTCGTGGAACTGGCTCTGTAGACCAGGCTGGCCTCAGGCTCAGAGAGATCCTCCTGCCTCTGCCTCTCGAGTGCAGGGATGGATGACTGGGTCACCAGGTCCCACTTCTGGCAGCCTTATTGAGATAGTTCATGTGCTCTTACATCAGTATTGCCTATTTCTAAATATTCCAACACCCCAAAGTAAGGCCCGCCCCACAGTCTGTCACCTAGCCCACTTCCAGCCCCAGTTCTCTGAAATCCACTTCCTGTCTCCACTTTCCCTGGTGCAGAAGATTTCCTGTCACGGAGCCCACGTTGTGTGACTCTTGTGTCTGATTCTAGTGCCTCCAATATCCTCAAGACCCTCGATGCTGTGACAGGAGCTGGATGGCATTTATAATAGCCAAGACAGATGTGCCATCATGCCCAGTGTGGTGCCCCCATCCTAACCATGGGTTTCACCACAAGGGGACAGAGCCCCTGAGCCTTTTGAGAAGATGCATGAATGTGGGACCCCAGGGTTGGTGGCCATCGTCACACCTCAACAACTAGACAGCCAGACTCCCTCCTCCCCCCAAAAAAGTCAAAAGACCATGCCAGGGGGTAGTCATGAAAGAGAAACCACTTCTCCCCAGGAAGGTGATACATGTTGCCACGCACCGTGTGAACAACTGACCTGGGCTAAAGAACACGGAAAACTCAGATGGCTGCCGGTGCCTTACTCAGGCCACCTCATGGGCTGGTTACCCTAAACTTGCATTCCCACAGGAATGTTGTGTTCCCAAGGAGGGCCACGTCATCAGAGGGCCAAGGTTAGCAGAGGAAAAAGAAATATGGTCCCTGACTTGAGAAAGTTCCAGAGGGCTGGTACCCAGCCGCAGCCACCCCGGGCTCTGGTTCCTTTTCCCAGCACAGGGGACATGCCCTTTGACCACCCCGGGCCTGGACCCTTGCAAATTGCCCAGTTGTCAGTTTTGAAGGAAAACAAAGCCCTGAGTACCTGTGCATTTTGTGACATTGTAATCTGATGTCCTTTCTTCCTTCTCAAGGGACCCAATTACTATGCAAAAGACCGTGAAGGCAGGCCAGATCACCTCCCGGTGACCCGGCCTGCCATCTTGCCTCTTGTATTGTTGACTATAACTCTGTACCACGGATTTTCACTTCCAAGAGTCCTTTAGCAGTCAGCCATTAGCTCTCTTGTCTTCTGTCCCCAGTGCCCAGTTACACCAGCTGGAACTTTCACAACAGTCCTAACAGAAATGGTGAAGGCTGGGGTCCTTAGGTCACCAGAATTAACCACAAGCACCTGTGGAGTCCTCGCTGGCTCTATTGCCTCTTCCTGGTGGGAATCTATATCCCGGCCAGCAGGATACCAACGGGAGTCCCTGATAAACCTGGGGGGAGAGGAATGGAAGAGCAAGAGACACGAGAAACGACAGCAAGACAGGATTTCTGATCAAACCGCGGTTTATTATTCCTCAGAAGCTGTTATATAGCAAACAGGCAACGGGGAGGAGAGGGTGTCAGGTCTGCTGGAAATCAGGTCCAAAGGTGTTCCTAGCTGATGGGTAAATACTGAGGGTCTGTGATTGTTGACTAACAAAGGAAATACTAATTGTCTCTAGATGCCTGGTCCCTGCAGGCATCTAGGCTAATGTCCTAGGTCCTGAACTTGCCTGCAAAGGTGAATATCTTATTTGTGAACTTAAGATGGCTGTAAACAAAATACAGATCTCAAAATACAGGTCTTTGCTTCCAGCAAATCTGATACAGCTTCCCTAGGCCAGCGGTTGTGAGGGGGAGTTTGGAGTCCTGGCAAGCCATGGCATTCTAGGCCTCTGTTTGCAGGGCTTTGGAGCAGACAGGAAAGTCATCCTGCCTGTCACACCTACTGTGGTGTGAACACTGCTAGGTCTCACCCAGCCCCAGGTCTGCAGGGCTCTCCTTGACTTGCCTTCTGCACCCAACGAAGGGGCAATTCTTCCTTTTTCTTTTTCTTTTCTAAGTTTTTGTTAGGGTTTGTGACAGGGTGTTACTCCAGTCCTCGTGTGTGTACGTGTGTGTGTGTGTGTGTGTGTGTGTGTGTGTGTGTGTGTGTGTACAGCATGGGCGGTTTGGTAGCAAGCATCCGTGTACCTGCATGAAGACATGGCCACTGCTCTGTTACTACTGTTTAACCTATTCCACTGAGATAGAGTCTCACTGACCCTGGAGCTCCAGTCAGCAAGTCACAACCATCCTCCTGTCTCCTCCCACAATGTGTGTGGGGATGTCAAGCATATGCAACCAGACTTACTTTTGTGTAGCCACTGGGGATTTGAACTCAGGTCCTCATGTTTGAACAACAGTGCACTAACCCCTTGAGCAATTTTGCTAACCCTTTTACTTGGTCATTCTTGACTCCAACCTAGGGGTCAAACCAGTCACCATAGAGATCACCTCCATTAGGGGTTCACACAAAGTTTGGGGGTTCTGTATTTGAATGCTGTATGCCCACAGGAAACACAGTCCACGGTGTGCATGGTTGTGGTATGGGGAGGCCTGTGCTGTCCTCATGTGACATTTGCTCGGCCGCAGACTTTGACACCCAGGATGCAGAGACACACTTGGGCTTTAATTGTTCCTTCGCTGTGGATCGGTAACTTAGGGGAGGAGACTCTGAGCATGCGTGGGCTCCCAGAGCTGAACTTTCTCTCCTGCTGACTGTTAATGATTTCCTAACTTCAGTTTCCTCCAGAAGTCTCCGCTGGCCGTCTGCTGCAAGGAAGAATATCTCCTGTCATTCATTCATGCTCAGATACGTAGATATTTGCATAACTTTTATGCTCTGATTGTTTCCAGTGTGTCCGGGGGTTATTCCTTTGTTGACTTAGGTTTCTGTCCTGCCCGATTTCCTCAATCATTAAGTTCCAAAGAATCACACAGAGGTCTACATTAATTATAAACTGATTGGCATAGTGTCTCAGGCTTCTTATTAACTCTTATAACGTACATTAGCCATAATTCTTGTCTGTGTTAGCCACGTGACTTGGTACCTTTTTTGGCTAGGCAGTCACATCTTGCTTCCTCTGTGGCTGGGTGATGACTGCAGAGTGAATCTTTCTTCTTCCCAGAATTCTCGTTGCCCTGCCTCTACTTCCTGCCTGGCTACTGGCCAATCAGTATTTATTTAAAATACAAGTGAGAGGGTACAGACAGACCATCATCCCACACACTCCTAGATTGTGGATTTTGTTTTGCTGTGATGAGGATGGACTTACAACCTCTCATATACTAAGAGTACTACCCTGACCTCGCCCCCAGACCCCTCACTGGGGATTCTAGGCGGGGCTCCACCCTGACCATGTCCCATGTGCCCTCACCTGGGGATTCTAGGCGGGGCTCCACCCTGACCACACCCCCAGTATTGTCATTTTTATGAGCTCTGTTACTGTCTGGCATGTGTCTCCTGTGCCAGCCCTGGAAGAGTTCTACGGACACTTAGTTATTGACAGGCTTCAGTCCCATGCACTATGAAGTGTCTACATGGATGGACACATGTGTATGTCATTTTTTACAGTAAAGCCAACATCTCTGACTGCAGCATCTTCTGTGTCAACCCTGTGTCTTAGATATTCCCACGTAGACCAACAGGACTGAGGTAGTATGTCACTGGGTGTGCTGTATTTTCATGGATGAAGCATAATTTTTATTTGATTTATGTCTTGTTTTTCAAGGCAGAGTTTGTCTGTGTAGCCCTGGCTGTCCTGGAACTTGCTCTGCAGACCAGGCTGGCCTTGAACTCAGAGATCCTTCTGTGTCTGCTTCCTGAGTGCAGGGATTTAAGGCGTGCGCCATCATTTGGGTGTTTGATTTCTTCTTGAGACGGGGCTTCTCTAAGTAGCCCAGCTAAGGTTTGAAGTCAATCCTTTTGCTTTAGCCTCTGTGCTGGGGTCAGAGACTGGGCCCACTGCTGGACTGGTTTATGACTGAAGCTGAGGTGCCCAGCAGGCACTGGCCACTTGTGGAGGTCCTTCCATTCACGAACATTCTTTCTCACTGCCTGTTGCAAGTGTGGAAAGGGACCAGTGACAAACTAAGAGTATGTGTCTGATTGTGTGTGAGGTGTATGTGTTTGTGTGTATGTATGTGATTATGCATGTGTATGTATGAATGGAGTCTATGTTTTGTGTGAAGGTGGTGCTCAGAAGACAATTTGTGTGAGAGACAGAGCTCTTTACTATGTGGATCCAAGGTTGAGCTCAGGGAGCCAGGCTGGGCAGCAAGCCCCTTTATCCACTGAGCCCTCTTGGCAGCACTATTCTGTGTCAGGATGGTCACTCAGACTGTCAGCCTATTACGCCCAACAGGAGTGACCCAGCCAGGTGACTACAAGGAAAACATACCTAGGATATGGAATCCCACAATGACTGCCATTTGGGGAGCAAGGGCAGCTGGGATTGAGTTCAAGTCTCCTGACTGATTGACTACTGAGTGTCCCCAACACTCCACTCCTCCCTTGCGGCTTCTCTGTCCTGCTGCGGGAACTCTGGCAGTTTGTTCACCGTCCCAGGACCCGCCTGGGTCATTTACAAGTAAGCAATTGTCACCTGGACCCTGGGAGTCCTCTATGTGTTTAGAAAAGATCATGAAGAGGGTGGGGACAGTGGGGGGGCACCGCAGAGGACGTGTGAAGCTGTGACGACACATGCATGTGTGTTCATGGTGTTTGTGCATGGCATATGAATGTGTGTTCATAGTGTGTGTGTATGACATCTGTGTATGTGCACATGCATGTGTGTGCATGGCATGTACATATGTATGCATGGTATGTGTGCATGGCATATGCATATGTTCATGGTGTGTGCATGGCATGTGCATGTGTGTTCATGGTATGTGTATGATGTGTGCATATGTGTGTATGGTATATGCATGGTATATTCGTGTGTATGTGTGTGAGCATGATGTCTGAATGCGTGTGCATGGTGTGTGCATGCTGCACATGCTGGTGTTACAGTGCGCATTCTCCTATCTGACGCTTTCCTGTCAGAGCTGTTCCAAGTTCAGCCTGATGGTCAGGGTAAGGGTTCCACCCACTACGTACTTCAATTAAAGCAAGCCGCACAGCTGCCAGCCTCCAGGGAGGGGTCCCAGCGCTAATGACTAATGGGCAATGATGATTCAAAACAACCACAAGGGCCCCTGCTTGATAACTGTCACTGGGACCTGCCCAAGTCTGAGTGTGAATCCTGCAGATGCCTGACTGTAGCCTGGGCACAGGGAGCAGCTGAAGCTCGCAGCGGGGCTCCAGGTGGCAGAGGAGAGATTTGCGTTCTTCGGATGTTTTTTTCTGAACAGTCGCTGCCACTCACAGCCATTTCCTGACTTCTGGCAGACGAGCCACAGACGGAAGGGGACGCTGGCTCTGTGCCATCCTGGAGCTTTTCCCCGTATGTGGGAGTCAGTCCACGGTGTGAATGCTCCCAGCCCCGCCTGTAAACGCTAGTAACTCAGAACTCCCCTTCCTAGCTATGTGACCCAACCCTTTCACGTGCATTTGAGGGTGGTGGAGCTTCTGGCGTGGGTGGAGGCTGCTCAGTGCTCTGCAGGGCCCAGAACACCCCACAGAGAAGGACCCGACGAATGTCCCCAGGGTGCCTGGACCGGTGTGTAGAAGCTGATTCCACACACTTGTAGCGGGAACCGGGCATGCCCAGTGGAGAGAGTCTGTGTGGATCTGTTGACTTGTTCTGTGTTCCTGATTGACCCACACATCCACCCACACGTCTGCAACACCAGCATTTTGGAGGAAGTGGTAGGAGATTGCAAGTTCAAGGTCAGCCCAGACACTTTAGCGAGTCAGTGTTTCAAAATAAGAAGAGTCCTGGGAGCTGTATGTAGTGGCACACTCCTTTAATCCCTGTGCTTGTGCTCGTCATGCTGAGGCAGGCGGATGTCTGTGAGTTTGACAGTACCCTGGTCTACACGGCATGATCATAACAGCAAGAGCAACAGAATGAGACTCTTTTTCAAAAATGGGGTGGTTTGAGTGCGTGGTCAGGAATGGAGTCCTGCCTAGAATCCTCGAGTGAGGGGGATGGGGGCGTGGTCAGAGATGGAGCCCTGCCTAGAATACCCCCAGTGAGGGACTGGGGGCGTGGTCAGGGATAGATTTTGTTAGCAGGAGGGGCTCTGGCTTCCACCTATCACTGGTTAGTAAAAACATCCCTGCTGACCTGTCCTGAGGCTTCTCACCTGTGAGATGACACCAAAGCTTTTAGGTTTTTCTACTATTTGGGCCATGGTGACTTTACTGAATATGTGAATTATCTGTGCTGTGAAGATGTGTGGGGACAACAGGTGTCCTGGGGCTTTGCATGCGGCCGGGTCTTGCCCTCCTTGGGCTGTGGCACCCCGCATGGACCCTCAGCTGTGGGCCTGGGTCAAGTGGTGGCCTGGCTGGCTTTGTAACTGCCTAGGCAGCCCTGGGGCCTGAGCCTGTGGGCAGGGCTCTGTCCGGCAGTCCCTCTGCAGCAGGAGCACGTATCCGTGACAGACAGACGTGGGCAACTGCGTATTGCTGCGTGTGCACACGTCGCTGGCTGGCTCTGCTCCTACTGGGCAGTTCGTTTTCCAGAAGCCTTCCAGATGCATCCTAGAGTGAGGCCAAATGAACATAAATCAGAGACGCTGTCGCTGCTAGCTGCCTGACAGCCTGCAGTCGGCCATTGTCCTACTTCAGCAAGATCGAGTGATTCTGCGCAGAGGCGCAGGCACCCCACCCCCACCCCACCCCCTTACCAGAAGAAGGTGCTGGGCTACGGTGAACCTGGAGGGCCTGCAGGGCGTGTACAACACAGCTTCACACCCATGATACAGACAGAAGGGAAACCGGCTGTCTAAGTGAGTAAGCACAGGATTCCTAGGACCCCTAGGACCCCCAGTTCCACCCCACAGTGTGCCCTCTCCAGGGCAGGGAGAGACGCTTGCTCACATGCGTTCAGAGTGGTGTGATCCATGAACTGAAAGACTGAAACAACATGTCTGTGCATGGGATATTGCTCAGCCGTGTAAAGGGAGGGACGTCCTGACATCTGCTCCCTCATGTATGGCCCTTGAGAGCACATGCAAAGTGGCAGCCACACATTATAGTCCACACCTGTCACCTGGTGCCCAGGATGCAGAGGCAGAAGGGTCAGGAGTTCAGGGTCATCCTCAAATACATAGTGAATTCTAGGCCAGCCTGGGCTACAGGAGACCCTGTCTCGAAAGACAAAGTTAATTTTTCTGAACTGAGCATCCCCACACTTAGGAGGCTGGTACAGAAAGGTTGCCATGATTTTGAGGCCAGCCCATCTGTCCATGAGAGTTGAGTCTATTTGTTGACGTTTATTTCACTGTGTATTGAAGCACTCTTTGGTCTAAGGTAGCTTGGACTTACTCTGTAGCCCAGGCTGGCCTCCAACTCCTGGTAATCCCCCTGCCTCGACTTCCCCAGTGCTCGGATATCAGGTGTATGCCACCACACCGGGCTTAGTTGAGTCTGCTCATGAAGATTAGGCCTGTTTGGAGTTATGGAATGTTCTGGGGTTAGTCAAAAGTTGTTCAGCTCTGCCGAGGTGCATTGGGTGGCACCTGGGGAGGCGGGCACAGACAGCATGTAGTTCCACATCAATGAAGTTGTCTTCTTTTATATTAAATGGCGCCGTTTCTGAGGCTCTGTGAGCAGAAACCCTAGACTTCATCCCCCGCACCACAGAAACTAGGCATGGGGGTGGCACCTGTGACCCAGTACTCCTGAGGTGGAAATAGGAGGACAGCCTCAGCCACACAGTGTGTTTCGGACCAGCCTGGCCTACATGACACCTATCACACATGGTAGAAGTGCGGCTACTCTGGGTTCTGTGAATCAGGTGCCCAGCCCCGAAAGTCCTTCTGAGAAGACAGGGAATACAGTCTGGGGATTACCAGGTCTCCCCGATCTACCCATGCCCAGGCTGTGGCTGGTGGGCAGAAAAAGAGAAGTAGGGACTCTGTTTTCAGATCCTTTCAGGAGGCAACAGAGTGACATTTTGGAGTCTGGGCTCTTGACTGGGAGAGAAGCAAGCAGGAGGCACCTGGAAATGTTACCCAAGGCACATGTGAACCCCGCCCTGCCCCCACCCACTGCAAGCCAGGAGCATCCACAAGCACTCACACAAACCACACCCAGACACATGAGTGCATACACACAC
>JAQHUG010000491.1:146300-159138 GCA_028555095.1 Dicrostonyx torquatus | reverse complement strand
ATTCCAGTGCTCAGGAGCTCAACAGTTTAGGGTCACTCTTAGCACCCTGCCGAAGACCTGGGAGTGTAGGATGAAAAGCTGCCTCTAAAGTATGGTGGCCATTGTCCCAGAGTCTCAGCAGCGGGTGATTTTGGATACCTAAGCAATGTCCGCAGATACACGTGTGACTGTCCCAACTGTGGAAGCTGTGACGGGGTAAATGGAGGTTGGGAAAACCACTCAACACCCTGAAGGGCCCAGCATGGCCCAGGAGGATGGATCTAGGCCTCAGGCCTCCTCCAAAGTCAGGGCTGCTAGCCTCCCACTGTGAGTGGAAAAACCCCACTGGTTTGTGGGAATATCTACTGTGTTTGAAGGAAGAGGGGCTAGGGTGGCTGGCAGGGATCACAAGGGTACAGCCTCTGGGCATGTGAGCCACTGGCCCAACCTGAACAGGAAGTCAGGCCTGGGTTGACCTCATAGGGACAGCCCACTGCAGAAGGAGCCTTGAGGGTGGGGATGGACCCACCGGCTGCTAACTACCCAGTCTCACCAAGTACCCTAGCATTGTCATGAAAGTTGTCAGCCTGAGAGGGAGGGCAGGACCTCTGTTTCCCTTGGTGTCTGTCCTCTCTCCAGTTTGTCAGCCCAGCTGCTCAGGAGATAGGAGCAGGGAGGCAGAAGGGTCCTGGGCTGCAGAGCGAGTTCAAAGCCAGCCCAGGGACAGGGGAGATGGCTTGGTTGATAAAGAGCTGTGCAGGAACAAGGACCTGAGCTCTGTCACCCAGGCAACGCAGAGCTGAGAACATGGGCACAGGAAGACCCTTAGAACTTGCTGGCTGCTCAACCTAATCCACTGTTTCAATAAACAAGGGGACAGCAGGAAGGAATGACACCCAGGGTTGTTCTCTGGGCTCCATATGCATGTGCCAGCTGGGACAGTGGGCAGAGAGCTGGAGAGGTGGCCAGTAGCTACGGGCCCTTGGTAGTCTTGCAAAGGAGCGGTGTTTGAGTCCTAGCATCCACAGAGCGGCTCACCACTACCTGTAGCTCCAAGAGATCTGACATCTTCTTCTGGCCTCCACAGGCACCCACATACCCTTGACATACTGAGACACTCAAACATACATCTTTTTTTTTTTTTTTTTTTTCCAAGTCAGGGTTCCTCTGTGTAGCCCTGACTATTCTGGAACTGACTCTGTAGACCAGGCTGTCATCCAACTCACAGAGATCCTCCTACCTCTGCCTCCCAAGTGCTGGGATTAAAGGCATGTGCCACCACTGCCCGGCTATTCATATATTTTTTCAAAAAATAATTTAAAAAAGAAAAAGTATCTTCGTTTGTATAGTGGTTAAAAAAAAGAAAGGAAAAGAAAAAGTAAATGGGTTGGGGGGGTATGATCAGGAGTGAGGAATTTTTCCACACTGCTTTGCTGTCTCTGGGTTCCATTCCCAATACCGTGTGTGTGTGTGTGTGTGTGTGTGTGTGCACGCGCACACACGCGCGCGCATGTATCCCAGTGCTTGCCAGACAGCTGGCCCACAGTCTGCCCTCCCCCTAATGCTGTCTCGTGCCCCATTTCCCTTCCTCTTGACCCAGCCTGCCCTGGCATCAGATTCCTGCTCTCCAGCCCCCATTCACCTGTCAGCAAAGCAGTCTGTCCCAGTCACAGGGCTTAACCTAACTTTTGGTTCTCCACCCTCCCGGCACGTGGCTCACATCAAAGAAACCCAAGCCGGGAGATAGCAATCCTCCCAAATGTTCCATGCAGTCACCCGGACTTTTGTTTTCCTTCATCTGGTGCGTATACCTCTGTGCACTTTGACCTTGCCCAGGGGGCTGCATGTACTGACATGGAATAATACAAACTGGAAGTATTAGCAGTGTCCCTATCTGCAGGAGTGTCCCCCTCTGCAGGAGGAAGCCACGACAGCATCTCATGTGGTCTAGGCTGGGCTGGACCTCATGACCTTATCCAGTTGCTCTGCAGGGCCCGCAACTCTGAACCCCCAAACTGGAGACAAAGGTGGGGTTCTGAGTCTTGTTTGCAGCTGGTAATATTTCCATCAAAACTTTTTAAGAACAGCATTAGAGGCAATGGTGGCACAGCCTTTAATCCCAGCACTCGGTAGTCAGAGGCAGGCGGATCTCTGTGAGTTCAAAGCCAGCCTGGTCTACAGAGTGAGTTCTAGGACAGCCAGGGCTACATAGGATAACCTGTCTCATTCAGTCATTTGTATTTTTCTAATAACTGGTGCCATGTCTTTTAGGCTCTCTTACTTACTTGTACACAGTTATACCAATCTCCCCCCACCCCCAGACAGGGTTTCTCTGTGTACCCCTGGTTGTCCTGGAACTTGCCCTATAGATCAGGCTGTCCTCAAATTCACAGAGATCTGCCTGCCTCTGCCTCCCAAGCCGCTGGGATTAAAGTTGTGACCACCACTGCCCAGCTATACTAATCTTTTTTGAAAAATTATTTTATATATATTTTGTCTGCGCATCTGTCTGGGCACCAAGTGTGTGCGGTACCCGCAGAGGCCATAAGGGGACGTCAGATCTCCGGAACTGGAGTCACAGAGGGTTGTGAACCCCATGTGGGTGCAGGGAGCTGGTACATTAACTGCTGAGTGTCTCTCCGGCTTTGTTCATTCTAAAGTACTTTTGCTGTGTATGTGTGCGTGTGTTGGGGAGGTGTGCATGGGCAGGCTCAGCTAACAAGTGTGTTGTCCATGCCAGCCATCTCCTATGTTTTCTGAGGCAGGGTCACTGACTCAGGAACTCAAACCAGGGAACTCCAGGGACCCTCCTGTCACTGAGCCCCAGCTCCAGCCACAGGCATGCCCCACTGTGCTTGTGTGGTGCTGGGGTTCGAACTCCCGGCTGCTCACCCGCACAGCAAGCATTTTACCCGCTGAGCCCCTTGTGCTCTTTGTCTCTTTATTTATTGTAGTATTAAGGACTGAACCTAGGGCCTCGCTCGCGCTGGACAAGGCCTTGCTGGGCCACAGCTTGTGAGTCTGTGAGGGCTTGCAATGTTTGCCCTGAGGGATACTGGAGGGCACGGGAGGGACTTCCATGTGCAGAGTGGGAGCAGCCACTGGAGGCCAGTGCTTCAGCAACATTTATTATTCTCTGGTTGGGCTGTCGCCTCCCACACAACAAAAGCAAGGCCACGCATGTGCCATGCGTGACCCACTGAGCTCCACATGTGGCTGGTCCTCTGTCACAGACTTTTTGGCCTTGGGAGCACCAGTCCTGGGGTGGACATTGGCTCCAGGAACAGAGTAAGCTTGAGAAAGCAGGATTAATGGGCTCCCTGGACTGAGGACCACTTGTCTCTACCATTGGGTACCAGCTCTGAATGCCTGCTTATAGCGCGTGCTGGGCATGGTGAGCCCTGTAAACATCCACACAGAAAACACTAAAGCCTGGGAATGCATGTCACCTCCCGCAGCAGGGGCTGCAAACTGAACTGGGGACTGCCCTGGATCTCAGTGTCCTCCTCAGGGGGACGGGTTTGGAGGCAGAGAGACGGAGACTCTGTGCTGATGGCTCTGAAGGGGCCATAAGCCCTCTAGACAGTGCACCAGGCAGGAACCATTGTGGGATCATCCTTGATTTCCATCCTGGGCTGTCGCCCGGGGAAGCTGCGCCATGCTCTGGTCCCCAGCACTGCAACTACAATGTGATTGTGTAAGAGTTATATCCAAGAGGGTATGAACAGGGCTGAGAAAGGTTTCAGTGGGACGTGCAGGAGTCTGTCAAGCCCCCAGGACAGCCCTGCCGTTTCTCCAAGCTGACCTCCCTCCCTTCCGCTCAGGAGCTACAGACTCATGAGACAAGCGCCGCCCTGTGCCCTGGCACGGGTCCAGGGTGACTGCATTTCCTCAGTGCCGGGAAAACACAGAATGGGTGACAGGAGCCACGGGGCTCTGTATCCTGGTCCAGCCCCCATTCCCAAGCTTACAAACGCTCACATGATCCGGGCCACCCTCTCCACACACACAGCCCGCTACCCCAAGAGGGCCAGATGGGTACACAGTGGTCCTTTCTCTCCAGCTCCTGTCTCCGAGGTGGCAGACCAACCCGTGGCTGTGTCACCCTTTGTCATCACCAGTCATTCTGGGGCTCCATGCTGGCAGTGGGGACCTGCCTGGCCAATCTGTTTTTGCCTCTTGTGGACATTTTACTCATGGCTATTCTTTCTAAAAATAGCCACACAGGGACCCATTTAGTGTGTGAACAAAGGGATCACGGCTGCAGCGGGTCACAAGATGCTGTTTTTCATCTGGGTCACTGGTTTCCCTTGGAAATATGTCCCCCGAGTGTCCTCACATGGCCAACCCCATGCCCTGCTTCCATGTGACCAAATGACCCCGAGAAGCTTTAGATTCGGCTACCCACCCTAGGGACAGCTCACCAGGGAGCCCCAACATGTACTTTCCCATGGGTGGACATTCAGGTGCCAACCCCTGCCCACAGTCTGTCTCTCTGTCCTCTTTAGTGTCTGGTGCAATGCGAGAGCTTGCTGGGAAGATGGGAGGTAGTGAGGGCTCCCGTCGCAGCACAGAGGGGCAGCACGTCAGGGTTTGCCTCACGCACCGCATGGCTAGCTCTGTCTAAGCTGAGGTCTCCCTGGGTGCTGGGGATGCTGTTCAGGAGCATTCTCTATGCGACCTGCTCCACTCCATACCAGGAGGTCCCTGACTGTCAGCTACATGTCCCCAGAGTTCCCTGAGGGGCACGGTCACCCCCTGTGGGAGCCCCTAGGTCTGGACCCACTGAAGGAGCCGTGCTGACAGTTGCACAACTAAATTAGAAAAACATTCTAACTCCACATGGGTGAAGAGGGGAGACATTACAGCTGTTGCAGAAAGCAGTTTGGCAATTTCTGAAAGAAACAAAACAAAAAGAAAGAAACAAAACAAGCACAATCTATCACATGACCCAGAACCTTGAAATCATTCTTAGGTGAATCCTGGGCTCCTTGTGCAAGAGGCAGACAATCATTGCCAAGGTCCTGCTGTTGGCATGCAATTGCATCAAGACGCTTGTGTATACAGCGGTATGCAGTTGTGGCTGAGGCCTGTGTATACAGTGGTGTGCAGTCGTGGCTGAGGCCTGTGTATACAGTGGTGTGCAGTCGTGGCTGAGGCCTGTGTATACAGTGGTGTGCAGTCATGGCTGAGGCCTGTGTATACAGTGGTGTGCAGTCATTGCCTAGACCCTTGTATATATAGTTGACTAGTTGACTTGCAGTTGTCAGTGGGACCCCATGTATACAGTGGTGTGCAGTTGTGACTGAGGCCTGTGTATACAGTGGTATGCAGTCGTGCCTAAAACCTGTGTATACAGTGGTGTGCAGTCATGGCTGAGGCCTGTGTATACAGTGGTGTGCGGTCGTGGCTGAAGCCTGTGTATACAGTGGTGTGCAGTTGTGGCTGAAGCCTGTGTATACAGTGGTGTGCAGTTGTGGCTGAAGCCTGTGTATACAGTGGTGTGCAGTCATTGCCTAGACCCTTGTATATAGAGTTGACTAGTTGACTTGCAGTTGTCAGTGGGACCCCGTGTATACAGTGGTGTGCAGTTGTGACTGAGGCCTGTGTATACAGTGGTGTGCAGTCGTGGCTGAAGCCTGTGTATACAGTGGTGCCCCATGGGCTGCACAGGTGCAGGGACCGGAGCCGGGCTCTCTGCCGGTTTGTTTGGCTCTGAACCTCACGTGCTGGGAGTGGACAGAGGTCTGCACTGCCTCCTGGCCTCCCGCTTGCTGTTTTGTTGTGTTTTCTGTCTGTTTCCACTTATTTCCTAACTTTTTTTTTTTTTTTGGCAGGCAGGACGAGAAAACAGGGAGGGAAAATTAGCCATATTCCTTAATGTTGACAGGAGACAGAAGTGAGACACGAAGCAAGAGCTGGCCACCTGCTCTAGGAGGCTGAGGAGGAGAGGAATTCCAGGCCAGACTGGGCAGTTTAGGAAAGGCTTGATCAAAGCAGAAAGTAAAAGGAAGGTGGGGCGTGGTCAGGGTGTGGCCCCTCCCAGAATCCCCAGTGAGGGGCTGGGAGCCTGGCCAGGTGGAGCCCCTTCTTAAAATTCCCTCAGCTGGTTGCTCCCAGGTCCCCCCAGTCTAATCCAAATTTTTTCTTTTTTTAAGATTTATTTATTTATGTGTACAGTGTTCTGCCTGCGTATGTGCCTGGCTGTGTGCCTGGATGCCGGAAGAGGGCACCAGATCTCATAATATGTGTGAGCCCCCATGTGGGTGCTGGGAATTGAACTCAGGTCCTCTGAGCCATCTTTTCCGTCCCGAATTTTTCTTTCTAAATTAGATAGAGTTCATTTTCAATCCAACTTTTTCTTTTTTTTAAGCAGAGTCTCATGTAGCCTAGGCTGGCCTCTAAAGTGGTCACCAAGCTTGGTTTCTGTGCTGCAGGATGCAATTGGGTCCCAGCTCCATCCTTCTCACCCCCTCACATGTGGGTGTGGGCTGGCACAGGGCACCTGGAAGCCCCTGGGACCACACCAGCCCGGGGCTATGATCTTAAAGAATCCTTTAGTCCCTTCTGGGATCCTTTTCCGGAAGGTGACAGGCACAGACACACAGCCAGAGCCAGTTCCCTTCTGCAGCAACTTCTTCCCCCACCTGGCAGGTCCCTGCGCTCCTCCCCTCCCCCCCCCCGCATTCCCCACATTCCTGTCTCCTGACTCAGGAGTCTGAGCTGCCGGGGCTTTCTCACCAGGAGAAGACGGGAGGGACGCCCGTGCTTTCCGAGCCCAGGGCAGTGGCTGTGTCCCAACTATGAGAGCTATGCCTGGCATCCACAGGTTCCCTAACATTTTTGGGTCTGAATGTCATTGTTTCCTAAGGTAGATGGCGGGGTGAGGGGTGGGGAGAGGTGGAGAAGAAACTGATCTTGGCCTCTGGGCTCTGGAGTAGAGCCGTACTGGCCTGGACAGGCGGTTGAGCAGTTAGCACACCAGCTGCCCCTGAAGAAGGGCACCTACACAGGGCTCAAACTGCCTGTGACTCCAGTTCTGGGGACCCGACGCCCCCTTCCAGCCTCCGTGACACACACAACTAAAGGCAAAATATTTAAAAGTAGAGTCACAGCATTGCCGTCCCAGGTCAGGAGGCAGAGGCAGTCGGATTGCGGTGAGCGTCAGTCAACCAGGACCACACATGACATTGCTCAACTTCACTCAGGTTCTTCATGTAATTCTCATTTTATTTTTCTTAATTTTTTAAACTTTATTTTATTTCACCGGGCCTTTAATCCCAGCACTTGGGAGGCAGAGGCAGGCAGATCTTTGTGAGTTCGAGACCAGTCTGGTCTACAAGAGCTAGTTCCAGTGCAGGCTCCAAAGCCACAGAGAAACCCTGTCTTGAAAAACCAAAAAAAAAAAAATTATTTTTAGTTGTTTTTCTTTTGAGTCTTGGTCTCACTGAATACCCCAGGCTGGCCTCAGTGTTGGAGCAACAG
Source organism: Dicrostonyx torquatus (assembly GCA_028555095.1). Taxonomy (NCBI): domain Eukaryota; kingdom Metazoa; phylum Chordata; class Mammalia; order Rodentia; family Cricetidae; genus Dicrostonyx; species Dicrostonyx torquatus. The sequence goes on along the minus strand of JAQHUG010000491.1, from coordinate 151,674 downwards.
ATAGGCAGAGTTGCTTGTGGCTTGGGCTGACTGTCGAAGCCCTGGGGTCCATGCCAACAGGGCCATTTTCAGCTCTAGCTGGCTTGAAGTGTGCCTGGGTTACCCGAGACCTGGAAAGAGAGGGAAGAAAACTGTAAGATGTCTCTGTGGAGAAGGAGCTTGCTGCCACGCCTAGTGACCAGAGTCCAGTCCTCCTCAGGACCCCCACATGAACGGAGAGAACAGACTCCCTAAGGTCCTTTGAGCTCACACACATGCACACAAAAAAGTAAATACATGTGAAGACATTTAAGATTTATTTCTTTTTTTTTAAAAAGATTTATTTATTTATTATGTATACAACATTCGGCCTCCATGTATGCCTGCACGCCAGAAGAGGGTGCCAGGTCTCATTACAGATGGTTGTGAGCCACCATGTGGTTGCAGGGAATCAAACTCAGGACCTCTGGAAGAGCAGCCAGTGCTCTTAACCACTGAGCCATCTCACCGACTCTGACTTTTACATTTTAATTTGCTTAAGTCAAGCATGGTGGGCACACCTGTCACCTCAGCATCAGGAGGGATGTCACCATGAGCTCAAGGCTGGCCAGACTCCAGACTGAGACAGTGTCTACAATTGCACTCACACAAACCGGCCATGCAAACAAACAGTGCATGCAAAGAAGTCCAAGCTACTTATGAAGCTGAGGCCAGAAGATTACTTCAGCACAGAAATTTTCACCACTCTAAAATATTCCCTCAGTATATTTATTATTATTATTATTAATTTGATCCAGGGTCTCATGTAGCCCAGGCTTGCCTCAAACTCCTTATGTAGACAAGGATGACCTTGTACTTGTGATCCTTCTGCTCCTGTCTGTCCCCTAAGGACTCAATGACAGGCATGGAACTCCCACGTCCCATGCTGGAGATGGACCAGGGCTTTGTGTGCATTGGGTGAGCTCTGCACCAACTAAGCTACAAAGCCGGCTGAGCCCCCGATCCTCATACCCTGGCAGGAAACTTTTTATCATATTACCCCCTCCCCCCATCTAGCAGATTCCAGCACATGTCTTCATCCTCTGTCCCCAAACAGTGACCTCTTTATCTGACTATGGTTGTGCAAGGTGACAATCTATAGGTATTTTCCTCCAAAGTCCAAATGCCTCAGAAAGAGGTCACGGGTGTTCTGTCTTAGAGGTGCAGGAGGACAAACAGGGGCCTGTTGCCCCATCTCAAAACAACTCTTCTTCTCTGGGTAGAGAAGGTGAGACTCGAATCCAGGGCATGGGGAAGAGGGGGTTCCAGGGTATCCACCAAACCTCCGTCTTCCCAGACCTGTGGCAGAGCCGGGTCCCTGGAGGTGACCTCATCAGGACACTTTGGGACTCTGCCTCAGAGATATGCATCTGGGCTTTTGGGAAAGACGATTGTATTGATCCATATACAGTCAGTAGGTTCACAGAAAGAACATGTAGCCCAGGCTGGCCCTGAATGCTAATCCTCCTGCCTCTACCTCCCCACAGGTATAGGCACTGCTGTGGCTTCAGTTATATAGATGAGCTCATTTAACAACTGAGTTCTAAGCACTCTCTGGCACTTCCCTCCCCCAGCTACAAGCCCCTGCTCACCAGGCTCCACCTGGGCCCTGAATTTTCCAGGTACCCCTGGAGGGCACATGGTGGTGACACCTGTGTTCCCATGGCCTCTGGACAGGAGGGGAGGAGCCCTAGGCTGTAATGGTTTCTCAACAGAGTGCAGCAAACCAGCCTTGCCACATTCGCAGGTCACCCTGGTCACTGGCCACCTCTGCTCACACTGTGTTTGTGTTTGACTCTTGACCTGGATCTGAACGCAACCTTCTCAGTGGCCACAGCTGCTCAGCATCCCTGGTCCCCTGCATCTCCTTGGTGTTCAGAGAGGGTGAGGTCGTCATATTCTTTCTCTTACTATTTATTTCTGTGAAGACCAAGTCTCATGTAGCAAAGACTAGCCTTAAACTGGCTATTTAGCTGAGTCTTGAACTCTTGTCCTCTGCTAGGTGTGTTCCACTATGTCCAGTTTATGTGGTGCTCTGATGGGACCCAGGGCCTCCTGTTTGCTAGACAAGCACCCACTACCCACTGAGCTACAAGCACTGTGCTAATAGGGTCGGTCCCCTGGGTGTTGATGAAACTAAACTTGGGTATTGGCAGCATTGATCCAGGGAGTTCTGGGAGCTGTGGTGTCACCAGAGTTCACATTTTCATTTTACCTACAGACCTGTTGGGGTCACAGGGTTCTCCTGATAAGGGAGACCTCGCTCCAGGGGACACATGTCACGGTGTCATCAGGGAGCAATGCCCTGGAGACAGGCCAGGGCACTCTGCCCCAGCAGGACCCATGCACTGGCTGCCCTGTTGACCCTCCCCAAGCACACTGAGGCCCTGATGCCCTCTGCCATTTGCCTGGGCCTGTCACCAGTGGGGAAGACAGCTCAGGGCGTGGTCAGGTTCCATTGTTTTGCTCTGTCCAGGCCATGTGCTCTCTGAGACTGCCTGTGAGTCTGTAACTGAGAGCAAAATATCCCAGCAAGCACATGCTGCTGTCCTAACTGCAGAGCTGAGGCAGGGGGACTGGGCCATCCCCGGCTACACAGCCGGGTTGGGGGCAATGACAGCCCGGTGATGTGAGGCCTGTTCCCAAAACAAACACACAAAACAGGAGCTGGAGAGATGATGTGTGCATGCGTGCACGGCAGTCTGTGTGGAGAGCCCAGGCAGCTTCAGGAAATTTGCCCTCACTGTCTGGGTCCGAGGGCTTGAACTCAGGGTTCTCCAGCTTGGCACCAGCACCCTTACCCGCTGAGTCATCTCTAGCCCGTGCCTTCTGTCTTTGATGGAGTATTACTCACCCATGAGAAAGAACAAAAGACCCAAGTAGGTGAATTGTGCTGATGTCACGCACGAGAAAGGCCAGGCCATTTACAATGTGAGATTCCCATTCTAGGATTTTTAACAGAAGCCGTGTCATTAAATGGAATCTTTTTTTTTTTTCTTTTTTCTTTTTTTTTTGGTTTTTCGAGACAGGGTTTCTCTGTGGCTTTGGAGCCTGCACTGGAACTAGCTCTTGTAGACCAGGCTGGACTTGAACTCACAAAGATCCACCTGCCTCTGCCTCCCGAGTGCTGGGGTTAAAGGCGTGCGCCACCACCGCCCGGCTAAATGGAATCCTTAAGAAGGCTCATTGTCACAAGGCAGTGGGGTGCACATCTTTAATCCCAGCACTGGGGAGGCAGAGGCAGGTGGATCTCTGAGTTCCAGGTCAGCCTGGTCTACAGAGTGAGTTCCAGGACAGCCAGGGCTACAACAGAGAAACTGTTTAGGGAGGGTTTTGCTGTCATGGCCCCTCCTTTTTCCTTAATGTTTTTATTGACTTTTGGCAGTGGTTGTTTGGTTGGACAGGGTTTTAAGTAGCCAAGGCTGGCCTTGTACTCACCTTAAACTCCTGATGCTTTGCCTCTGCCTCCTGAGTGCTAGGGTGGGACACGCACCTCCATGCCTGCCCTCAGGCCTTTCCGTGTGACCCGCTCTTGCCAGTCTCCCTGGCTTTCTCAGCATCACACTGTTTCCCTGTGGTCACAGAGCGCCACCTCCACCACGCTCATTTACACACTTGTTTGTTTGTTTTCGAGACAGGGTTTCTCTGTGTAACAGTCCTGACTTTCCTGGATCTTGCTCTGTAGACCAGGCTGGCCTCGAACGCATAGAGATCCACCAGCCTCTGCCTCCTGAGTGTGCCACTGCTGGCCAGACTATGTATGTATGTGTATGTATGTATCGGTTTTGAGACAGGGTCTTACTGTGTACCCATGACTGTCCTAGAACTAGCCATGTAGACCAGGTTGGCCTCTGGGATGAAAGTTGTACATCTCCACACCTGGGCCTCCTTTCTTTGATCTTTGAGTTTCTGTGTGTCTTTCAGTGAGGACTGAGGGACTTGTGTCTCCCCCTCTGCCTCCCATGGCCACACTTTTCTAAGGTTGAGAATTTTACACCCATCTTGCCCAATTGTCTTTTAGTCTCATGCCTTTGGAATCTCAGTTGAACAGGAGGGTTGGGGTCTGGGGTCGGATGGGTTGTATGAGGCCAGGGACCTGACAGCCACACAGAACCATCCCGGGAGCCCAGGCACATCTGGCCGATGTCTCTGTGCACCCCTAGACCTCAGAAGAGGCTCCCCAAGAGACCCCAACTTCTGGGACCTCTTCTCCTCCTCCCCTCTCAGCATGTTGGGCACCATGTAGGCACCTCCAAGGGCCTCAGCAGGGTCAGTGACCAGCGACACAGGTTCTCTTGTAGTCCATGGACCTAAAAAGGGAGTAACTTGGCCCCTTGGGCTCCAGGTAACACCAGGGACATATGTGGCTGTCATAGGGGAAGCTCCTGACAGGGAGCTGGCAGAGGCCAAGCATCATGAACAGTTTCCACGATCCTCTGTCTCCTCCGAGCCTGGTTGCCATGTCACCACCACCCCCCGCCCTCCCCCAGCACACAGAAGGTGTAATTATATCTCACCCATGAGGAGAGCTAAAACCTAACCCTGCCTTCCTGGCCTTTGACTCCAGTTCTGGCAGCTCTCCCAGGGAAGTTCTAAAAGGCCATCACCCCAAGTCACCCCAAGTGATGTCCCAAGTTCTAGAGGGCCACCAGGAGCCCAGTGCCGCAGTCACCGAGGTCACAGTCAGGCGCTCTGCAGGCTCCTTTCCACCCACAGGTTTGTCCCCCAGGGCTGCCACGTGCCGAGCCTTGTGGCCAGCTGCCTGTGAGGAATGAGCCCTGCTGACTCAGCAGCCTGCATGTTTGGCTGTTGTTGACCTACTGCTTGTGTGTGTATGGGGGCATGACTGGGCGGTGAGTCAGGGACTGACTGGTGGTGACACATACTTCTGCCAGGACAACAGGGGACAGCCTGCAGAGGTGCAGCAGGTCTGAGAGGCCACTCAGAGTGAGCTGACACATGAAAAAAGCAGCTGTGTACCAGGAGAAGCATGGAGCACAAAACGTGTCCAGATGTGTTTGTGGGTAAACGCAGTCATGTACTTACTGAGGTATACAGAGGTGTCCAGATGTGTTTGTGGGTAAATGCAGTCATGTACATACTGAGGTACACAGATGTGTCCAGATGTGTTTGTGGGTAAGCGCAGTCATGTACTTACTGAGGTACACAGAGGTGTGTGTGTATGTGTACACATGAGTGAGCAGTATCAGCCAAGAATCTGCCAGAGAGGGGCTGGGGGCGGGGCTCCTGAGTGGAGCCCTGACTTAGGATGCATATAGCCAAGCATACATGCCCTTGCCATCCGTGTGCTGGTCTCCAGAGATCCTCGTGCACACATAGCACACACCTGAAGACA